>JAYEPQ010000002.1:63171194-63568694 GCA_036321105.1 Dracaena cambodiana
CTTAAGTACCAGATGGATCTAAGTGCTACATTAACAAAAATATCATACTGGACAGCTGGGAGCTGCCTCTTGAATATATAAGAGTCACCTCTTAAGTTTATAGGGTCACCTTTAGAGTTCGTAAGTGTGATTGAATCCTCCATATTAATTATTAGTTTTTCAATATCACATGACATTGTAAACTCTATGTTATAAGCGTATGATAGCTTATTTAATGGTAGACGGTTATATGAAAACTTGTTTGATCATCATTGCTAAAATCTTGATTAAATAATCGATGCATGCATTAGAATAAATGTTACATTGGAACATTTTATAGTTTTTGTATGTGTTTTTTTGAGTGTGTATGTGCATTGCATGTGTGTGTGTGTGTGATACATATTATAATCACGATCTGACAACCTCGGTGTACAAATCCAAACCTAGAAATTGATCTATTGGAGCTGACTTGGATTTGAAACACTACAAGGAGTATACTGAAACCAAGTTAAACCACTATTACTTTCAGATATGTATATATTAATTTTATATTTACTTCCACTTCGAAATATTATTTTTTATTTTTACGTGTTTCCTCGTTGTTCTTTTGTTCTTTCATGATAATCGATATTACTGAATTCCTATTAAAAAGTTACTTGCTATCATTGATATTGCTGTGGCAAATGGAATGATATTATGTTGAGTCTTAGTATATTATTGCGAGTATACTGTTGGTAACTATGCTACTTTGTATTCTGGTAGGGACATTAAAGATGAACCATGAGATGCACATGTCATTTAGTTGGAGTTTAGGTGGGTCCTACATGCTAGGGCCTAAGGACCCTGACACATCTTCAATCGTACTGTACACAGTCAAAACGAATTATAGATGTGTAGGTGAGAGACGTTAGTATTAAGTGATGCAACTTTACGAACAGGAGCTATACCAAGTTCTGTTCAAATTTGGGTGGTTAGCAGGTAAGTGTTGATACAACCAAAGTCTGATAGGACTTGGCTCGTGTGACTTCTAGTGGGACAAGTATTTGTTGGTTGTAGGTGGTGGAAAATTAAATTGAATTCTCAATTAATCAGTGAACACAAATTGATGGTCCAACCCAAAAGAGCCAGAAGCACATGTTGCAATATAAGAATAAATAAACGGATTCAAATCAAAGGAAATGGATCTATAAGTCAGGAGGAGCAAATGGCAGAAGAACGAACCTCAATTGGGACATTACATTGTCAGGTACGGTAAATACTGCAACTCATGAATCAAACTAAGTCCAAATTGGTCAAATTTTTGGAGAGCATCGTAGGAGTTAGAGCCTTGCAGATGTTAAATAAGCCTCACAAAATTTGTCTTTGACCATGCATAATTTGCACCAAAAAATAGTCAAAATGTGAATCAATGAAGATTTTGGCAAATCATGCATAGAAAGTTAAGTCAAATATCTAGAGAATTAGTTAAAATGGAAAAAATTTGAAGACTTAAACTTGGCTAAAATAAAATTCAAGTTAAACTAATCTCAGCCTGCAAAAATAAAAAGTAATGACCAAGATTAGGTTACCACCTAACAGCCATTACGTTAGTAACAACCTTTCTGACATAGCCAAACTGAAATTCTTCTGAGAGTTTTGTGATGATGCGAGGATCCTTTTAGGAATATCATAATTGCATTTATCACCTAACATGTTAAAAAAGACCAAAAAGTTAACAAAAAAGGGATTTTTTTCATATTTTTTTCACAACAAGAGAAAGAGAGAAGATCAAGGGAAAGCCAGAAAAGGGCTTTCCCTCCATCCTCAACTCTCCGTCCATTCTAGGTTGTTGAAGGGATTGAGTAATAATCAGTTATTTTCTTACATCAGCAAATTATGCATTGACTATATCAGTGTAGGATATAGGTACTAATATCGACTAATACAAAGTATATTGACTCTATCTTGTATTCTGTATCTCGAATTGAAATTTTGATTTTAGAATCTGCATTGCCTTGATTTATTTGATTTATTATAATTTCTAAATTTTTTAAAAATGTTAATTTCTTGGACCAAGATTTTGGTACCGATTGATACCAATTTTTCATTCGATAATATTTATCTTACATTCCAGATCTCAATTTTGATTCCACAATATGTGACATGATCATCTTATTCCTACCATCTCCAATATTTTCTAGGATATTTTCAAGAACGTTGATTTTTTAGCCAAAACCTAAATATTTTATTCATTTTAATTTCCACCAAACTCTCTCTTCACTTAGTACCTTTCATCCCTTTCCTTGGCATTGGTTAGGTAGTAGGAGATATGCTTGGAAAGCCAAGCATGACCTTGCTTAAGCTTGGAAGAAATGATTTATGCATCCTTATAACATTTCCTCCCTCTCTATTTTCATTATATTCATTATCCTCTTCTTTCTCTAAAAAAAATCTCTACAAGACCTAGAGCAGAAGAATATGAAGCTCTGCAACACATCAGTAGTCCCAGCTCAGTCCAATAAAAGCCAAAGGCAAGTAGAATTCCTTTCTCTATTTAATATTAGTTTTATATACCATTTCCTTCTTGCCTTGATTCTAGTTCCAATTACGAATAGTTATTCCAAATTTTATCCTTGCAATTATAATCTAGTTGATAAATCTTTTACAGTGACAAGATCTCATCCTAAACTAATTTAGCGAGACGGCCACCGAAGGGTAGTTACTGCTAGGTAACAGCCGATCTAGGCTAAATTACACCAAATTTCTTGTGCGTCTCTGTCTTGACATTCTAAATATTTTGTATTCATTAAATTTTAATTTGGTTAAATAAATGCTAGATAACAACTCAAATAATAAGCAAAGTACCAATTTCTATGATTTTTGATGTTTATTTTTGCTTTGAGTTACATTTAATTATATCATGTTGTAGGCAACTTTAATGAATTATAATGGTGGAATGAAGATATGTTTTGATAATAAAATTGCTGAATAGATTTGAAAAGGAGTTTGAGTTAGGATGACCGCCAACCAGTTGTTAAACTTAGTCAAACTCGATAGCTTTTTGCCTATATGCTTATTTTGTTATATTAAGTTTTTTTTTCTCTTTATCGTTTTTGTGGAATTAATCCATAAGTAATATGAAATCTGAAAAAACTCTTTGTGATATCAGATTTTATGTTACTTTTGGTCAGAATTGTGCATATGCTCTTGATTTAATTATGATTGTGAAACCATTATTTTTTATTTTTGTCATGACCACGAAAGAATTCTACGCTCAGCTAAACTAAGTGGACCTTGATGATTCATAGAGGCTAAGTCTTTGATGTTGAAATCTTGAAATACAATAATTCTAATGATTACTGAAATTCTACTAGTAAAAGTACTATGTAGATTTATTTTCTTGTCAAAATATTGAGAGCCAATAATAGCTATAAGATTGTTAGCCAGTGGCCCTAGCCACTGGATAGTTGCCCAATAGCCAATGTTGTCCTGAGTTTCTTCCCACGAAATGATATCTAGGATAGTCAAGGGATATATTAGATTATTTCTATGCATATTGAATCATAACAATGCTAGTATATCTAAGTTTCAAAAATAAGATCACTAAGATTCTTATCAAGATCTCAAACTTGATAATTGAGGAGTATATTTGTGATTGCAGTGGGACTATGTACATTGCTTAGAATTACTATCTAATAGCGTATAGATGATATCGGCTGGAAATTTAGCTTTCGAAAAGAAGCTGGAGATCACCAGTGGTAATTCTATCAACAACTGGCATAGAAAATCGTCAGATAGCAATTTGATTAGTCCCGATAACACCAAGTTTTTGTCTAGAAACCATGTGTAGTGTGTAGAAACTACTGGTATTATTGGATGATAATCTATTATCCTACAACATGTATAGTTATGAGCCCAAGAGTTGAGAATGATCACAAGTTATAATTTATCTACACATAGAGCCTGATTGTAAGGACAAGATTCTGCAGTTAATGAAGCTTCTATGGCTAGGGGTTAATGTGAGAGAAATAGGATTTCAGAATCACATAACGATTACCCACTTAATCTAGATAGGTTCTCAGATAACATAACCCATGATGGAAACTTGTAACTTAAATCGTGTAATTTAAAACATGAATTCTCAAATGACATGAAATTGACTTTATCACTTTGAAACCCTATACTAACTCCCTTGTATGCATCGTATGACATAATGACATTTAACTTATGCATGGTACAAGATGGGTGTGACACCGAGACGTGGTGACATAACATGATTGAGAAAACTTGTGGTAACGTGCATATACATAAGACATGATTGATTAATGATAAATTCTTGATACTAGTATTGGACATATAAATGATAGATTATGCCATGGTATCTTAGCTTGATATGTGTATCATGTATCACTAACAAATGGGACTAGTGAAGTTAAATAATGGATAAGGATGACATTATATGAGGATCTTGTTTGATTATACGACCGAATATCTATGCTACAGTGGCCCGAGTAATACTGGACCACTGTTTAATTGACACTATCCTATTTGCAGTATATCTGTGTACTACCATGTAGTATGGAGTTTGATCTTATAGAGCTTAATGGCATAGCATTGTTCAACACTATTGCATCTTGTGTCGGGTTTCAAATATGCACAGGCACTTGTACCATACAGGGTCCTTAGCCTACAATCCTATCCATTATCCTAGTTTTGAAGAACTAACTTGGAGCATGACCATGACTATGCAAATGTTTACATCTACATCTGCATGTTTTTATATCACATCATGTTACATGGTTTATAATACTTTCTTATTCATGCCACTATGACCCAAACCTATATACTATGTTCACATTCCCCATTAATCTAGCACCATGCATGAACGATACTTCTTACATTACGTATTCTTGTTGGATCTATCTCCTAAGTTCTAAATCCAGACTTCGAGGATGAAGAAGGAGGACCTACCACGACCAACGAGTAGTATTTCCTCAACTAAACAAAATAGCAATGATGCATAGGCATGGCAGAGAATCCTTATATATTTCCTTATTTGTTTTCTTTTAATCGGGGTACTATTTATTCTTTGCTATTTTCTGCCATAAATATTCTGAATAGTGTATCCCTTTACATACTCAATTTTCAAATGAATAAATTTTCTATTTAAATTATATGAAATGTTGTTACTTAATCTAATGTACCAATAGTTATGATTATTTCAAGATCTTTTATCTATAAGATAGAATTATTATTTCCTATGACATGCCATATTTAGAAAGTATCTGAAAACATGGACAAGAGCCCTATTTAAGTGGAAGGTCATGGGACTATTGCCATATGAAAACATACCTACAATTGATTCTTGATAATTATTTATTGATTTTTATCATCTTTCCTTTCTAGAATCGTGTCTACTTTACTAGTTTGAGTTTTGTATCCCCAAAGTTTTGTATTCTCATATGATCAATTACAGAACGATATCAACAAGTGCATGGACCAGGTTTAATATAAGAGATGTAAACAAAAAATGTTTTATAAAATTTATATAAACAATGTGTAAAAAGGATCATAATTTTTCATTGAGTAACCAAACTCATCATCTCAAATCTATTTTAATATTATGCCACTCATAGATTAGGTTTAAAAGGTTTATAAACAAGTTTAAATGGTTTATAAACATTTGATTATTTGTGCGTATCAGGCAAAAAGCCATACATACCAAAATCCAACCTAATTAATAATCATACCTAAAATCTAGGCCTTAAAATTATCATAATAATTCAAGCGTTTTCCGATTCAAATTGGTATGGGTTGGACCCAACCGAGGCTTGGCCAGGCCAAATTACCAACCCAAATATATACACTATTTTTGGGCTACATTTTATAAAAGAATCCAACAATAATCATACAAAAACCAATAAAACTAATAAAAGTCGTTCCAGATATACATCAGTGTTAGAATCATACCCAGTATGGATGCGTCCAAATATACATCAATGTTAGAATCATACCCAACATGAATGCGTCGTTCTGTTGAAATTTCCATACCTAATATGGATTCTTCATTCTCTTTGGATTGGTATGGTATATACAGATATAGTAATATTGTAGATGTAAATGCCGCATAAATTCATTGGCTTTCTGAAGCTTATGAAATTAATCAGACATTCAAGAGGATTGTTTAAGTTGCAATACCAGTTCACTATTTGTATGAAGTACAAAACTGACAAACCAAGCTTGCTACAACTGCTACAAGTGCATTCCTTGAAGCTCCTTGATGATTTCATTCCCAATGAGTGAAACCAATTCAAGAATGAAATAACCAATGTCCTTGCCCACTTCTTTAGAGAAAAACATTCTTCAAACCACATGCATCAATTTGAAGAACAATTTTAATAAAGAATAAAGGAAAAACAATACACATCTGAAATATGTTTTATAGCTTGTTTCGCTTCCAAAAATTGCAAGAAACTTGTTGGCATCTTTAAAAAAACCTGAATCTACCCCTTCACCTACTCAGCACACAATACCAGATACTCTTGTCCACCAATATATTTGCCTGTAACAATTACTGCTCTTTTCTTTCTCCCAAGATCTTTCAAGAAGGTTGGACAGAGCAGCAATAACACCCATTCGATGATACGAATAATGCACACATGGATTAAATTTAATAAGTTCCTAGCCAAGATAGGATCAAAGCATTCATGCCCAAAGTCCAAATCTGCATACACCACCTAAAAACCGTTCCTAAAATAAAGAAACACAAATAGTTTAGAAAAACAATGATAACACCCTAAATCCTTGGGTTCTTAGAGAAGCAAAGAGTAGTTGATTCTGCGCGTGTGTGTTGGGGGGGGGGGGGGGGGGGGGGGGAGGGGGGGTGGGTGGGGGTGGACAACAACCAAACCACCTTTACAAGGACCAACCTTGTCCCCCACCATCTACAATCAAGATCCACTTGAAGAATTGGTGGACCTACGTAAATACCTTCTCTGAGAGATGAAGATTACCTGCCCAAAAACTACAAAAAGAACAATGGAATCAAAAATTAAGAAAGCCAATATTACCACTTACAAAGATATATAAACACAATCATTTTACTAGTCAGTCAAATCATAGACCCTCTACTCGATTCATTATAAAGACAATTTAAGCACTTATTGAACTAATAGCTACCACAGAGCATATACACAATCAGTAATCTAATTGAAAGATTTCAGTCATCAATCATGACCAAAAGATGGTAAAGAAATGAAGTTACCAAGTCAAATATGTTATACAAGAATCAAAATATGTTTCATGGCGGTTGTCCCTTGCAACATCTTTTATGATTACCTCGTATCCATCAAACCTTTTAGACAACTAGCTTATCAAGATGCAAAACAACCATATAAGCATTAGCTCCAATAAACTCATAGAAGTCATTTAACATTTGCCCCACAAATTCTGATTATGGATAGAATTGATCTTCAGCATATGAACAAGTGCATGCAAAATGCATTATACTATAGCAGAATTGGAAACCATTCATTCACCAACCCACTAATCATACCAAACCAATTGGATTATAAGCTTGATCATATATCCAAAATAAAAAGTGTACAATTAACATGCATGCAAAAATGAATTCACCAAGAAAATTATAATTGCAAATTCAATGATACTAAATGTCCATAACCATCTTTTGATAATAACAAACATCCAATCTCCACCTTTGACAATAACAAACTAAACCATTGAAAACTTGAAAACAAATAACCAAGTATTGAAATCAACATAGAATGTAGTGTCATGATCATGCTATCAATAAAACTAAGCTCCCCCTAAATTCAAGCATACTAACATGAATATGACCTTCAATGTGGATAAAGCAATCAACCAAATGAATTATCAACTCTTCCCTTCGTTCTCCCCATGAATCCTCCCCCTTAATTTTTAACGAACTCCCCTTCTTGTTATTAGCAAAAGATACCACTAAAAATCTTCCCCTATTGTTACCACGGGAAATAAATAAACAATACCAAAATGACTATTAAGAGATGAAGAACACAAAATAATAAGTCAAAATAGAGCAAAGAGAAAACTTGAGTCCAATGTATAATGCTATTGGTGGATATCACTGTTGGGTAAATGAAAATAATGCCAACAAATAAAACCAATAGTCCCTATTAACATCTCATGTATATTCACAAAACCTCGAAATCACAAAACTCAGTTGTCTATGACTAAGTGAAAATTTAAAGACAACTACCCAAACCCACGAACATGCAATTAAATAGCCATCAATTAAAGTGATTAACATAAAACATCTCATTTGTAGAGAAAGACCTATATATATCTTTAAGACCTTAGCCAGATTGGGCAAACCAGAAGGATTAACAGTGGTGGGTAGATGAAAGTACACCATCTCTAAACATAATCGCAGTACAGATAGTTACCCTTTGAAATATAGAGTAGGCTGTGAACATGAAGTGAATGCACGTGTCCACATTTAAGAGAATCGCTAGCCAACTGCCAGGAGGAACTATTTCTAAGAGTTCGGAGAAGCGACCAGTTACTTCTACGTAGCAGAGAATTATTTACAAATACTGACAGAAACCAGGGCATATACTTTTAAGGAGTAAGATATGCAAATCACTTAGGCCTAGCTTGTGGATCGAGTGAGCACAAGATCAGAGATTGCGCACAAAGGAGGGTTATTGAATTGGCATCTCATCCTTCAATATCACAACAACAACAACAACAACAACAACAGAGGAATCAGAATGGCGATTAGAGCATACAACCACTTGCACCTCAGAACAAGATAATCGAGCTCAGAAGAATAAGGCAATAGCTAATGGGCATGGATAAGCATATAACTTGACGGCATAGTAGGCAAAGAATTCAGTTGATATCATTATGTACTGGATTTAGTCCTTTCTAAGTTTAGAGAGTCTCATTGTTTAATATCATTTGCATTTGTGAAAACAAAATATACCTTGTAAGAACCTAAATTTTAATTGGAATATAAGGACAGAAAATGAGAGTATTAATTATAGTAGGATGTGTAAATTGTGTCAAATAGTGGTTTGAAAGAGGGAGTCTATACCAATCTCCTAGTTATTAAAACTCATGAACTTGATGTGAATATTGCGTATGGAATGACTTACTATCTTCCATACAGTGATAGAATGTTGGTGGAGGAGCATTGTCATTAAAGGGCCAAACCATCCAAAGTTCAAGCTCATTCGAGGCCATAGCCAGATAGAGCCAACATAGAGCTTATCCTATAGATGGTGCATTAAAACGTCTAAATGCGACTCCAGCAGAGATTATAGCGATCTCAAAATTAATGAACGTCTTTGAGGATTTCTCATAATTAATACCAAATAGCGCGATAGAGTTTACTATCGACCTTATTACAGGTACATCGCCTCTCTGAGGCACCGTATTGAATGGGTCTAAATAAGCTAGAGGAAGTGCAGAATCAAGTACTTCACTTTAGAGTGCACCAGTACTGAATAGGAAGAATGAGGTCAAGAAATTATGCATTGACTATAGAGGATTGTACCAGGTCACAATTAAAAAAGGTACCCCTTACTAAAGAATTGATAATTGTTTGAATAACTTGGTGGAGCTAGAATATTTTCCATGTTGGATTGTAAGTCTGGATATCATCAAGTGAATGTAAATGAATCAAATATATCTAAAACAACTTTCAGAAACCCAATATGGACATCATGAGTTCTTGCTTTTGCCATTCAGAGTAATGAATGCACCTGCCACCTTCATGAACCTGATGTATTGAATTTTTGCCTCACATTTTGATAAATTTGGTCTGGTTTTAATAGATGATATTTGGTATTTTGGTGTATTCCAAGAACGAAGAGAATCATGCTAGACACTTGATGATAGTCTTGGAGACCTCAAAGAAGAAGATATTTTATAGAAAGCTCAATAAGTGTGAATATTGGCGGAGGAGTATTTCATTTTTGGGATACGTTATTTCAAGAGATAGAACCTGAGTGGGTCCTCATAAAATTTCAATAGTGAAGAAGTGGCCCATTCCAATGTCTGTGGTGGAATTGAGAAGTTTCCTTAAATTAGCTAGTTATTATCGAAGATTCATGTAGGATTTCTCTAAGATTGTAGAACTTTTGACGAATCTCATGAGTAAGGGGGAGGAATATGAATGGACAAAAGAATGTGATATAGTTTTCAAAGAGTTAAAGTAGAGACTTACTTCAGCACCAGTTTTGGCCATATTAGATGGAATGAAATCATAGCTGTATACAGTGATGCATCCGATATACAATTGGGTTATGTTGATGCAACATGGACTGGTGATAGCAACATGTTTCTAGGCAGTTGAAACTGCACGAGAACTATCCCACACATGATTTGGTACTAGCAGTAGTGATCTTCATCTTGAATATTTGGAGGCAATATTTATTGAATAGCAGAATGGAGATTTATACAAACCACAAGAGCTTGAATAATGCATAATGCCACAAATCACATAGGTGGGCTCGAGTGTGTGTCCCAATAGGGTAGGGTATCACCAGCGGGCACTCTCAATACTAGAGTATACGAGACCATTTTTTTTTTCTTTTCTAAGCACTGGCAAGAGATATGGAAGGACAAAAAATATGAGATACATCCCACATGTTTGAATCTATTTGCCACAATATCACATGGATAAATTTAACAATATACAATATCCAAAAATAAGTATATAGAAATGATAAGCAATATGTATACATCAAAAGGTTGCTCATGTAGAGTCAAGTACAGTATCAGAACGGAACATCATAAATACTGAATATATACAAGAGAGTCCGAATACCACAGGCATAATTAGGAACTAGGATACATATGTATATAGAAACCAAAATGTTAAATACACAAAAAATGAACATTCTACAAGAAGTTAGCCACTGGTGATCGGCCTACTCTAGGAAATGTGGATTCTCAAGGTGTTGGTTCTCTTCTCTGGGAACTGCTGTCTCGGCCGGTAGACCTGGGGCGTGATAATCCCAGCAGTCAAAACCCAAACAAGAATACAGATCCAAACTCGTGCACTACTATAAAATGCATATCAGTATGACATACTAGTAGGAACAATATGAAAGATGCATACAAATGAATCATGAACTACATGGTATATATATAGTATAAAGTGATCAAATAACAAGGTATGCCAAATTAAACAAGAATAATATAGTACATGGTATGCATAATTTAATATGAATCATACAGTATATTGTATATGTAGTATGATGCGATCAAGTAATAAGATATGCCAAATATAACAAAAATCATATGGTACATGGTATGCATAAGAAAATAAGATCAAGTAAACATAATACTTTGTCAAGCAATGTAGGATTCTAAAGATGACCCCCAATGGATTCTACAGGTGACTCACACGGATTCAAGCGGTGGCCTTAATTTTTATGTGACACTTTGTCCTATGTAGTACTTAGTTCCATGCGGCACTTAGTTCTGTACACTTATGGCTGGTATCTGGTTATGAGGAGATGTTGGATTCTAGAGGTGTACCACCTGGATTCAAGAGGTCGCCCTCACTTTCTGTGGTATTTTATTCTGTATAGCACTTTGTTCCATATGCCACTTAGTTCCATACGGATTCTAAAGATGATCCCCATGAATTCTAGAGGTATCTCCTACGGATTCTAGCAATAACCACCACTTTCTGTGTGATACTTTGTTCCGTAGTACTTAGTTCTATGTGGCACTTAGTCCCGCTCATTTTCGATATCAGATTTTAGAGGTGACCCTATGGATCCTAGAAGTAGCTCACATGGATTCAAGAGGCGCCTCCACTATTTGTATGCCATTTTATTCCAAGTAGTACTTAGTTCCACATCCAAGTATCAATAGCTATATGAGTATGAAATGACATGCACGGTGATACTAGTAAGTACAAGAGTAATGGAATATGTTAATATGCATGAAGTATAATTTCCAAGTAAGAATAATATATACATATAATAGCATGCATGAATACACATGTGTGCATGTATATAATATCTTAAATCAAATGTTATATGCACAACCATGAAACATATGACAAAACATTAGCTAGGACAGGTCTGGAATCAACATGTACAGATAATAATAAGAGTGATTGAATATGTGCACATATGTATTATATCATGCGTGGAGTAGGCATGCACGGACATGATATATGTGCTTAGATTGCTGCAACTCAGTGAGCAGTCAAATTTTGCAGGTCCTATTTGACTAGTGCAAAATGGATATTCATAATCATGAAATTTAGTTAATAATATATCTGGTATCATATGAGAGAAAAATCACATCAAGAAATTGCAAGTTTAAAGGGTTTGAAAGTATATTCTTGCCTCTTGTGGAATCAAAATTGAAATGAACTGATATTAATGCGATTGCTCCTCATTTTTCAAGAATCACTCTAGAGAATAAGGGCAGGTGTTGGTGATGGTTTTTTCACATTAGTGGTGAAGTTTGGAATTGATTTGAAGAGGTTAAATTCAAGAACAAAGGTTTCTTGGCGTGATTTTTAACTCTATTATCGGATTGAATATTTAGGGATTTATTTGAGAAAAATGGAAAAAGAATTAGGGTTCGAGTTCTAAAGAGAAAATGAAGAACTTGATAGGAAGAAGCTTAATTTTTTTTCAGATTTTCTGAATTTATTTGATGGGTCAAACTGTCGCTGAAAGATAGGTATGTAACCATGTTAAAAACTCTTAAATTTCATCATATTTACAAAATTACTATTGGGTCAATTTCAACTCAAATTTGGTCAACGAAGGCTGCAAGATTTCATGAGATAAATTTGGAGTTGGTGTAAGGGTAAAATTAGAATTTTTGATTTAATTTGATTATTTTTATTGGGTATTTGTTTAAAAATTAACCGATCCAGAATAATTAAAAAAATATGAAAAAAAACTAAAATAATAAAATAGGAGGTCCCCACTCTGTGGAATTTTAAATTGAAAATTAGATTGAAAGATATAACTCAATTTACTCAGTATCCGCCTGTAGCAATATCTGGGCTCCCGAACTGATACAGAATAACCGATACAAGAATTAAAGGATTATGGTCGTTACATAATGTCCACTTAGAAGAAGCTTAATATTAGATAGAGGAGGCTCAAGCTTATGGCAGATTATGATATTGATCAATAGTATCATCTGGTAAGATCAATACGGTTCCAGATGCATTAAGCAGAAAGCCCATAGTAATATTTTTGACATAGCAGAAGAAGCTACTTGAGGACATCAGACAGTTCGAATTGGATGTTTTTTTATCTGGATGGCTTTGCAACTTCAACATCCATTAGCGGCTAGGATTAAAGAAGCGCAAAAGGATGATTCTAATTTTTAAAAAACAAGTTCACAAGATAGTTAAAAGTTGGACAAAAGATGGATTTATATATCCATAAATATGGATCTCCTCATTCCGACAACAAGCATTGCATGCCCAAACGGGAGTTTCGACAGGAAGTACTTTCAGCTCGCAATTCAGTCTATTCCATTTATCCCGGAGGAACAAAGTGTATAAAGACTTGAGTAATACTTCAGGTGGCATAAGATGAAGCGTGAGATCACCAAGCTTATACCCAAGTGTTTGGCGTGTCATCAGGTAAAGGCAAAACACCATAGGGCACTAGGCCTACTCCAACCTACCTATATACGAGTAGAATTGGGAGAAGATTACCATGAATTATGTCATGGCTTTGCCATATAATCTTGGAGGTAACAATATTATTTAGGCAATTACGAACCGTCTCACTAAAATGGCACAATTCATTCCGTGGACAGTATACTGAAGCTTTGGCTGAGAAGTATATGCATGAAGTTAAAAGATGACACAGTGTACTGGTGAGTATTGTATCGGCCGAGATATTCAATTTAAATCACAGTTTTGGAAGTAGCTTCAGGACAATTTAGGATTGAAGTTAGAATTCTACACCGCTTTCATCTAGAAACAAATGGCTAGTCGGAGAGGACAATTCAGACGTTAGAAGACAAGTTAAAAGATGTTATGCTTGATTTCGGAAGATCGTGGGAGGATTACCTACACTGGGTAGAATTTTCCTATAACAATAGTTACCAAGCTAGTATTAAGATGGCACTGTTCAATACACTTTACAGGAGGAAGTGTAGATTGTAGTCTAGCAGAACGATGTCGGAGGGAGGAAATTACTTGGATTTGAGATGATTACACAAACAATAGACAAAGTTAATTTCATACGGCAACACCTGAAGGGAGCTTATGATCAACAAGAAAAGTAAGTGGATATTCAACGTCGATTCCTAGAACTCCAAGTGGGAAGGTCAGTAATCTTGAAAATTCCCCCTACCCGAGAAGACGTTCATTGGAGGTCAATATTCTTGAAGGTCTTCCACACCCGAATTCGTTTATTTTGGCAACAGTGGGAAGTTAAGTCTACAGTTCATTGAACCATTTGAGATCATGGAGTGAGTTGGTAAATTATCCCATCACTTGGCACTATCGCCATCGTTGGAAAGGGTGCACAATGTCATTCATGTTTCATAGTTGAAGCTATATGTATGAGAAGAGACTCATATCATGTATCATTCAGAAGTAAATATCGAACCAAATCTTTCCTATCCAGAATAGTTAGTAGTCATTATCGACTGCATGGAGATGACACCGAACAAAGTGATTCCACTATTGTTAGTTTCTTAGAACTATTAGACGATATGAGAACCAACATGGAAAGAGAGGAGGACATCCAAGAGTTGCTTCCGTACTTATTTGATTGAAGACATAAATTTCTAATTTGTGTCTTTTGGATTGTTAAATTTCGAGGACGGAATTTTTATTTAGGAGGTAGCATGTAATGCCCACTGCTTTTTTTATTTTTCAAATAACTTTTCAAGAGAAAATATTAAAATAAAAACAATAGCTTAAATAAATTAAATCAATTAAATAAATTAATTGATTTAATTAATTTAAATAAATAAATAAATAACTTAAATAAATAACTTAAATAAATTAATTTAAATAAATTAAATCAATAAGTAATGGAAACCAAGACTTGAGCCCACAACCTTATGGAACTTAAACCCACACCCAACCAAGCTAGCCATTTAATTGTGGTTAATAAAATAATCTAGACCAATTAAATTAGACTAGACCATTATCTAATTATTAGGAGATTTGATTTGGTTTCTATATTTCATAGGATTAATTAGGATATGGAATCAAATAGAGTTCCTATTGGGCCTTCCATCTAAAAAATAAGTAAGTCAAAATAGAATCCTAATCCATTAAAAAAATAAATCCCTTGACCACAACCCCTCCCCCTTTCCAACGTAGCAAATAAGGGGGAAAAAAAAAGAAAAGAAAGAAGAATGAAGGAAGAAGAGGAGTTCAATTGGGATTTTCAGCCATTTGTGAAAATTTCGACACTCTTTTCAAGCACAATACATAAATCTACCCCAGACCAACCAATGTGAGATTATCTCACCTAAAACATGCTAATATATGTATTAGTTTACTTTATCTCTAATTTTAAGGATAGTTCACATACATTTGATTTTAGAGAGACATTATTGCTAAAATATACATGAAAATGTAGAACTTGCAAGATTTTTAAATAAAAATAAGATTTTTATTTTTAGAAGAGTTTTCATTTACTGCATGCATGTTAAATGGCATGTTTATATATCTATATTTACTGTTTTATGCAATTATAGATTGTGCCATGTGATTTAATTGTAAAAACATGATTTTTCCTGAAAAGATTATGATATGATATATCACCATTTTAAAAAGGGATTTTAATTATTTTAAAGCACGAGACATGTTTATATTGATTGTCCATGAATTTAATGCAAAGAAATTGGTTAAAGATTAAATCATTATTGAATTATAATAACTTTTCAGGAATTCAGATCTAAGAAAAACTAGATCCATCAATGACCCCACCGTTGAGCCCACCGATGACCTAACAGGTGGCTAAGCCAAATAAAGTTTGACCAGTGAAGGACTCACAGGTGGTTTAGTAATCCAGTCAATCTACCGGTACAACCACTAGTGATCACATAGGTGACCATTAGAGCAACTTGTGGGTTCAGTTATTCAGAAAGGATGTCAATGTCAATTCGTTAAAGTAATTGTTATGATTTTATTAACACATTGATTCTAATTTCTATATATTATTTTCCTATATTTATTAATGGTTGTTTTACGATTCTGCTGTTGCATGATCAAACATGGACCATGTTTACTTAAGATGGAATAAGACAGTTTACTTTTAGGGAAAGGTGAAGTTGCAAAAGACTTTGATTAATTAGATTTATCTCTGAAATATTATTTTAGTAAATTTTATTAAAGATGTAATAAATGTCTTTGGCATAGTTAGTAGTTTGACTAAGACAGGTTTACTGGATCTTAAAGTTATTTCTCTTATTAAATTTATTTGGATACTACTTGATGCAAACTTATATAAATTTAAATTGAGTTATTGTTATGTGTATGGATTATTTTGCCAACATTCTGCTATATTGTGACTGTATTATTTATTGAGGCTAATTGTGTTATTACATGATGTTGAACGATCAAGTTATCCATATTCCGAATAGTGGAACATTATAGGTGGTATAAGAGCCCAGATTTTTCTTGAATTGATTCAAGTGATTTGAACTAATTCATATAACGTTATTTAGAATCATCTTATTTCATTAGACAATTTCGAGTTAAAAACAGCTATATAAATATATGCTTTTTCTATGTATATACATATTTGCTTTCATTATTACTATTCTAACAATGCTTGCTTTACTATGTTTTCTAAGAGATATGACCCGTCGTGCAAATAGGTCTGGATCCAACTCTAATTCGACTGCTAACATTATTGATGCCTTCGAGATGGCTGAAAATTTCCATGGATTAATCGAAGCCCAATAGCAACAGACTAAGGCTTTACGAGCTAAAGTGATGGCACCATTGGAGCATGTTGCAGATCAGCATCACGAGGGGATTTCTAACTTCAAACATCTACATCTATCTCCCTTTTTGGGGATTGCAGGAGCATTGATATTTGATCAATGGCTTGTGAAGATTGAAAACTTACTGAGCTGCTTGGATTCAAGATGCGAATAAGATAGATATCAAGATTCAATTGACTGACATAGTTAGAACATGATAGCAATCGAAGGAGAATAGGCTATTGCAGCCGATCTCATGGGATGCTTTCTTAGTGAGGTTCCTTGCAAGCTAGAAGAGAGATAGAACAACAGTCAACAATTTGAGGCATACAGGAAGATCAATAGATGAGTATGTGGTGAAGGTCATTCATCTGAGCAGATTTGCACTATATATATGATAGCAGCGGAGACAGACCATACTTATCATTTCCAACAAGAATTGAAGCTTGACATTCAGAAGTATATGGTGACTTTCTGACTGGAGACTTATGCGAAGGTTATTGATACAGCTCAAGATGTAGAGTAGGTTGTGAACATAGAGAAGAGGTTTCAAGCATCTGCACCTCAGAGCACTGCTAGCCAAGTATCAGAAGGAACTACAGGAGTTTTGTGAAGCGGCGAGTTACTTCTTTGTAGCAGAGGGTTGTCAAAAGCTGAGGCATATTATTAAGGAGTACAAATACGCAAACTAGTTGTGCCTAGCAAAGGAGCTCTCAACCTCATTTTTTGCATGATCCATCACTTGTTTTATCTCATTAAAATGATTTTTTTAACTACACTACACATCTTGATTCCTTACCCGCAAACTGCATGAGATGGGTTTTGACTCTTAAGTATGAAGACGTGAAAGGTTCATAGCAATAATGACATATCTATTGCCAATTTCCTCCTCTCCTTACTATTTTCTCCAATTTTATGGTATATTTACGAAAGGTGCATGATTATGCACCACTTTAACAAATCTTCTATCATAGACAATCTTTTATGCAAGAAAACACTACAAGAAAATAGGTCTTCAGTGATGCTATCTTAGTGACGAGTATTAAAATTGTCACTAAAAATGACCATTTGTGACAAAAATTAAATGTGGTCACAAATATTTTGTTTTTTGTGATGGATACAAATAATTGTCACAAGAACAAATTTTTTTGTGACAACAGATAAAAACTTGTCACAAAAACACAGTTTACAGTGACGCGAAAGAAATATCGCTACTAAAATATAAATTTTTTAGTAACGACGACTAAAATTTGTCACTAAAAAATAGTTTTCAATTACGCTAACTAAAACTTGTTGCTAAAACTTAAATATTTCAGTGACAACAAAGAAAAAATGTCACTACAATTAATTTTCAGTAACGAAGGCTACAAATCGTCACTGAAAAGTAAATTTTTTCTGTGATAACTAAAAAAATTGTCACTAAAACTGAGTATTCAGTAACAGAAACTTTATGTCGTCATTAAAACATAAATACCTTTTGTGACAATGAAATAACGCATCACTAAAACTGAATATTTAGTGAAGAAAAATATAGTTCTTTACTAAAACATAAATTTTCCTGTGACAAATTGAATAATTGTCACTAAAACGAAGTGTTCAGTGAAGAAAACTAAATACTGTCACTAAAACATAAATTATTTTTGTGACAAATTACAAACTTGTCACTAAAACTAATTGTTCAGTGATGAAAACTAAATATTGTCATTAAAGTTTAAATTGTTTTAGTAGCAAGTAATAAACTAGTCACTAAAATTGAGTTTTCAGTGACGAAAATTAAATATTGTTACTAAAACACAAAATTTTGAGTTACAACGAACAAAATTTGCAACTAAAACATGAAAATCAATTACAACTATTTTTAATGGTCACAAATATTTTTTTTGTGAGGAATTATAAGTTACAATTTATTTTATTTTAAAATACTTCTATAAAATTATCAACTTATAACAATAATGAAACTTCAATTTTTTTTTTTTTTTACATCTAATCTTGATCGTCTATCCATATCTTATGATACAATAACTCCTTGAACTATTACAAAAATAATACAAATAGAATTACAATGTTTAACCTAATATATATATATATATATATATATATATATATATATATATATATATATATATATATATATATATATATATATATATATTTAACCTAACTTTATCTCGACCGTCTATCCAAATACTATATGATAAAATAACTCTTCAATCTATTGTAATTGGAATACAAATAAAATTATAATTCTTAACCTAATCTATTTATTTAACCTAAACCCTATCTTAGCCGTCTATCTAGATTCTATGATAAAATAAACCCTCAATCTAATTATATTTATAATACAAATAGAATTCTAATTATAATACAAATCTTCTTATTAATAATATATAAAACCTATACTCCCACGTTCGGCCGCTGATCGATCCTATAAACCCCCGTTCGGCCCCTCTCCAACGAGCGCCGCACTCTCGCCCACTCGCCCGCGTTCGCTGTCGCCCGCTTGCCCAAGATCAACAGCACTGTCGCCCGGATCGCAGTCACCCGCTCGCCTGCGCGCCGCACTCCCTCCGCCCTCCCTCCGATCCGCAAGCAACTGCTCGATCTCCGCAGTCCCTCCGATCTGCAAGCACACGAGCGCACCCACTCTTCGAAGCAGCACACGAGCGCCCGCTCTGTATCCAATCTGCAGTGACATGCACCTGCGCGCCCTCTCCGAAGCAGCACACGATCTCCCTCACGAAGAGCAATGCCCTCTCTCCCTCATATCTGCAAAGAACAGCGCCCACGCGCCCTCGATCCACAAGGAGCAACTAGGTTCGGTCGCTCTCCAACAGATTTGCGATGAATCGCTAGGTATGAAGTCACACAGAAATTTTTTTTGTGTTAATGTTAACTCAAATTCACAATTTATAAGTTGATGGTTTTTGAACTCAAAGGATTAAGAATATCTAGACGTCCAGTTTACATTATTTAGTTTATCCAACTCACAATCACAATTTTCAGTTTACATTATTTAGCTTATCCAACTTTAGCTCTATAATATTTAAAATCAAACAATCAATTAATATTAAGAGTCTTGAAAACCCAGCAACTTTCTAATATGTGGTATGTTGAAAATTAAGTTTTTCTTGTCAAGAATCCAAACACAGGCTATATATTTTCCCTACTAAATTTGTATTTCTATTTAAAACTCCACTAGAGTTCTTTTGCTGTGTTGGGTTTAACGACTGCAAGGAGATCAGTAAGTAATAGGGGACTTTTCTGAGTTCATCACTTCTTAGTAGCTATTCGTAAATACAACAAGATAAATAGTTATAACTAAAAATATAATGGGATAAATGGTAGAATATCAAAATTAAACTAATTTTAAAACAAAACAATAAACCTTGTCATTTTCAATGCATTTCTACTATTTTTGTTTCCAAGACATACGGTATGGCGATAAAAATACCAAATTAAATCTTTTTTTAATTAGCAAAGCAGTGGGCTAGGATCTCCAATGTTATACTAGTAAGAAAATTAATGAAATAAATTATATAGAGTTTACATATACTAGTCCCTCACTAAGGAGTAGATAGAAATACATATAGAAAATAACAAAAGTTAAAACAAACAAAAACAATTAGTATCATCCCAATACAATGAAAGATCAACACCTGCACTTACTCGTTGCCACCTCAACACTAATCATACTATCTCTTGGTTGTGTTGTAGCATCCTCCATATATGGGCATACTCCATATATGGGCATAGCTATATATATAATTACTATGTAATGCTTGTAGAAGGAATATTGAATATCTCGAGCACTAATGATATAGAAAATAAAAGTTAGATTAGATACAGATAATAATGAATTAAACAAAAAGTCATTCTGAATACCTTAAACACTAATGATGAAATTACATCAAATAAGAGCATGTAGAGAGGAACAAAATCTAGTATAAGGAATGTTGTTTTTAATTTTAGGATTAATTTTTAATATTGTGGAAACATTGAACATAAGTAATAGCTTATTGGAAAGATATCGTATTATTAAGTTAAAAGTAATAAAAAAGGAATTAATTTTATTTGTTTTTCACACGTTGCCAAGGGCGTGCACGCACCATGGTGCACGGGCGCCCGCGTCCACGGTGCGAGGACGCGCGCACCTGCGAAAGCAAGTGACCCTGGGCCTGCATGGTTCTTCTCTTAGAGAGAACAGAAAAATGTAAAAAAATATACAAATCTTTATAATCATTCATTCTTCTCTTCCTAATACAACCTGTCCATTGTTATGTTACAACTCATGTAGGTAAGGATGGTAGACAAGAAATGGATGGAAATTCCCAATAGAGCAAGCATTGAATATATAAAAGGACTCGATGATTTCCTTGATTATGCTTTTTCACAGCCTGGAGTCACAGATAGAGTTCGTTGTCCATGTAACAAATGCAGAAATACTGTTTATAAATTTCGCACGGAAGTGAGACTTGACTTATTTAAGAAAGGTATTGTGAACAATTATAAAGTATGGGTGCTACACGGAGAAAAGTATGGAGAACATGTTGATTCATCAAATATTATAGATGTTAGTAATCAGAATGCAGAAAATCATATGGATCAAGATGATATGATAGGAGTAATACATGATATATTCGGCTACAAAAACGTATCAGTTGAAAAAGAAGGCGACATTAGGGATCTACAAGAGCCAAATGAGGAAGCCAAAAAATTCTATCGGTTACTTGAAGATGCTGATGTAAAATTATACCCCACTTGTGATAAATTGACGAAGTTGTCATTTATTGTTAAGTTACTACACATTAAATATCTTAATAACTTGAGTGATACAACAATTGATGATTATAGAAATATTTCTCAGTTGTGCCTATATCTGTCCGTAACTTGAGTTGTGTATTTTAATAAGTAGAAAATGTACCAAATCACCATGAATGACATTGAATTTTTATATTCTGGTTTAAGAGTGTGTTTTCATACTCTCATAAAAATTTCACAGTAATTTGTTGATATTTTATCTAACAAGTAGATATATTCCTCAGTTGTACGCATATCTGTCTGGAGTTTGAATTGTGCACTTTATTAAGTAGGAATTGTACCAAATCAACCTGAATCATATGGAAATTTAATATCCTATTTTCGGATTATGTTTTTAAACTCTCATAAAAATTTCACATTAATTGGTTGTGATTATGATCTCAAACTAAATATTTTTTCTACTGCACCGGTATCAGACTGGTGCATAAGCGGCGCATTAAATTAAATAGGAATTGTACAAAATCACCATGATTCACATTGAATTTTTATATTCTGTTTTAAGAGTGTGTTTTAATACTCTCATAAAAATTTTACAGTAATTTGTTGATATTTTGATTAACAAGTAGATATATTCCTCAGTTGTACCCATATCTGTCCGGAATTTGAATTGTGCACTTTATTAAGTAGGAATTGTACCAAATCAACCTGAATCACATTGAAATTTAATATCTTATTTTAGGATTATATTTTTAAACTCTCATAAAAATTTCACATTAATTGGTTGTGATTATGACCTCAAACTAAATATTTTCTATGTTGCACCGGTATCGGACTGGTGCATAAGCGGTGCATTAAATTAAATAGGAATTGTACCAAATCACCATGAATCACATTGAATTTTTATATTCTATTTTAGGAGTGTGTTTTCATACTCTCATAAAAATTTCAAAGTAATTTGTTGATATTTTGTCTGACAAGTAGATATATTCCTCAGTTATACCCATATTTGTCCAGAGTTTGAGTTGTGCACTTTATTAAGTAAGAATTATACCAAATCAACCTGAATCACATTGAAATTTAACATCTTATTTTAAAATATGTTTTGAAACTCTCATAAAAATTTCATATTAATTGGTTGTGATTATGACCTCAAACTAAATATTTTCTATGCTGCACCAGTATCGGACTGGTGCATAAGCGGTGCATTAAATTAATTAGAAATTGCATCAAATCACCATGAATCACATTGAATTTTTATATTCTGTTTTAGGAGTGTGTTTTCATACTCTCATAAAAATTTCACAGTAATTTGTTGATATTTTGACTGACAAGTAGATATATTCTTCAGTTGTACCCATATCTGTCCAGAGTTTGAATTGTGCACTTTATTAAGTAGGAATTGTACCAAATCAAGCTGAATCACATTGAAATTTAATATCCTATTTTAGGATTATGTTTGTAAACTCTCATAAAAATTTTACATTAATTGGTTGTGATTATGACCACAAACTAAATATTTTCTCAGCTGCACCGATATCGGACTGATGCATAAGCAGTGTACTAAATTGATTACAAATTATAACAGACCACCATGGATAGCTTTAAAATTTTATATTCTGTTTTAGGAGTTTGTTTTCATACTCTCATAAAAGTTTCACAGTAATTTGATGATATTTTGACTGACAAATAGATATATTCCTCAGTTGTATTTATATCTGTCCGGAGTTTGAATTGTGCACTTTATTAAGTAGGAATTGTACCAAATCAACTTGAATCACTTTGAAATTTAATATCCTATTTTAGGATTATGTTTTTAAACTCCCATAAAAATTTCACATTAATTGGTTGAAATTTTGCCCTCTAACTTAAATTTGTATTTTGTTTTTGGAGTTTGTTTTGACCATTATTACTAATGCTTTTAGTTATTATTATTTAATTGCAGAAAAAACTACATGATCTTGTCGTGAAACAAACACAAGATGATGAACCTCAGATGTCTCGTGATGACATATTGCTTCATGTGCTTGGTGAGAAATCAGGATATTTTTGAGGAAAAGAAGCAGGGAAAAGGCCTCCGAGTAAAAGACCTCGGCAGGATGTTCAGGAGCAAGTAGAGAAGGCTATAAGTGATGCTAGAGAGACAATGATGGTTGAAGTAGCTCAAAAAATTAGAGAAGAAGTTCAGGCAGAGTCAGATGAGAAATTAAAGAAACAACTAGCTGAGTCGGATGAGAAATTAAAGACACAGCTAGATGAGTCAGATAAGAAGTTGAAGACAAAACTACAAGAGGTACGAGCTGAAATCAGAGCTGAGATGTAAGCTAAGTTCGAGTCCATGTTTCAAAAGAGAATGGCTTCTTTTTTTGGTCTATATCACAATCAAAAAATTGATTTTTATGTGTTTATATGGATTTAATACTTTGCTTCGAACAAAAACAAGTTACAATTTGTGCAAGACTGGATCGTTTTTCTTACGAATATTTTAGCATGTTTATGTGATGAATTTTATTTTTCTATTATAAGTCATTGATATAATATCAGCTAATTATAAAACATCTTCTATGAATATGGTGTTTGAAAATATGAATGATTGTATATATTGTATTTGTAACAGATATTTGTATTAGCTATTTGAAGATGAAGTAACAATATCGTCACTAATAAATTTATTTGTGACAATTGATAGTGTCACAGAATTTGTGTTTTAGCGACAATACATATTGTTGCAAATTTTAACTTTTAGTGACACTATTAAAAACTTGTCACTAATAGTTACCTATTTGTGACAATATTTGTTGTCACTAATTTTGTACTTAATGTCATTATATAATATTATATATATATATATATGTAGTGACAAATAGTCATGTTTTCTGTGACACGTTTTGTTATCACAAATACGATTTAGTGATGACGAACGTCGTCACTAAAGAGTTATAATAGTGACCATGTAATAGTTTTTTTGTCACAAGTTTTATTGTCACAAATACGATTTAGTCATGTTGAAAGTCGTCACTGAAGCGTCGTAATAGTGACGATATAATAACTTTTTAGTGACAACTATTGTTGTTACCATTACGAATTAGTGACGATATTAGTTGTCACAAAAAATATGTTATAGTGCCAATCTAATTAGTGTTTTGTAACAAGTCATCGTTGCCACTGAAAACTAAGTCGTTACTAAAGAGTCGTAATAGTAACGATATAATAACTTTGTAGTGACAACTATTGTTGTCACTAATACAAATTAGTGACTATATTAGTTATCACAAAAAAAAAAAGTTATAGTGACAATCTAGTTAATATTTTGTGACAAGTCATAGTTATCATTGAAAACTATTTTCAGTAACGGACACTAAAAGTCGTCCCAAAAACCTTCAGTGATGGCCACATAAGCGACAACACTTAGTCATCACTAAACTCGTCACTGAATATTTTCAGTGACAACTTGAAGACATTCAGTGAGAACTTTTGTCGTCACTAAAAACCCATTTTCTTGTAGTTAAATAAGTCTTCACCAGAACAAAAGACATATTTGATGTGGATATTGCATTGTATTTCAAGTTCATTCTATTTTAGTATTTTACTACGTCACTAATGATTGATTATTTGTAACTCATGCATGAACGGAGGGAAATATAACGAATGAGCAGAGATGGCTAGATGGCATTTACAATATAAATTAAGTTCACTGCATCTTTAGTACGTATATTTATGTGTATTATTTTTTCACTTTTTCTTATTAGATACAAATAAGAAGAGATTGCATTATGTTATTAATTTCACTTTTCTGATTAGACATAAAAATGAAAAAGAGACAACATTCTCAATTTCACATTTTCCCACTTTTTCTTATTTATTTCGATTATAATCTCAATTTCTAATGCATTCTTTCTTATATGAACTTATGAGTACAATGTCAGGATTAATGTAATAGTATTTCATTCTAATTTCAACTTCAACTTCCAATCTCAATTTCCAATGCATAAACAACATAAATTTTTATCCCAGCTCAGTCCAATAGATTTTAGTTTAATCTCAAGTCAGTCACGATAAAAAAAAATCATGGCCAAAAAAAAATCAATGCTAAACAGTTCGTTGCAAAACAAAGACCATTCACAACCATAACAATTATTTCAATCTACTCTCTTGAATCAATTACCAATTTCAATTTTTCTATTGTGGAAGTAGAGTTAGAATTACAATTAAAAATAATTGATGATAGAATTAAAATTAAAATTACAACTAAATGATGTAGGTAATTGGTGGCTTGGTTGATGTATGGCAGCAAAGGAGGTTAGGAGATGAATCTTTTTGTCTACTTGTGAGTGAATATTGGGGGATTTTGCAACAAAGGAGATGGTGGCGGCCCGAATAAGATTTTGGTGTGAATAAAGTTTAATGTTGGATAAAATGAGACAGCAAAGGGAAATTGGGTGGCAGCTGCTCTATAGAAAAGAGGATAGCGTCATGTTGGATTTTTCTTTCTTATTTTTTTTTTCTTTTTCTAATTTTTAATCTTAAAAAAAAAAAAAAAAGAGATGATGAAAAAAAGGCGAAGATGGAGAACGGATCCTTTTGACCTCCATACTCTGATACCAAAGTTGATGGCGGCATGGAAGCAATATAGAATTTTAATGAGATGGTATTCGGGAATTTAGAGGAGCAATGAGAGAGGAAATAGGAGATAAACTAATCTAATCTAATCTAATGGCCCTCCTGTTTTGCTTCAGCAATTTTTTATCAATCAAACAACTCTAAATTTATTGATAAAATTTATTTATTGAGGACTTTAAATAGAAGAAGTCGCGCAAAATAAGCGTTGCAACACTAAACAAAAATCCTAAAATCTCATATCAAATATAAAAAAAAAAAAATCTAATAGAATCTAAATAGAAAATCTATCTTATCGTTCAATGTCCTCTTCACAATCCGTGTCCGTATCTGATTACCTTAGCCGTTTAGGATTCAAATCCTACGTGAATCTAACCTGATGTTACCCTTTTTACATCATAAGTGTCATAGTAAGTTCCAGTACTATGTTGGGACACTTGGAATCATGAAAGCTTGGCAAAAAATCAAACTCAAACGTTGCAAGCCAAGGATATCATCCTCCAATTGCTTTTTTCCTTTTGGAGTTTCTTCATGCATCTACAATTTGTCAAAGGAGATACCACAAAGCCTGTAAACATAAGTTTTTCTTCCACACCTTTTTCAAATCGAAAATCCCCTATTGTGGTCATACAACATAAGTTTCTAACATTTCATCGAAACTCTCAACCATACCAAGGGAACCATCCAAAGATGGGGGCTCTTTGGGGACTGCAGTAACAACAAGCAATCTCTCAACCATACCAAGGGAACCATCCAAAAATGGGGGCTCTTTGGGGACTGCAGTAACAACAAGCAATCTCTCAAACATTTTTCTAGATCTTAAGACTTTAGCATAGAACTTCTTTCTTTGAATAGTCTTGCTGGCCCTATGCTGTTCTTGGCAACTTTGATTAGTCGGGCAAACCAAGAAATATGCCACACCCTTAAAATACAAGGGCAACAACTAAGCCTTTTATCCCAAGTATTTGGGTAGGCTACATGAACCAAAAAAAGAATCATGCCAGATCGATCACTTTGATATTCCTTCTCCATTCATTTCTATCAAGTAATATCTCCTTATTTAAACCTCTAGACTCCATATATTTATGTATCACCTTCATTCATCTTTTTTTTGGTCTTCCACTCGTTCTTTTAACTTGTCATATATTGATAAACTCCCATATTCGAACGCCACACACTCTTAAAATGTGAACCAATAAACCAGAGCATCAACAACCAAGAGACTTCTTACTATGAATGATCCAATAACACACCTAATACAAGATCAGATTATCATCACTAATACAATAGTCAATACTACATCAACAAATTAATGCTAATGATATAATGCATAAGTTTGAGTTTTTTTATTCCCCCTTATATAAATTATGACATGTCATGACCTTATTGAAGTTAAGGAGGATACATAGCAAAATGAGCTACACAAAACCAAATAAAGTAATCTTATCTCCAAGCAGTCCATGTCTAAATGACAAAATCATTTAATCATACTTACTTGTACCGACTACCGAATGCCTTCCTTGCTAGTTGGACAAACCCAGACGGGCGAAGGCCACGGGAAGAGTTCCATGGCAGTCGCCCCAGAGAAAGGGTAATTGCCTACAGTATCAACCACCCCACCATCAAACGGAACCATCGACCACCTATCCAAGTCGGAACCTGGCCGTATGAAATAAACACTATTCTTTTCGCCACCCCATCTCCTCGGATCGGGGTACGACAGCACCAGCTTCCTGTGCACAAACAAGCACCAATCCCCCAGCCCTTCCATCTTCACCCATGAAGAATTCGACACGTCCAGTTGGTAAACCTGGTTGTCGCCGTTAACCGGGAAGGAAACAAAGAGTAGTTCCCCTCCACGCTCAATCAGATGCCTATCTTTAAACAAGTCCTCCACAGTGAAGCTGCCCCCGGGAGGCGGCACTTTCAGCCGCCTCCAAGATAGAACAGGAACGAACTTCACAACTATAAGATTAGAGCAATAATCGAGAACGAAAACTCGGTCCTTAACTGCAACCAGTGAGATGAGCCTTCCTTGGAGAAAATCTCCGAGCCTGAACTCCGACCACCCGCCATCGCTCCCGGGGCGCCACCACAGGATATGATCAGATACTGTCACCAAAAGGAGCAAGCAGGAAGGGGAATTCAGCGGGGCGGTCAAGATGCCGACGGAGAACTCTCGCAGTCGGCCGAAAAAGAAACCCCAGGGGGAATAGCTAAAGGGCAAGACCGGGGACTTGATCTCTTCGCCGGTGAAGGGATCGGAAAGGACGGCCCTTTTGCCGACGACGAAGATGAGGTGGCCGAAGGAGGATCCGACGCAACTTCTTCTAAGGGTTTTGGAAGGGATCAAG
Source organism: Dracaena cambodiana (assembly GCA_036321105.1). Classification (NCBI taxonomy): domain Eukaryota; kingdom Viridiplantae; phylum Streptophyta; class Magnoliopsida; order Asparagales; family Asparagaceae; genus Dracaena; species Dracaena cambodiana. The sequence continues at coordinate 63,199,832 of JAYEPQ010000002.1, forward strand.
GATGGGTAGGATCTGATGGCTAGGGTTAGGGTTAGGAGGCGGGAACAGGCGAGCCGGGACCAGCGGCGGGGGCCGCGGCGGTAGAGGGTGAGACGCGGGAAGAGGAGGAGAGGGGGGCCGGAGAAGGAGGGGGCGGAGGTGGAGGAGAGGATGCGCCAGGAGCGGCATACGGCGGCAAAGGAGACGAGGGCAGGGAGGGAGAAGGAGAGGCGGTGGAGAATCGGGAGGAGGAGGTCCGGAAGGAGATCCAACCAGGGCCGGACAGTGGAGAGGTCGCTGGAGACCGTGTCGGCAGTGGGATCTTGCTGGGGTGACGGCGGTGGCTCCTCCTCCGCTGCCGCCTCCTCATTGATCTTCCTCTTCTTCTTAATTTGCTCCATTAGGAAGGGAGCTCGTGATTTTTTTTTGCCCTTCGGAAGCGGGGGAAAATTTTCAAGAAATTGAGGGGAGTTTCCAAAGGAGCACACCATTTTTACTTAGCCCACTTTTTAAGGGTAGTTGGACCCAAAATACACTCTCTGACTCACTTGGAAAAGTGGTGCTCCTTTGGAAACGGGAACTTCTAACGGGGCACAACTTTTTTCCTAGTGAGCCCAGATTTCCTAGTGAGTCCAGTTTAAATTTAGAAGATGATAGAATTTCTTAGTGAGCCCAATTTAATTCCCAAAATATCCTTAATTTATATTTCCTTCATAAAACTCCTCTCCTCACTTCCTCTCCACCGCCCCTAAAACCCAAAAATTCCTCTCTCCTCTCTTCTCCTGCCAATCTCCGCCGCCGCCGCTGCCAATCTCCGTCGCCGAAGCCTCCGTTGCCTCCGCTGCCACAGCCCAACACCCCCACCTCCGCTGCTACAGCTCCCCACCCTCCGCTGCCACAACCCCCCACCCGCTGCTGCCACACTCCCCCACCCGCCCTCCGCCCCCACCCTCCGCCCCCACACCCCGCTACCACAGCCCCCACCTTCCGCCGCCACAGCCCCACACCCTCCGCCCCCACCCGCCATTGCCACACCCCCCACCCTCCGCCCCCACTCTTCGCTGTCACACCCCCACCTTCCGCTGCCTCATTTCTTCTCTATTGGTCTCAGAGTTTTGAGCTCCACTGTAAGTCTCCTTTAATTTAATTTTAATTTTATTTTATTTATTTTATTCTTATTTGCTCTGTGACTGCCCTGAAAACTGAAAACTTCTTGTTTGATTTGATAATAATTTACAATCGGGAAATTCTAAACGAGTACATTTTTTTGTTAATTTTGTTTTTTGATATTTAGATTATAATTATGAAGAAAATATAATATTATAATCGTAGTTGTAAAATATGCGAAAATTTAGTTATTTTCTAATAATAGTTGTTAATATTAAAATTTATTAATTAATTTAGAAGTTTAATGGTATTGTCCTAATGGTTGATTAAGTAACACAAAACGGTTTCAGTGTCTTTAAATTTTAATATTACACTATCTTGTAGGTTAAAAATAAATAGATAAAAGATGATATTTGTAGCAAATTATACTTTATTACTACTTATTTGCACATAGAAAATTTACTATTTTGATAAAAAGTATCTATGAATGAAATATCTTTGTATTACATAGATGGATCCGGCAGAATCTTCTTGCGTTCGATCAACTGCCTCGTTAAAGGGGAAGAAAGCAGCATCTCGACCACAAATTCAACGCCCGATACGAGAGAGAGAAATCGAAGTGGCCGTAGATACTGAATTAAATATAGAAACTCCGAATTTGATCAGATATGATAGTGCAAGACTAGAAGAAGAGAATACTGATGCAGGAGGCTCTCAAGATGATCTTCATGAGTCAAATTACCGAGGTCCAGTTGATTTTTCAGTACTAAAGAGTTTCAAGACGCACGTTGCTTTCTTCGTTTTAAAAGATGAGGTAATTATTTCCCGTTCTAAATCATAAACCACTCTATTGTGTGTGTATATATGTTAAGACTATAATATATATGCAGGAACGAGATCCACTTCGATGTATTAGTCACCGGAGAAAAATAAGTGCATGGTCATTGTTGACACCTGAGCCAAACACCCGATTCATGGAATTAGTACATGGGTCTTCATTGTATCCATTAGTGAAATGCTCCTACCAGTACATTAGCGCTGTTGAGGTTAGCGCATTTGTCGAGAGATGGCATCCTGAAACAAACACATTTCATATGCCATTTTGTGAGATGACGATCACGTTGGATGATATTTCCTGCTTGCTTGATTTACCTGTTGTTGGAAAATCCGTCTGCCAACAAGTATCAGCAGTTTCACGTGAAGCTGCTGATACAATTACTCATTCCTTGGGCGTCAGTTATGATGAAGCGTGGAATGAGCTCAATACGAAAGGCGGTACATCAGTTCGACTGGATTGGTTAAGAGAAAAATTTTGCGGGGTTGTGGATACTGACACCGAACATAGGATTCGGTGTGCCGCAAGGGCTTATTTACTGTATCTTCTTGGTTGCATGCTTTTCGCGGACAAGAGCTGTACGAGAGTTTCCATTGATTACTTACCATTGCTGCATGATCTCGAAGATGTTCATACGTTCGCATGGGGTGCTGGTGCTCTTGCATGGTTATACAGGCAGCTTGGGCTTGCTTCCCAAGCTAACGTTGCTCACATTGCGGGGTATCTGACACTACTATAGGCTTGAATTTTTGCTCATTTCCCAAGTTTTATGCCGGTCTCGAACCTATCTTTTGCCGACGGTGAACCACTTGCTTGTCGCTGGTTGAGCAGACGGGATCACAATATCTCCCAATCACATGTGTAGTCTATTCGGTCAAGTCTAGATAAACTCACAGGCAACCAGGTAACATTTCCCCCTTTTTTATATACTTATTTAGTTTGCAAGTTATGTATTGGTAACTAATGTACTTCTTTGTATCCAACGTACATGCAGGTTGATTGGGATCCATATCGGAATTATAGAGAGAAATATCCGTTCAGAGAAATTACATTTTTTATGGGTACATTGAAGATTTTCAGCGTGATTGAGCCGTACCATCTGGTGCATGTACTAAGGCAGTTTGGTTGTCAACAGTATGTTCCACCTCCACCATTCTCAGCGTTACGTGAAGCACGAGGTATAACGGCCAATAGCTATGTGGTAAAGTACACGCACATTGAGGAGATGTGGAGAAATTGGTATGATCACATATTGTATCTGGAACACCATGGGTCTATTGCTGACTACCCATCTGATTGCACGTCAGATTATATTTCTTGGTTCTCTAAAGTTTCACAGCGCTTTCTTGGAGTAGCACCAGATGAACCCCCAGCAGAGGAAGGAAGTCAATCAACCCGGCCAAATGTCGATGATGAGGTAATAACCATATATCTTCTTTATTTTATGTCCCATACGGTGAACCAGTTTATCTGATGCTTATTTTTTTCCCTCCATTAATATTACAGAGATATACACGCATAGAAGCAATAATCGATCCATTACTTGCGTAAGGGGATAGGCATTCAAGAAGCTATCTGGGTTGTTATTTACTGCACTTGCGAAGATCAAAACCGTGCAACTGGTTGCACTCAGCCAGAAGAACCACCATAAGAGCAAGCAGAGGAACCAACACCAGATCAATCCACTCTTAATGCACCCGATACGGCAATTATGACTCGAACCAGAAGCAGACGTCAACCCCCGAGGAAGACAAGGAGACAGTGATCATTGTGTGAGTTATGCATTGATATGGATGATGTATGTAACTTGAAGTGGCCGGTGTTAAATTATTTTTGCAAACATTTCGAGTTCTGTAGAATTTATGGTTTTTGTTTGTAATGAACCCTTTTGGTCGCTTTTTGTTCGTTTAATATAAACACTATTTCATTGTATCAGTAATTGTGTCGTTGTTTCATTGTATCGGTGTATCCATGTTTCATTGTATCATTATATCTGTGTATCATGAGTATCAGTGTATTTGTGTATCAGCAGTATCATTGTATTTTTGTATCTGGAGTATCATTGTGTGTCGGTGTATCATTGTATCCTAGTAAACGATGTATCAGTGTATCAATGGGTTGGTGTATCAGCATGTCGGTGTTTAATTGTATGTTTTCTTGCTTCCTTCCCTATATTTCGATAATAATGTATAATTACTTGTTAATATAAGTCCTTAAACTGACATTAAATTCAGTTAACTAATGATAAATCAATTTACATAGGTTAATAGACTGGATGAGGCAGTGGCCGAGATCAAGCTCCTGTTCGGACTGACAGTCCGAACAAGTGGGATCCGTTCGGACTGTCAGTCCGAACGGATCAAGTTCGTTCGGACTGTCAGTTCGAACGGTGGCCCTCTGTTTGGACTGATAGTCCGGACAAGGGCATGACCTGTCTGATACTCCGCCGCTGTCTTACCCATTCTATTTATATAATAAAGTGATAAATCATTAGTTGACCCAATGTAACGTCACTTTAATGACTTATAAATACAACTATTTATACAATATTTCACAAAATATAGTGAATTTCGCAACAAAGATACAATAATTCACTGACACACTGATACACCGATACATCTCATGCTGATAGTGTTTTGACCAAACTGATATAGTTCCGGATAAGACCGACACTACCGATTATACAATAGATATACAAGTTATTGGTCACAACTTATATACAACAAAATAAAACCAAAAATGAACTTGTCTGCGAAGAGAAAAAATATATTACAACTCAATAACATCTTGGGTAGCAACCGAAGATGGTACAATCCTCTTGAACTGTTCAATCCGGTGTAAGTACGGTACCTCCCATCCTTGTGCAATGGGATCACGGTGTCGGTACCAATTCAATGCAATTTGAGGGATGGGATGAAGTTCTTTTAATGATACGTAATAGTAAAGATGATATAAACATATATAAGCATATTATTAGTTAAATCAAACTAATATTTAAGATGATAAATTGTGCGTATAGGTACAAAGTGACAGTCCGCAACGAATGCCATGGTTACTTCTTTGCATTGGATATTTGTGGCAGGAGGGGGAGATCTGAGTGGTAAAAAAGTAAGGCATTGCGTGTTGACTATATTGTAACGTGAAGCAACAATATGTCTTATGTCTGGCATCGTCATCCAATAGTCAGCCTTTGGAAACTCCCGAAAATAATTCAGTGCTTTTCGGAGTTCAACAATCCGATCAATACTCCCAAATAATGGAATGTAGGAGACGTAATTTGTGTCAAGTTCAACCAACAAATCTCTTCTGATTTGCATCCACTGATCTTCCCCCATACCAAGGCTGTGTGCGATAACCCTAAAACCACAATTTCCGTCGGCCTTGACATCGCCAACATCTAGTATATATGGCAACATAAATCCAGGCAATGAGTTTTCATACTTCAAATCGGGCCTGGGACTAGGTTTTAACTCCTGTTCTGGTACGGATATTATAGTTATACTACCAGCAGGATCCGTGTCTGCTAAGAATTGAACCGGTTCTGCAAGAGTGGGAGCTGGATGGAGTTGTTCTGCATGGTCTGCAGGCAAATCAGGGGGCGCCTTCTTGGCAACAATTTTCGAGTTCTGTATGGAACAAAAACTTATAATTATAATAAATTAAAGTGAAATATAGGAAAAAGTAGTTATATATAATAGCGAACCTTGGTCATATGCGGCCTTCTTGGAATTAACTTATACGGTCGCTGCAGGGAATCAATGCCTTCATTTTTGGGGAAGCACTATCAGAGCCGGAGGCTATTAGCTCAAACGCACACGGATCCCTTCGTGTCGAAATATCAAGTTTCCTTTTGCGGCCAACTATATGTCCGATCACCTTGGGCACAGGTTCCGCCAATGAAGAATTAACTGGATTAGATATTTCCCTTAATTTCCTCAATCTTCGAGTCCGTTCTTCATTATCACACTTAATAAAGTTATGAATAAAAATCTCAACATCTTTCTGATACCCGACACCTTCAACAACCAATGCTTTACTCGCGGCCATATCAAGCTTCCACCAATGTTGGTCAATGCAATCCAAGGGAATTGGTCGGTTGTCTCTTTTGTATATTGCAATCTCATGAGCACATGGCAAGTTGTGAGTTTGTCGAATGATGCAACCACATTCAGCAGGGTTGATGCCTACAGACTCAGTTCTCTTTACTTCGGCTAAGATCAAATTAAATGCATGGATTGATACTGTGCCCCATAATTCCTTAAATTCTGCAAGCATAAAACATCGTTTAACGATAGTCAAACTTTTTTGAAAAGATGCCTTAATCTCTGTATGTTGAAGTTCAAGTAATGTATGTATATTACTCCAACACTTTTCAAAATCGCCTTGACTAGTTCGCAATTGTCTCTTCAATTTTGCGTGGGCACTTTCTGCTCGGTTGCTAGTCATGTTGTCCCGATATTGACACATATTTGTCCAATAAGCCACGAACTTCTCCTTGTGTGGATTTAACCATATTTTAAGAATGTAGTCAACTGCTTCAAGTTTTGCTTGGAAATCGTTTGTTAGATTGCTTAGATTCGCATTGTACTCGTCTAGAGAATCAGATAGCATTATCAGCTTCCACTTTAAAAAAAATTTCTCCCACTCACTCTGTTTTTCTAGCAATTTCTTGCAGTTTGTCAAGACATTCTTATTTATATGCCTTCTACAAAGAAGATGCCGGCTAGCCGGGAATATCAGCTTAACTGTATTAACAAGTGATAGATCTCTATCTGTAACAATGACACTTGGATATACATCGTTCAGAAACAGTCCACGCAACTTGTCAAGTGCCCAGGAATAATTAGTTTCCCTTTCTTTTTCAAGAAAGGCAAAAGCAATGCAAAATGACATATTTGTTGAGGTTACTCCAATCATCTCTAGTAAAGGATATTTGTACCTGTTTGTTTTATAAGTACAATCCATGATAATAACACCTGAAAATGCTTGGAGAAGATCGACGCCAATAGGATGAGCCCAAAAAAGATCCGTTACTGATTCTGTTTGATCATTGCTTCGATGCCATTCGATATACTTGAATTCAGAAATTTTAAGTAACAACTGTTGCATTTGCGTTCGACCGCCTTATTCATTGACTCTGAACTTGTGTCGTGCATTATATATTGTTTTCATTGTCGAAACATTCTTTGGATCCTTTTGCTTCAATGCTGTCTGTATATCTTTCGGCTTTACGTGACACTTCGATATTTCGATCACAACATTTGTCTCGATTTCAGACAATCTTCCCGCATACGAATGGCCTTCGAAATAATCTGCTGCTGGATGATTATGCACACCGGACAAAACCGTAAGGTTATATTCGGGGCCCCCTATTGATATCTGTTGACCCTTTAATCGAAAGGGACATCCATATTTTTTACTGTCCCTGTGGCCTTCATCATTCTTTAATTTCTTGAATCTTGGTTGTCCACCCCGTTCACATCCAAACCATATTCTCCCCTTATTCAATTGACCTCCAATATCAGATTTTGAAACCATAATGACAAATCCTGATTTCTTTCCAATATCGCGCACCCACCGGCAAAGTTCGTCTCGATTTGTAAAAATCTATAGTCATAATAGACAGGAAACATTTTTTTAGTGGAAATATTCTAATTTCAATATGAACAGGTTCTCAATATAATATCATACCTGATTTATTGTGAAGTCCAAACCATAATCGACAACTAATTCATTATCGACTCGCATACTCTGCGTCGAAACATAACCCTATATTCCAATAATTTAACAATATTAATAATTAATAATTGATAACACTCTTGCGGGAAAAAAACCCTCTTGAAAACTACTTTGTCCGGCCTGATAGTCTGGACAAAATGATTTTGTCCGGACTTAAAGTCCGGCCCGTGTTATTTTGGGCGGACTGTCAGTCCGCACCGCGACGTCAACCCTCGGGTTCTCGCACCGCATCGACCAGAAAACTGATTTCTAAAACCCTAATTTCATTCTACTCAATGGATATCAAAATCTAAAGTTATATTTGGAATAATTTTATACAAAGAAGAGGGAATCAAACCTGAAGAGTGTTTTGATCGTCGAATGAAACCAACGACATCGTTGTGTTCTCCATTGACGCCTCGTTCGACACAACTCAAAAATTTCTCTTTTGTTTAGATTTCTAATGAAAATACACAAAACAAAGAAAATAATCACCTTTAAAATTTCTAATTAACAAAATGATATAAAGAGATTGAGGAATGAAATGGGTTTTAGCCTTTAAAAAAAAAAATATTACTTGCTGCGCGCGAGAGGGATGGAGGAAGCGGGAGAGGGAAGAAGGGTAAGATGGAGAATTTTTTTTGATGGCAGGGTTGTTATATATTGGAAGTTTTCACTGGGCTCACTAGGAAAAAATGTTGTGCCCCTTTAGAAGTTCCCTTTGGAAACTCCCAAATTGAGAAGTAAGTTATAAGTATCTTCCAAAATTTAAGTGAGAGAAGATCAGGGAAACTTCTAAATGCGCACCATATTTTTCCTAGTGAGCCTCGTTTCCTTAGTGAGTACTGGTATTTTTTTCTTAGTGAGCACCATAATTATTTTCAAATTATCGTTTTCCTCTCTATAACCGTTTCTTCTCTCACAAACCCATTTTTTCTAGTGAGCACCATTCCCAAATCGTCTTCCTTCTCTGCTCGAATTTCCTCACGAGTGTCGATTGTCGATCTCCACCATTCCTCGTTGCCCTAGAAGCGACGACTGGGCCGATTAGCCGTCGCCAGCCTTTGCCGCCTTCGCCCCCGATTCCTTGTCGTGATCGACCACTAGTCTAGGGCATCCGATTGGAAGTTAGTTTTAAAAAAAAAAAATGTTATAGTGTTAAGGTCTTTGAATCTTTGAATCTTTGTATTAAGAACATGCCTTGCTAGGGCAGAATAATGTATGTTTCTGAATCTTTGTATTTTACGATAAAAAGATTTTGAGTAAAAATGAGTAAAGAGAAATTTTGATCTTATATTTTGTTGATGTTGAACTATTCAAAGTTAAAATTTTTCAGAGGTGTGGTGCTTTATATGCATATGATTTATTGTTTGGAGTTTTTTTGTAGATAAAATTCTTACTATTAGATGTTAGAATAAATTAAAATTGTTATTTGTGTAATTTATAGTAAATGTGGATTTTGGAATCAAGTAGCTAGGTATGTTCTTAACCAAAAAAGAAGAAATTGCACCAATTGTCTTCTATATGCGACATTTATTTTCTAAATTTGTTGTGTAGTTCATGGTTTATGCATCCACTATTTAATTTTACTATCAAATTCAGAAGGATCAATTCCAGTTATCATGAATTCATCCTACAACACCGTATTGGTAGAAGAAAATTGTATCAAAGCCACAAGCCGATCCAATCACCGAACAAGCCAAGACGAGCTTGTTGCCTCGCATGACACGGTGAACATTGTGATGGAAGAGGCAGAGGAAGATGTCCCACATGTTATTGATTGGGGACCGACAGATTTGTCAGTTCTTAAGAGTTTTAAGACTAAAGTTGCCTATTTTATCAGTAACAATGAGGTAAATAACAATATATTCTGGTCATCGTTAGTTTATTATGTCTCTAATTTCTTATGAATTTACTTTTAATGCAGAAGAGAGATCTATTGCGCTGCATAAACCACACCAAAAAAATCGCTACATGGCCGTTACGGTTGAGCCAATGCAACACATGTTTCATTGAGATCATTAAGAACTCTTCCCTCTATCCGTTGATTCAGTTCTTATAACCCTATATAAGTAGTGTCGAGATCTCAGCCTTCGTTGAGATGTGACATCCAGAACCAATACTTTTCACATGCCTTTTGGGAAGATGACGGTATCGCTTGATAACGCCGCGTGTTTTCTTGGTTTGCCAGTAATAGGAAAGTTTGTCTGAAGATGATGATCCACCATTCCCTATTGATTTATTAGTTAGTTCTCTGGGCATAAGTCACAGTGATGCCAAAGATGAGTTAAACACGGAAGGTGGATCCTCAGTACGCCTAGATTGGCTCAAGGATCGTTTCAGCAGCATTACTGATAACGATTCAGAGGTTAGGATTATGTGCATAGAGAGAGCTTATATATTATATCTTTTAGAATATACTCTTTTTGAAGATAAAAGTGGAACAAGGGTGACCGTTGATTATTTTGTACAGTTGACTGATATGCATGCCATTAGAGCATGGGCACCGGAGGTCTAACTTTCCTTTATAGGCAACTTGGTCTGACATTGAAAGCGCACATTACCCAATTAGCTAGCTATTTGACCTTATTGCTAGCGTGGATATTTTCTTATTTTCTAACATTAATGCAGGTTACAAGCACATCATACAAACCAAAAGAACCCCAGACTTGTTAATGGCTAAGTAAATGGGATAACAATGTGTGCCGTGAACACGTGAGAGTTATCCGTTCCAGATTAGATGCACTCACTCCTAATGAGGTAAGTCATATAGTACTGAATATTATGTCACACCTCTATTTATTGTTTGATTTGAAGTTCTACTAATACATGTTTATTGCCTTCGGTGTTTTTGAAGGTTACATAGGATCCATACCGTCCTCTTAGAGATAACCACCCACTTTACGAAGTCGCATACTATATGGGTACTTTGAAGATCCGGGAGACTACAAAATCTTATCACCTAGTCCGCAACAATTTGGCCCGTGTGTTGTGTCAATTTGGCCCGCGTGTTGTGTCAATTTGGCCCGCAACAATACGTTCCCCCTCCACCCTTCCGAGCTATGCGTGAGACCCGAGGGAAAATTAGTAACAGCTATTTGATTATGTACGTACACATGGAGGCGATGTGGATCAACTAGCAAGATCATGTTCTAGCACAAGAACATCGAGGGGCTGAGTTTTCCAACCCAGGAGATTGCATGGATGATTACATGATATGAAACTCTCACATATCACACCATTTTATTGGTCCAGTTGTGATCCATGAGGATAGTGATGCACCCCGACAATCATCCACCATTGTTGATGAGGTTTGTTATTCATATAGGCTCCCATTTTTAGTATTCAATGGCATTAATTATATTTAGATGCAAATATTAGCTCTCATAATTCATACAAAAATTGAAAGAGATTGACGGAATAATCGAGCCTTTCGTTGCTGATGAGGAGAGGAGCAAGAAACGGTCGGCCGTATTGTATAAGGCATTAATGCATATATGGTTGGCCATTCGTGACTGCAGTCAGGTTGACGAGCCAGGCAAAGCAGTCCCCGCAGTAGAAGCAACGTCTCCTGCATCACCAACTACCACGAGAGGTGCCTGCAAGGCTGTTTAGAAGATTTGTCGTCGTTTATTTGTGTTTTGTAATATTTTTTAGTGTTCTGTAATGTAATCGAGAAACAACTCTGTTTTGCCGCCATTGAAGTGTATTTTACAATATTTGTTAATGTTTCTTAATTTAACTAGAGGAAATCCTATTCTGTTTTGGTATATGTCAATCACGTTTCAAAAATTATCTATAGCATATTTCTTATTGGTTAATATATTTCTTGTTGATTATATTCTTATAGGTTGGATACATGTAAATTACTTGTTTGTGTAGTAAGTCTACATTTAGAAATTTAAAGTCACATTTTCAAATTCTCTGTCCAGCGTTCCCACCCCCATCCAATAAAATAAACCATCCGGGATGTAAATCTCAAATGATCCATTGACTGTCCTGTTGGCAGTGAAAATTTCTAAGTTAAAAGGATTTTCCATAATAGAACGCGGAGCTAATTCAATAGCCCCGCGTTTGGTTACATTAACCCTGCGTTTGAATAAAACGCAGAGATGTTTAATAGCTCCGCGTTGATTCCGCAGTCTGGCTTGTATTAGCCTCGCGTTTGAGTAAAACGCGGAGATGATCAATAGCTCCGCGTTAGCTCCGCGCACTGAGCCGCGCACTGGTTATTTAGCACCGCATTTTGATGCGATTAAAAGCTCCGCGTAAGCAAATAACCAGAATCTCAAGTTGATTGAGATTATGATTCTGGGCCTATCCAAATACCCAGATCAAGTCTAATCAGAATTCCATCAAAACTAAGATATTTGATTGGAATCCCTGATAATGACGAGTTCTATTTAGATAGAAACTCTTACATTAACCTGGGGCTATAAATACCTTCCTGGTGAAACCCTAGGGATCTTCTTTTCGGCAATTGAGATATTTTTCTGAAATCTTGGAGAATTCGAGTTACGCACAGAGCCTTGAGTTCGTGAAGATTAGAGAAAATCACCATCTTCTTTCTGGAGTTCTTGAGAAGTTCGAGTTACGCGAGAGAGCCTTGAACAAATCAAAACCAGAGAAGATCGTCTATATTCGGCCGATATCTTTAAAAGAGAAGATTTCAACGTACCGATCGTCCACGGGAACTACTATAGATCCCATCGCCACAGATCCCACAACAAATTGTAAAAGAGAGAGATTGAACTATAAAATCCTCTCGTTTGTTCTTTTTTTTTATTTCTTGTTCACTTTCATTGTAATCTAAGATATGTTCAATGGAAGGAAGCGAAGAAACTTTTTTGACGAACAAACTGGCAACCACAGTGGGAGCCATCTCTTTCACTGATGAAGAGATAGTGGCGCAATCGGACGTTGACTTGATCGGATCCGAAGTAGACATGCTGGTCGTTGAAATCAACCAGTAGAAGTATGAGGAGTTCCTCTCCTCCGGATCAGGTGGCTTAGATGAGACACGGCACTATCGTCGCATGTACTCCAATGCCCGAGTGACGGGTAGAAAGGTATCCACCGAGAGACGGGGATCCTTGGAGACTGCGGCTATAGAGCCGGAGTTCACACAAGAAATCCTAGCCGAGGATGAGCTTCCGATTGCCGAAGAAGATCTAGGGACTGGACTGATCAGGACCCAACTCCGGAACAGGAACCAGAGAGCGAGGCGTAGAGCCCTTAGAGCCCGCCTTGGACGCGGAGCTAACTCTAGAGGACGCGAGGCTATGGTCCCTCGCAAACTGGTTCGCGCTACCCGCGAGACTAGTCTCTACCGCGTTAAACGCGAAGATATAACTTGCCTTAAAAGCAAGGAAAAGCCAGCGTGTGATTTTCCACGCGAGGCTATTACTGAGCCTAGCGAGAGACGCGAAGCCAGTAAGGGTTGCGCTAGTCGCAGAATACCCAACACTCGCGAGAGACACGAGTATAAAAATTCTTCAAAGCCAGCGTGTGATTTTCCACGCGAGGCTATTACTGAGCCTAGCGAGAGACGCGAAGCCAGTAAGGGTTGCGCTAGTCGCAGAATACCCAACACTCGCGAGAGACGCGAGTATAAAAATTCTTCAAAGCCAACGTGTGATTTTCCACGCGAGGCTATTGCTGAGCCTAGCGAGAGACGCGAAGCCAGTAAGGGTTGCGCTAGTCGCAGAATACCCGACACTCGCGAGTTACGCGAGTATAAAAATCCTTCAAACCCAACGTGTGATTCTCCACGCGAGGCTATTACTGAGCATAGCGAGAGACGCAAAGCCAGTGATACTTGCAATAAACGCAAGACTTCTGATACCCGCGAGGAACGCGAGGATGATTGGCAAATAGTTGTCAGTCGTAAGAATCGTGCTAGGCGCGAGGCTATGATCTGCGTTAATCACAAAGATAAGCCAGCGTGCAAGAACTTCCCTTCACGCGGGGCTATTATTCCAGAAGCTAAACTTCTAAAGACATACCAAGCCAGGGAGAGACGCGAGGCTAGTATGGATAAGCGCGGAGCTATTCTTCAGGCCCGCAATATGAAACTCGAGGCTATTCCTAAGCCCCGCGAGGATCGGTTCGACTCCAGAGTTAGGGTTGATCAGTCAAAGAAGCTTCAATGGGTTCCCAGACCTTCTCAAGAGTTGAATGGACCTCTTGACTCCATGGCTAAAGGCACTGATCTCAGGGAGCATCTGTCCAGAAAGAGAAGCGTAGAACAACTTCAAGCAGAACCTATCTGTCATTGCCAGCAACTAATGACCGCAGTGTCCGCTAGAATGGACAATTACGGCTGCAACAAGAGCAGGGTATCTGCGTTTGATCGATTAATCGAGCCGAACAAAAACCCTGCGAAGAAACAAAAGACTACTTCCCTGAGGCAATGGAGAGCTGTAACCTCCAACATGGTGGGAAAAGGAAAGAAAATCGTAGAGACGGATGATGATTCAGAATCGAGCGATGGAGAACCGCATCGTGTTACTCGACTAAAATCAGGAGCTGTCCCGCCTCGAAATTATAAGAGGCTCGCAGGGGGTTTTTATGATGAAGACAGTGATAATTCGGCCATAGCCTCACCTCGTTCCTCTGCATCATCTCGACTACAGAAGTCAGCATTGCACATGGCAGATAAATCTAATGATATCAATCAGAGATTCGAAGCTCAAGAAAGAATGATTCGAGAGCAACATAAAACGATTGAAGACCTTAGGATGCTACTTTTAAAAGTTGTCGAGGATAATGCTAAACAGGGCAAGAAGACTTCAAATGAAGAAGAACAGGAGGAGAAAGCCCACTCGATGCATGAGGAAGAAGATAAATTTTCTTTCCATGATCCGCATGAAGAAAAGCTTGAAAAGTTACAGAATCAACTCGAAGCTTTGATACGTAAAAAAGAGTTGAAGGAGTCAGGGGTCTCTAGACCATATCCACCAGAGTGGGATGTGGTGCCTTATCCTCCAAAGTATAAGCCGCTCAAGTTAGAGCCTTATGACGGAAAGGGATCGCCCAGTCAGCACATCTATTATTTCTTGTCCCAAGCAGGACATCTGTTGGGTAATGGCCCAATTATGACAAAAGTGTTCGCGAGTACTTTGCGAGGGCCTGCCTTTACTTCGTTCATGCAGTTGCCCCCATGCCTGGTTTGATGTCGAGAAATTATTTCTCTCACGATTTTTTGAGGATGATACCGAGATTACGGTTCATTCCCTCCTTGCAACTGGAAAAGGAGAACAAGAAACGGTTAAAGATTTCATAGAAAGGTTCCGGGAGAAGTCCGTACATTGCAAACACGGAATGATCCAGGAAACTCTAGTCGAGACCTGTCGACACAATCTTAAGACCAATGTGCTCCTCAAAATGGGGGCCGTAGAGTCTAAGACGTGGAGGGACCTGCTCAAATAAGGAGAGCAAGCTGAAGACTTGATTCACCGAGTTGAAGAGTCCCGCGGGTCAAGAAGTGCTGGGGGTAATAAATCATATACCCAAAACAACAGCAACAAGAATAAAGGAAAAGCAGCGATGTCGTCAGAAACTGCTCCTCAGAAAGCCAATCCTCCGCCAGAGCCGAAGTCTCAAGGTCAGCGAGGATCAAGGCAAATTAGACCGCAGCAAGAAAGGAATTACACTTTCAAAGCTGAACAGACACCTGTCCTCTTTCACTTGCTCCAGAAAAAGGGAATGCTAAAACTTCCGGAGAATAAGAAGTCGGAAGACGCTGGTAAGACAAAAGATCCCAACTACTGTCTCTATCACCGGAATGTTGGGCACCCTACCCGGGATTGTTTTTCCCTTAAGAACAGGATCCAAGCACTAATAGAAGCTGGGATTCTGACGCTTAAGGAAGAGCAGAAAAAGGTCACTGCCAATATGGCAACCATAGTGGTTGGAACCCACGAGTTCCCCACAGGAGTGACCCCAATCCCAAAGGGTGAGGCAGTTACAAAGAATCTTGATCCTTACAACAAAGCCCAAGAAGGACTTGTCCCCATAACAATCCAAAGAGGGGAAGTTATGTGGGTTCACCCTGATTTGCTGGAAGATGAACAATGGACTACTTCAAGAGGTCCAGAGAAGAAGCGGGCTGTCAATGCCATCTCTGCAGATATAAAGGAAGAATATATAGCTTCAGGCGCCTTCACAAGTTCTGAAGAAGAGCCCGAAATTATGGCCACTCATCAAGATGGGGCAGGCCCTTCCGGTACTCGATCCGGGAAGACATATCTTAAGGATTACACTAAAGTAGATCCAAAAGACATCTATGCAGAACTCGCAAAGCCTGCGAAGCAGAAAGGACTTCGCTTCCAGAAGAATCCTATTCGAGAAGAAGGAGCTAGCGAGACTAACTTCAAGTTTGACATAATTGCTCAGTTGGCAAATATCCTAGCACGAGTAACGCTTTACGAATTGTTGAGATTATCAAAATCAACACGTGAAGCTCTAAGAGAAGCTTTGGCAGACTCTGAGTCATTCCTAGCTCAGATTGTCGAGCCGGCTAATGAAGAACAGGATTCTTGCCCCCGCTGTCATCAAGTGAGGAAACAGGTCCCACAAATAGTTTTCTCTCCAGAAGACATGCAGGTAAGGAATATAAAGCACAACAGGCCTTTATATTTCACCGGATGTGTCGGATCCACAAAAGTGGACCGAATTCAAATCGATCCGGGTTCTGCACTAAGTGTCGTACCCAGAAGGTTGATGCAGCTGCTAGGGATCTCCCTCCATCGTCTGACACCAACCAACACAATGATATACGGCTTCAACGCTAATAATAGCCATCCCCTAGGGAAAATCCAACTCCGATGTCAAATCGGGGATTTGAGGACAGAAGCTACATGCTACGTCATTGTTGCAGACACCTCCTACAACATTCTGTTGGGGCGGCCGTGGATCCATGCTCACATGATAGTCCCGTCGACCCTCCACCAATGCATGAAATATTGCGATGAGGAAGGAGAGGTCCGGACGCTAATTGCCGACAAGCAACCATTCAAAGGATTAGAGAATCACTTCACGGACGCTGCACTCTACAAGCCAGTCCATGAAGCCTCCAATGACAAACCTCCAAAGCCCGAGGACAGTGGCAACGAAGCCAACACGGAGTATGAACCTTTTGATGAGGATGATGGGGGTGATTATGAAATTAACCCCAACCTAGATTTTACTCTTAGTTTTGATAATATAGTGGATGTAATAGAGAGTGAATGGGTTATTAATGAAAATATAAAGTTAGTCTACGAGCATGCTGTAGCTATTGAATCTGAACCCTCTTGTACTTCCACTGAAGTCGATGACCTGACCGAACTCGAAGTTCTGGCGGCATACCATTTGCCCCTCAGGTCTTCCCTCCTCTCTCAATTAAAAATAACCAAGGATCAAGGGCACTTCTTTGAAGTGCCTCCCCGACAGAAGTCCCAAAGGCCGATCATGTTCGGCAAAGTGGTCACGACGCCTCGACAAAGATAAAGTAGTGAAAGTGATGAACAGACATCACCCCAATTTCATATGTATGAACAAAGATCCCGACAGATGATGGAAAAGATGGGATATAACTTTACCCAGAAGCCGGGATTAAACTTCGGAAAAGGGCGATGGAATCTCATACCCTCGTTTAGACCGAGAGGAAAGAGTCCTGATTATTATCAGAAGACCCGCAGGGGGTTGGGCTATGTGTCTACTCCACTCTCATCGCCATCCAAGGATGAAGAGAGTTCTTCAGGTAAAGAAGAAACATCTTCGCCCGACCATGATTCGGATATAAGCACCGGTGCTTGGTTTCAATCTTTGACGGTCAATATGGTTTCATCCGCGCCAGAAAGCGATGAGGAACCAATTGACGTCCAAGATGATGCTTGGGCTAGGCATATGGACACTCTCTGGGATGTCCGCTTTGAACAGCGTGATCCGTCCACAGAAGATAAATTAATACAAGTTAACATGGGAACGGAAGAAAATCCGAAACCCATTTTCATAAGCGACACACTAATTCCTTTAAAAAAGGAGGAACTTATATCTCTTATCAAAGAGTATATAGATGTGTTCGTATGGAGTTATGAAGATATGCTTGGGCTTGACCCTCAAATTGCCACACACCGGTTAAATATTAAAGAAGATGTCAAACCTGTTAAACAACAACAGAGGCGTTTTCGATCGGAATTGATGGAGGCAATAGTTGCTGAAGTCAACAAGCTTATACAATCCGGATTCATCCGAGAAGAGCAGCATCCTGACTGGGTGGCTAACATAGTACCGGTTCGTAAAAAGAATGGCAAAATCCGGATATGCATCGATTTTCACGATCTGAACGCCGCATGTCCCAAGGATGAGTTTCCACTCCCCATCACCGATGTGATGATTGAAAATACTTGCGGTTATGAGAGGATGTCCTTTATGGATGGCTTCTCAGGTTATTACCAAATTAAAATGCACCCGGATGATGAAAAACATACAGCTTTCAGAACACCGCTAGGGGTATACTGTTACACAGTGATGCCATTCGGATTAAAGAACGTAGGTGCCACCTACCAACGCGCAATGAGTGTCATATTCAAGGAACACCTGCACAGAACAGTGGAGTGCTATGTGGATGACTTAGCAGTCAAAAGCAAAAACAAAGAAAATCATCTTCATGATTTAAGAGTGGTCTTCGATCTTATAAGGAAACATCGTCTGAAGATGAACCCTACCAAGTCATTCATGGGGGTATCCAGCGGGAAATTTCTTGGGTTCATAATCACCTCAAAAGGAATTTTCCTTAACCCTGAAAAGGTAAAAGCGATTAGCAAAATGCCGCCTTCCCGCAATCTTAAGGAATTAAGGGGATTACAGGGAAAGCTCGCCTATATTCGACGCTTCATTTCCAACCTATCTGGACGATGCCAGCCATTCTCAAAACTTATGAAAAAGGGAGTGTCTTTCATATGGGATGAGGCATGTCAACAGGTTTTTGACGAGCTTAAAGAATACCTCACCAAACCTCCTGTTCTTATGGCACCGATCCCCGGGCAGCCCTTCCTCTTATATGTGAGGGCCATGGATAATGCCTTAGGCGCATTACTAGCTCAATATAATGAGCACGGCCATGAACATGCCCTCTACTATTTGAGTAGAACAATGATTGGGGCCGAACAGCGGTATACCCCGATTGAAAAGGAATGTTTAGCCCTAGTGTTCGCCGTTCAGAAAATGCGACACTATCTCTCTGGGCAAACGATTCATGTCATATCACGGGTTAATCCCCTGAAGATTCTGATGACAAAACCAGGGGCTTTAAATGGCCGACTGGGCCCTGCTACTGTCGCCCTATGACATACACTTCGTTCCTCAAAAGGCGACGAAGGGACAGGCAATTGCTGATTTTCTTGCAGACCACCCAATTCGGTCTAATACCAAACAGATGTCAGGGGTCAACACAGTCAACAAAGAGCAATCATGGCAAATGTTCTTTGATGGTGCTGCGAGACGATCTGCTACTGGAGTGGGAGTTGTGCTGATATCCCCACACAAACATATATTGCCTAACGGTTACTCATTAACAGAACCGTGCACGAATAATGTAGCGGAGTACAACGCGCTCATTATCGGCTTAAGAATAGCTCTGCAACTAGGGGTGAACCATCTAGAGGTATATGGAGACTCTAAGCTCATCGTCAATCAGATGACAGGTGAATATGAAGTCAGACATGAATCCCTCATCCCCTATTATCAGCTAGCCATTGAACTAGCTGGATATTTTGAACAATTCTACATATCTCATATATCTCGGAATGAGAATGTATATGCAGATGCCCTTGCCGCATTAGCTGCAACATTGGCAATCCCGCCAGGTGAGGTTAAAAGCATCACCATTGAAAGCAGGGAGCTCCTTTATCCAGATACTCTTCTTCAAAATAAAGAAGTATGCCAAGTAGGCCTAACCCTGGAGCCCCGTGATTGGCAATTTCCGTTTGTGGATTACGCTTTACATGGAATATTACCAGAAGATCCGAAGGAAGCCACCTCGATAAAGAGGAAGGCCCAAAGATTTTATTATGACCATAAACTTCAGACTTTATATAGAAAGTCAAGAGATGGTCTGCTATTACGCTGCATATCAAAAGCGGAAGCAGAAGAAGTGCTGAGAGAAACACACGATGGAGTATGTGGAGCTCATCAGCCCGGTCCTAAACTTGGAGACCGTATAAGAAGGCTAGGGTACTACTGGCCGAACATGATCACGGAAGCAATGGCATACGCTAAACGATGTCATGCATGCCAAGTTCATGCTAATTTTATTCATCAATCCCAAGAATACTTGCACAATACTGTTGCAAGTTGGCCATTTGAAGCATGGGGAATGGACATTGTGGGGCCAATAACTCCCCCGTCATCCAGAGGACATCGGTTTATTCTTGCAATAACCGATTATTTTTCAAAATGGGCCGAAGCCGTGCCCATGAAAGAGGTGAAAACGACAGATGTGATCAAGTTTATCAAGCATCATGTCATTTACCGATTTGGTGTCCCTCGACGGATCATTCATGATAACGGTCCGCAGTTTATCAGTCAGGGATTTTCCAGATTCTGCAATAAATTCAGAATCAAAGATATCGCTTCTACACCATATAACCCTGCGGCTAATGGGTTAGCTGAAACTTTTAACAAGACAATCATCAAACTCCTTCGAAAGTTCGTCTCTTCCAATAAACGAGATTGGGATGAAAAGTTAGGAGAATATTTGTGGGCATATCGCACCACCGTTCGTGCCCCGACCAAAGCTACCCCGTTCTCTTTGGTTTATGGAAGTGAGGTTGTTTTGCCTCTTGAAATCCAGATACCATCATTAAGAGTGGCTTTAGCCACAAGGATGACGACAGAAGAGCGCCATCAGCAAAGATTGCAAGAACTAGAGGCGTTAAATGAAAAACGTCTCAGGGCTCAATAGCAAATTGAGTTGTATCAAGCCCAAATATCTCAAACGTTCAATAAGAACGTCAAACTAAGGACCTTTAAACAAGGAGACTTGGTTCTGGCTGTTAAAAGGCCAATGGTGCTAACCCACAAGACTAAGGGTAAGTTTGAACCCAAGTGGGAAGAACCGTTTATTGTGGAAATAGTATACTCCAGTGGAGCCTATCGCTTAATGAATCAAGATGGCGACAGGATGATGATGCCAATCAATGGCAAATTTCTGAAGAAATACTATTCTTAGAGCCCCTGGAGATACGCGTCATCTTTTTCTTAGGCATGCGCAGTTTGGCGCCTCTGACCTAAACCTGGTGCGTTTGGTTCTCAAGTTTGAACCACCTCTAGCCTCTTTTCTTAGGCATGCGCAGTTTGGCGCCTCTGACCTAAACCTGGTACGTTTGGTTCTCAAGTTTGAACCACCTCCAGCCTCTTTTCTTAGGCATGCGCAGTTTGGCGCCTCTGACCTAAACCTGATGTGTTTGGAGTGTCCAGTTCAAGTTACGCGAGAGAGCCTTGAACCGCCTCCAGTTTGGTTCTCAAGTTTGAACCACCATCAGTCTTTTTCTTAGGCATGCGCAGTTTGGCGCCTCTGACCTAAACCTGGTGCGTTTGGTTCTCAAGTTTGAACCACCTCCAGACATTTCTTAGGCATGCGCAGTTTGGCGCCTCTGACCTAAACCTGGTGCGTTTGGTTCTCAAGTTTGAACCACCTCCAACCTCTTTTCTTAGGCATGCGGAGTTTGGCGCCTCTGACCTAAACCTGATGTGTTTGGAGTGTCCAGTTCAAGTTACGCGAGAGAGCCTTGAACCGCCTCCAGTTTGGTTCTCAAGTTTGAACCACCATCAGTCTTTTTCTTAGGCATGCGCAGTTTGGCGCCTCTGACCTAAACCTGGTGCGTTTGGTTCTCAAGTTTGAACCACCTCCAAACTTTTCTTAGGCATGCGTAGTTTGGCGCCTCTGACCTAAACCTGGTGCATTTGGTTCTCAAGTTTGAACCACCTCCAGCCTCTTTTCTTAGGCATACGCAGTTTGACGCCTCTGAC
The DNA here is from genome assembly GCA_036321105.1 of Dracaena cambodiana. NCBI lineage: Eukaryota > Viridiplantae > Streptophyta > Magnoliopsida > Asparagales > Asparagaceae > Dracaena > Dracaena cambodiana. The sequence goes on from JAYEPQ010000002.1 coordinate 63,221,487, forward strand.
CTAAACCTGGTGTGTTTGGAGTGCCCAGTTCAAGTTACGCGAGAGAGCCTTGAACCGCCTCCAGTTTGGTTCTCAAGTTTGAACCACCACCAGTCTTTTCTTGGGCATGCGCAGTTTGGTGCCTCTGACCCAAACCTGGTGTGCTCAGTTCTCAAGTTTGAACAGCCCCCAGTCTTTCTTTTAGGCATGTGTAATTAAGCGCCTCTGACCTAAAAGATATGAATTGCCCAACGCCGACTAGGCAATAGGAAGAAAACCAGTTTCTCGCCAACCCATCATACTGGGGTAAAAGTATGAGTTGCCCAACGCCGACTAGGTAATGGGAAGAGAACCAGTTTTTCGCCAAACTATCATACTGGGGTAAAAGTATGAATTGCCCAACGCCGACTAGGCAATGGGAAGAGAATAAATTTCTCGCCAACCCTATCATACTGGGGGTAAGAGTATGAGATTAACTACCCAATGCTGATTAAAGGCAAAAAGGGGAGAGGAGATTAATTCCTCGACAACTCACCATGTTGAGGGGAATAACATGGCTAGCCCAACTCAAACGGTAGTTGGTAAAGGCCAATCAAACCCGTTGATAGCTGGGGATTTGCTAAAAATCCCATAAACCTGTCATGTTAAATTCTTACCTCTGACAGTACGACTTGGAGCACTTCGCAGAGAAAACTACTTTCTTGATGGCAAGTTATTTGTTGTGCAAGAAGATTTCCTAGCCAACTAATAAAAGAATCAAAAAGTAGTTATCCTTATTCATCATTTAAAAGGAATGAGGTTACAAAAGAAGTCTGAGAACCAATGAAGACATTTCTTTTATTACAAGTTCTCATTACAGAAAAGGAATGAAGAATAAAAGAAAACTATGGATCTCCGAGATGCTTTAACTTACTCATCGCTTCGTCAACCACTCGACGACGAGTTGCCTCTATAGAGTGTTGAGCCTGCTAGAGCAGATCATCATCATTCATTCCAACTTGCTGGATGAGATGCTGGCGAGACTCTTCCATAGTACGGCTTCTTGTTGTCTCCTCCTGATCAACTTGCTCCCGTCGAAGGATCAGCGCTTTCCGCTTCTTAACGGCTTTCTCTAATTGAAGCTCGCTCTCTACCAAGATCGCCCGAGCATTAGCAATGGCCTCCTGGGCGCTGAGAATGGCAGCCTGGCTCCCCTCAATTTCAGAGTTCACTAAGTCCAAACCTCTAAGAATGGACTCCCGACTAGCCTGGAACCCTGCTAACGCTTGAGACCACTCTTCTTCTTGGCGCTTCAATTCTTCTCGACGAGCAATCAACTCCGCCCGAAGACGAGCCCATTCGATCCCAGTAATCGACTCAACATCCGCTTGGCGAACTGTGTTGAGTATGTTCATTTGCTCTTCCAAAATTCCAAAACGGGCCCGATAGGGAGCTGCTCGATCTCGTCCCCCAGTTTCTTCGATGTTTTCCAGATAGCGGAATAACAATGGACGTGCGAAGTTGAAGAAATCGTGGCCAGCAAGGACCATCTCGATACATCTCCTTAGCAAACGCATAAAATCGGCGACACTGAGGTTGAAAAGTTCTTCAAGAGGATTTGCAGTGCCAACAGACAAAGCAAGTAATGGTAAGGAAGATGTCACGGGCAGAGTCGAAGAAGAAGCCCGTCCTTGTACCAAGTTCATGACATGCGGGGCCAGTAAAGCCAATGCAGATCTGGTGGAATCAGGAACCTGAGAAGGAGGGCTGCTAATACAAGTCACCCGGGGAGCGCCACCAACAGGAGAAGATGAGGGGGTATCTCTACCAGAAGTTCCTCCGATGGCAGAAGAAGCTTCAAATGAGAACTTTAAGTTCTCCTCGTCCCCGACTGGAAGATTAGAAGCTGGAGGAGTTGCAGGTGTCTCAACAGCCATGACAATAGAAGGCGTTAAAATCGCTGACCGAGAAACAGAAGGTACTCCAAGGACCGTGGGAAATGTCTCAGTGGAACAGACTGGTGTTGGAGATGGCATGCTAGGAGAAGGTGTAGCTTCCTTAGCAGCAGCTGCGATAATGACCTCAGTTCTCTCATCACTTCCCAGTTCGTCAATTGAGGGAATTGAAGAGGGAACAGAGGCAGGAGCCGGTGTGGAATAATCAGCCGCAAACTCACCAGCAGAGCTACCCATACCACCAACGGAGCCGGAAAGGTCCATCCTATCGTCAGACTCTACTTGGGTAGTCGAATGCATTAGCGAGAGAAGTTGATCACCTGCATTTCAGAAGACCAGGAAAGCAGTGTTACGTTAAAATAATAACGGGCAAAAGATAAACTGCTAAGGGCCATACTAGGTGATACAAGTCCAGTTGTCGGACTTGAAGGGGGAGCCATTGTCCTTTCCAGCAACGTACCCGTCTCGCTACCCATTAGTTGCGCCACAGGTTCTGCCACAGGCCCTACGGCCAAAGGGGCTGAAACCTCAACAACACTTGGAGCTTGAGCAGGTTCATTCTCCCTTGCCGACGCTGGGGGTAGAACTGAAGCCAACAAGTCTGAAGCAAGTTTGATAGCCATTTCTTGGGGGGCTATCAAGGTTTCCTGCGCCAATTTTTGCTTCTTACCCGGTCTTCTCTTTAAAGTGCCGCGGCGTTTGAGAGCTGGACTTAAGGGACGACTGGTAACAGGCTGGGGAGCTCCACCAGCACCAGTATTGTCATCATCATCACCGGCATCGTCGTCGGACTCGCTGGCGTCTGAAGGCTCAGCTGCGGCGCTAAGGAATTCTTCCATTCCTTTTATTCTTACTCTAGAAGCACCCTGGCGGCTAATGTAGAGGGCTTCAATCTCTTTGCAACAACTGCGGTTGAAAGAGAAGCCGAGCACGTCAGCATTCGCAATACTGAACCAGTTGCAGAAGCTGAGGGTCATGGCCAATTCTGGCGTCTTCTGGGGCAAGGAGAATTCAGCCTCGGTTCCGCCTGCTACAAAATGGAACCAGCCACAAGCGCCTTCGTATAAATTCCCCTCGTGAGCGAGATCTTTATTTGGATTGCCCACATAAAGTTGGGAGTATCCAAACTGACGAGCAAAGCGACTCGGAGTGTATGGCTCGATCCGACACCTGAGATCTTGACGATACACCAAATGTCCGGGACGGATGTTGAGAAGCCACCAGAACGCTCCTGCCGATAAAGTAGTGAACTTATCTGCTCCCACGACGTCCTTCAGCCTCATTCCATGTTCTCCGCCAGGGAAGTCGGGGAAACACCGGAAGATCTCATAGTTCTGAAAGCCACGAAGAGTCTTCCGAATTTGAGACATATAATTCTGCTTCCATGAAGAGTGTTCATACAGCTCTACAAAGAAGTACTTTTCGCCCGAATGACGCTCTGGTGCACTCATTAAAGAAGGACAGTGTAAGACAAGCCACGCCATCAAATAGGTGTAGGGCATCTCCACCCTAGGGTTTGGAGTTTTCGGTTGGGCAGTCTCTTTCAGCTTGCCCTTTCCTTTCCCCTTGACCTTAATAGTGGGGAGGAAATCACGACAGAATACCCTCAGTCCATACTGCAAATTGCATAGCATGGCGGGAAGAAGTCCAAGGGGTCGGCCATATGCTAAAAGAACCGCTGGATATACCACGGTCACTGCAATTGCTTCTTTGGGCAACGACGGTACGACACATCTCTTCAGCCACAGCATCAGAAACCCGGCAATGAGACCTCTGTTGGAAACTGGGTTTGATAGTGGTAACTCTTGAATGAAGTGCCAGGACCATATCCATTCTCATTAGATTCAGTGGTATAATATAATAGGTGGCAGCCCTTAGCAATGCGGTGATCAATCTCTGAGCCATAGACTGGTGGATGACCATGGATAGTCGTTGAACTATCCTTAGAATTTAAATTGGCAAAAAGATACTCGGCCCATTTCTTATGGCCGATACCGTGATTACGCGCACCCGTCAAGTCAGTGCAAATATGATAATGGCACATCATCTCCCAGTATGCGGCGTAGATGCGCTCATCCCTCGCCAGTAGCATATTCAACTCATTGGTGGTGGGGATATACTCTTCATAGGGAATTTCACCTATGGAAAACCCGGAAACCTCGAACATCTCGTGAAGAGCGAACCCTAGCTCACCCACTGGTGCGAAGAGAGTACAAGTCTCAGGGTTATACATCTCCAAGAGGCAGTAAAAATGATAAGCACTCTGGGAAAACCCGAATTGGACATTCCTGATAGCTTTATACAAGCCAATATCCTTTAAAATGGGCTCATGGGAGTCTAGCATGTACTGAACGAGGCGGGCCCACCACATATTGTTAGAAGAATGAACCCAGCCAGGCATCCTGAAGTCGCTAGCCGGGTACTGACCATCCTTCGCTAGGAACTCACTTAAGAAAGTTCGGACACGAGACGGGACTTCTCCCACTGGAAGCTCCTTGCCAAATCGGCTTGGAAGCAAACCAGTAATGCATCTGAGGGAACCATCTTGATAAACCCCTTTTGCACCAAATTTGCCTGTTGGGACGCCATCTTGCTCTTGAGTCAGTCCCCACTTTAATTCCCGAGGCATCGCCAGCCTCTGAAGATAGACCAGGGGATAGCTACGGTCCATTCTGGGCAGAAACATCAGCATTTCGCCTGAGTTATATAACCAAATGCACTCCTCTTCAGAAAGGATCTCATCTGATTGATCCATCTGGTCTCCAAAGAGGAAAGCGGGTTTCTCCATCGCCTTTCTATTTAAAGTTTCGAAGGCTGCATCGGTTATGATTTCTCGCGCAGTAGTGGGGTGATACTTGATCAACTTCTCCTTGCGCTCCTGCGGGTCTGGTTTATATGAAGCCAAGATAGTGGTGAAGCGAAATTGGCCTGAGGGATCAGAACCCCTAGCAAACCTGAAGTAATTCTTGTGAGGAAGAGTTTCCACTGAATACCCTACTGCAAAAAGAAGCACTAGAGTTAGAGAAGTTTTTATAAGACAGAAAAATCGTCTAAGTATGGACGCGCGAAGCTAAAAATTAGAACGTGCGAAGCTAAGAATAGCGCCGCGCGAAGTTAAAAATTAGACTGCGTAGAAGTCAAAATAGCCTCGCGTTTTCAGCGCGACTGCTACATAAAATAGCCTCGCGTTTTCAGCACGACTGCTACATAAAATAGCCTCGCGTTTCCACGCGACTGCTACATAAAATAGCCTCGCGTTTCCACGCGACTGCTACTTAAAATATCCTCGCGTTTCCACGCGACTGCTATTTAAAATAGTTCCGCGCTTCAAAACGCGAGGATGACGCGATAACTTTGCGTAAGAAGAAAGTCAGAGACTTTTCTTCTTCTCCAAGCCTTACAGCAGGAGTACGGCGATCTCGCCGATAAAAGAGTTGATTGATCAGTTAAAATTAAGCCAAATCACTCTCGATGGAAAGATTCTTACCCCCGATGGGCTGCCTTGGCTGCCGCGTCGCTGCCTTGGCCGCCGCCACCACTGCTTGCGCCAGTCGCCGATGATGGAGCCGCTCGAGAAGTAGCACGAGTCTTGGGTGCCATTGTTGAGAAAAATCGACTGAAAATCTAGAGAAACTCGGTTGGAAGGAGATCGAGTCGCCTGAACTCTGATCGCCTGAATCTCTAAGTTTCTGGAAAATTCTCAAATAAAGTGAGAAGGATAAGGAACGGGGATTTCATTTAAATGTAAGAAACAGCCTATTGGAATTCGGCGCGAATTTCGGAGAAAGTGACTAGTCAGTTACTCTCTAAAACGCGAAGCTATTAGCCTCGCGCGATGATGGAAAACGCGAAGTTGTTTTACTCCGCGCAACTTTACAAAACGCGAGGATAGCCTGTGCCTTAGCTTCGCGTTTTCATGGAAAAACTTAGATTTTTGACGAGTGCAATTAGGCGCTTCCATCTAAGTTAAAATGATCCTTATCCGATCATTTGGATTAGTAATCTAAGTCACGCAGAAGTGCCTTAGACTATTTTACCAAAATTATTGACCATCTGTTTGTTGAGCAAGCAAAATTATTGAAGCTAACAGATAGAGAGGAAAATAATTTGCTCTTTATTCATAAAAGAAGAGATTACAAAGAGGGAGTTATAGCTCTCCCAAAAGCTTTTACATGATCAACTTATTAATAACTTAACGGTGAGATTTCTCTCTAGGGGGTGTTGAAGCTCAGTTCCCTAGTTCACATGCAAAAGAACTCCAGATTTCTCTACGGGGTGTTGAAGCTCAGTTCCCTGGTTCACATGCAAAAGATCTCCTCTGCAAATGTCAATTTGGATCTGTCATCCGAAATGAAGCACGAGAGGAAAGGAAAGTGCTGCATTGAAGCACAATTCTGAACTGCAAGTGCTGCAGCTCCCTATTTACAGCCCCTTCAGGAGTTTATCTCTCGGAGTTAGAGCTTGAAACCTGCAACTATGTTGTAAAGCATATGCTTCTGACTTCCTTAGAGTTACTTTTGTTGATGAAGATCGATGGACCCGCATACATTCCTCTTCAGAAAGGATTGAACTTACTGCAAAAGGAACAGAGTTTCCAAAAGAGTGAAAACGCGGAGCTAAGCTAACTCCCCGCACAGTTGAAGAAATAGCCTCACGCTTTAAACGCAGAGGATGATGCGATAACTTCGCGTAAAGGAGGGACAAGATTTCTTTCTGCTCTTTCCTTCTCTTTCAAATTCATCGTGACTGCTAATCAAAGATAGCCTCGCAATTCATTGCGACTGCTAATCAAAGATAGCCTTGCAATTCATCGCGACTGCTAATCAAAGATAGCCTCGCAATTCATCGCGACTGCTAATCAAAGATAGCCTCGCAATTCATCGCGACTGCTAATCAAAGATAGCCTCGCAATTCATCGCGACTGCTAATCAAAGATAGCCTCACAATTCATCGCGACTGCTAATCAAAGATAGCCTCGCGGATTCATTGAGACTACTAGTAAAGCCCCACGTTTCAAGCGCAGGGACGACACAATAAAACGGCAATCTCGCCGACAAGATAAGCAATCGTCCAGATTAAACCAAGCCAAAATATCTCAGAACGGTTCTTAGAAAACCAAGAGATGAGGTTTTTACTTTCGAAAGACGCTGCATAGACTGGTTCGCCGTCGCATTGACTTCCATGGCCGCTGACATTAACGCCGGCCAACTTGCGAAAAGCCAAACTCCTCTGGAGATACACCCTATGGAGAATTGAATGAAGATCAGTTGAAGATCATTCGTGAGTCACTCGAGTTCTCAGAAATTCTTCGGATGAGATGAAGAAGAAGATGAGCTGGGAGCTCTATTTAAACAGAATTTCCGTCGCTTGGTATTCGGCGTGGAAACTCAGAGTAATTAATGACATAATTACTCATTTCACTGAAGACGAAGTGAAGCTGATTAGCTCTGCGTAAGTGAGCATAACGCGAGATAGACTTGGTATTCTAACTCCGCGTTTCAGTTTAGATATCCAAAGTATTTCAAAATCTGCTGAAGTCTAAGCCATTTTGAAAACTTTGGAGGGGTTCTGTTGGCAGTGAAAATTTCTAAGTTAAAAGGATTTTCCACAACAAAACGCGGAGCTAATTCAATAGCCCCGCGTTTGGTTACATTAACCCTGCGTTTGAATAAAACGCAGAGATGTTTAATAGCTCCGCGTTGATTCCGCAGTCTGGCTTGTATTAGCCTCGCGTTTGAGTAAAACGCGGAGATGATCAATAGCTCCGCGTTAGCTCTGCGCACTGGTTATTTAGCACCGCGTTTTGATGCGATTAAAAGCTCCGCGTAAGCAGATAACTAAAATCTCAAGTTGATTGAGATTATGATTCTGGGCCTATCCAAATACCCAGATCAAGTCTAATCAGAATTCCATCAAAACTAAGATATTTGATTGGAATCCCTAATAATGACGAGTTCTATTTAGATAGAAACTCTTGCATTAACCTGGGGCTATAAATACCTTCCTGGTGAAACCCTAGGGATCTTCTTTTCGGCAATTGAGATATTTTTCTGAAATCTTGGAGAATTCGAGTTACGCACAGAGCCTTAAGTTCGTGAAGATCAGAGAAAATCACCATCTTCTTTCTGGAGTTCTTGATAAGTTCGAGTTACGCGAGAGAGCCTTGAACAAATCAAAACCAGAGAAGATCGTCTATATTCGGCCGATATCTTTAAAAGAGAAGATTTCAACGTACCGATCGTCCACGGGAACTACTATAGATCCCATCGCCACAGATCCCACAACAAATTGTAAAAGAGAGAGATTGAACTATAAAATCCTCTCGTTTGTTCTTTTTTTTTATTTCTTGTTCACTTTCATTATAATCTAAGATGTGTTCAATGGAAGGAAGCGAAGAAACTTTTGCGACGAACATGTCCGGGGTGTACATCCTGACAGTTAAGTTCCACAAAATGGAGAAGTTCATTGTCTGGAGTTGAAACTCCATCCCACCCTTTAATAGTCCGAGTTAAGACCCTATCCAAGACTTGAAAGGGTCAGAGCTGGGAACCCAGACAATAGGGTTCAAAAAACTTGAACTCACTGTCCGACGACCAAATCCCATCCCATCCCATTTCTGGGATGGGGTTTGAACCCCGGAACAGTCTTGGTTGGGACAAGATTTCGACTCCAGACAGTAAGCGTCCAATTTTTAAAAAAATTCACTGTCTAGGGTATACACCCGGGTCAACAATTGGATGAGCCCCGATATACACCCCAGAGGATTACTTCACATGCCGGGTTCCCAACCCCGACCAGTGTTTTTTCAAGCTAATATGCATCGAAACATGATTTTCAAAGAATGGTCATTAGCAAAATTAAATAAAATGATTGAATTTTATCATATTCCCACACAATAATAGATAGATAACATGATAACTTACATATGTACGCAGGAGTAGAAAAATACATAAACAAAACTTAATTCATTTCCTTTCCAAGCATTGTCTATTTATTTACACTTTGTAGCCAAAAAAAATATGTGCAAAATATTAACATGACATGAATATTGGTACTTTCAAAATGTCAACGACTCTTGTAAGGCTGTTAAGGTTAGACATCAATAATTTTCGCTGTCACAGCCAATGGTGACACGATTTTTCCAAACTCTTGAATCCGTTTTAAGTATGGTTTGTCCCACTCGGTAGCATTGGATTGATGATAACGTTGCTAGTTGAGAACCACATTTGGAATAGGATGTCTCGGTGTCAAGAAAACCTATATACATGAAGAATTAGCAATGAATAATTTGTTGAAACATTAATTACTACAATGTCACATGGTAAAAACTTTTACCGACATGAAATGGCAGACTGCAACAAAAGCAAGTGCAACTCCTTTCTTTGAATATTAGACGTCGGTGGAGGAGAACTAAGTGGTAAGAATGTCAAACACTGACTTTTGAAAATGAAAAATAGTACAAGACGATACCGAGAGGCGATCAAATGACAAGTCTTCTAGTGATTGACTCTTGGAAATTCATTGAAGTAGTTTAGCATATTGCATAGCTCAACAATGCATCCTTCATCTCTAAATATCCGTAAATATAACGATTTGTTAGATTGGAGCTCGTCAAGTAAGTCCCTATGAACAATAGCCCACTAGTCGTCACCTAGCCCAAGGGAGCTTGCAATTACTCTAAACCCACATTTCCCATCGGCACGAACTTCTCCGACTCAGCAACATAGGGGACAAAAAAAATTTGGAAGTGACACACGATACCGTAGGCTTGCAGAGTCAGGCTCTGGATTGGGCACAACATGAAGAGGAATGATTTCCAGTGGTTATGACAGGGGTGTACTTTGGTGATCATCGTTGATATCTTGCCATAAAAATATAAAATTTATATTGTATAACAAGATAAAGTAAACGAAATGTAGATATAAATTATTTTTGTAGCTTTTACTTGTTTAGATGGTCGTCGCATGGGTAATTTACGAGGCCGGCTCTTCCTCCGAACAACCACACTTTTAACTATGGGAGAGTAACTGTCAGCGCCAGATGCAATCAATTCAAATTCACATGGCTCTCGCCGGGTTGAAATGTCATGTTTCCACTTCGTTTTCCGGAGGGGAACTTTCTCAATTGGATCGGCAACAGTAGAGCTAACCAGATTTGCTATTTCTCAGATTTTTTTAAGCATCGGATTTTTGGACTCACCATCAGATTTAAGGAAAGAACTTATGAACTCTCAATATTTTTATGATATGTAACTCCTTCAAATGTTGGCCAAGTGATGGGCAGAATATCTAGCTTTCTCTAGTGATGGTCAATACACTCCAATGGAATCGGTCGGTCGTCTCGCTTGTATGAAGCAATCTCGTGGACACATGGTAAATTGTGTGATTCGACGAATTATGCAACCACACGCCACTAGATCAACACCGATAAAAATGACTCTTTTTAGCTGACTCATAATTAATGTCATGTCATAGATAGAAATAAGTCCACGGAGTTACTTGAATTCGGACAATATGAAATTCCGATGCACAACAGTCAAGCTCTTCTCGATGTTGCCTAAATCTCCGTGTATTGTAGTTCCAATAAAGAATGAATATTTGACTAACTTTTTTCAAAGTTCCCTTGATTGGTTCGGAGTTGCCTCTTTAATCTAGCATGTGGGCTCTCCATTCAGTTTGTAGTGACATTGTCCCGATGCAGGTACATATTTGTCAAACACGCAACGAATCTTTCCTTGTATGGCTCCAGCCATGTTTTTGTCATGTAATTTATTACGTCCGGACACGTGTGAAATTCATTTTGAAAATTATTCAAGTTATTGTTATATTCTTCAAATGTATCAGATAACATAACAATCTTATAACTTGAATAAAACTTCTCCCACTCCAGCTGCTGATCAAATAGTTTTATGACATTTGCTAAGACATTCTTATTAATATGCTACCTGCATAGGAGATGTTGACTTGATGGAAACGTGGATTCCACAGCACTAAGAAGTGCTAAATCTTTATCTATTACAATTACACCAGGTTCAATGTTACTGACAAATAATCTACGTAACTTATCCAATGCCCATGCATAATTTGTTTCTTTCTCACATTTAAGAAATGCAAAAGCCACAACAAATGTCATATTTGTCGATGTCACACCCACTATCTCCAGTGATGGCATGTTAGTCTTGTATGTGCAATCCATCATTATAATACCAAAAAATGCGTGTAATATATCCACACCTACGGGTGCGCCCAGAAGAAATCAGTGACATAATCGTGTTCTTCATTTCACTGATGCCACTCAATATAGTTTGATTCTAATACTTTAAACAAGTGGTGTTGCATCTAAGATCTTCCCCCCTGCTCAAGAACTCGATATTTATGGCGAACATTATATATTGTTTTCTTCTTCTGTTTCAACAAAGTCAATATATTTCTGGATGCACGTGACATTTCAACATCTCAATCACATGTGTTGTTTCACCTTCTGACAGTCTCCGAGCAAAAGGGTGCCCTTCCAAATATTCTGTCGGTCTGTGATTATGCACCCTGCATATTTCTTTTAACCTCCACTCTAATCTCTCAAAGTCAACTAATCACCTTTCAATTGAAAAGAACACTCACATTTCTTACTCTCCCTATGTCCATTGGCATTTGGTATTTTCTTAAATCTTCCTTGTCACTATGCTCTCACCCAAATCAAACCCTACCTCGCCTACTTCGTCCTCCACTATTGGATTTGAAAATCATAATCACAAACCCAAGCTTATTTCATGTGTTTCCTATATAAAGTTCATCTCTGCTCTCAAATATCCGCAAATAAACAACATGAACATTAGTTTCAAAAAAAAGTATAACTGTTTTGCCCACATGTTATATACTTTATTACATACCCAACATGTATTGAATTCCAAACTGTAGTCAACATTTCCAACATAGGACTTAACTTTACTTGATTGTGTAAGTATGCCAAAATTAAATGACAATACAATTAAAATTAATTTCATATTAACAATCTCGTAATAAGCATAAAAAAAAAAACCTGGTCGGGAGCCCAACCTAGTAGCCTATAAGTCCGGGTCAGCAGACGCAGACAAATAGTTTTCCGGTCGGGGTTATGATCCCGACCTACCTAGGACTTCATACAAGCCAGAGAGAACCCAGGGCTTAATTTTTTTTCAAAAAACAAAAACACAAAATAAATTCGTGCTCTCAAAAAGTTAGACCATTTATTTGAAATTTCTTTACTACAAACCTCTAAACAAGGAGAATCGTCCGAAGAAACCAAACTTCTATTACTTATCTCTATCTTCTTAAACATCAAAAATTCACAGTCCATTGGGTTCTCATCCTTCCTTTTACAAACTCCAAATCCACAATGAAAACAAATAAAATTACTCAACAATGAAGAAATCCAGAGGATTAGGGTTTTTTCTTTTCTTTTTTCTTTTCAGATCACATTGCAGGGGAGGGAAAACAGAGCTTGCGAGGAAAGGTAATCGGTTATGGTGCTCACTAGAAAATATTCATGCCCTCTTTTGTCCAAAAAAAATTGTGGCACACTTGTAATTATTTCGACCTGTAGTCATGATGCTCACTAGCAAAATGTGGTGCGCATTTAGAATTTCCCAAAGAGTAGTCTTCTTGTTTGTGCTTGTTTGCTAATATATTGGAAGAAGAAAGTGTGATAGAAAGTGAAGAGTATAATATAATTAATTAAATAAAATATAATTTATATTATTTTATTTATTTATTAGTTATAAAGGTATGACAATGATGACATGCAAATAAAAAATTACTTTTTTTCTTTTTTACTTCCTAATTCACTTCCAATCCCAAAATGTGAGGAAAAAAATTTTAAAAGTGAAGTGTTATATATGCATCACATCATCAATTAAGAAGTAATTTTTAAATTTCTTCTTAACTAAATAAACATTTGAAATAGTAGAAGTAGCCTTACTTCCACTGCTTCCATTTTACATGTTTGCAAACAAACACACTCTTATTTCTCTTTTCGGTCCTATGAACATTTGCCTTGCCAGGTGTCAAAAGATATCCCACGGTCAAGCGGTTTCGAAATCTATTCCCTTTGGAAGTACCCCTGTTCGACCGGTTAAGTTCACACCCATGCTAAGCATACCTTCTATGTTTTCAAATTTAAACTATTTTATTAAAGTGTAATCTTTATTACTTTTATACTATCCATAAATTTACTAACTATATCTACCAACCCTGGCCCAATCTCTCTCTTCCTGTGTCTCTGTCGGAAGCTTTGACCATGCAAACCCTCTCCCTTCGCAACCACTCCCCCATCCCAGTGACCCTCTCTCCCACAACGACCTTCCCTCTCTCGAATCCCCTCTTCGACCCCACAACCCCGCTCTCCCCTGACCCTCTCTTCCACGACCCGAGGAGGTTTTCGGAGCAGATAAGTTGATTTTGGTGGTAACAAAGATGGTGCACTTGCTGAGTTCCAATCATCTTTTAGGGTAAGAGTTTCCTTTATGTTATATAGTTATAATTGTAGCATCTTTTTTTTTTTTTTATATATAGTGGATGAAAATTATATATTTTTCTTAATGTTCAAGTTTTGATATTAGATTTAAAATACACACATAAAAAGTATTAACATGAAAGAAGTGACTTCAGAAATATTTATTGCTGATGAGAGTTTCAGCTGTTTACCATATTCGGCTTTCTATGACCATCCAAGTTATACTTGTGGATGGTTCTAAATAAGCAATAGTATTTAGTTTGTGTCTAGTAATTCGATTGTCTTTATGTCATTCTCATAACTCCTGTCCATTAAAGAGATATTTTGTGAACTCAAATAGTAAGAATTATGTTTTACTATCCAATTTTCATAGATGTGAATAGATGGAAATTTGCAGTAGCATGAGAACTGTTTTAGCTTACGAGTAGGCAATTCAGTATTTGCCCTCCTTAACCCTGCCTTTTGGTGTTTTTCTTGACCATATTTTCCCATGACAAAGTATAAAATCTGCTATACTTTTTGGATATCTTTTTTCATATGGAAGTTGGAGACTTTTATTTATTCATTTTGAAATGTGCTTAAAATGATAGTTAACGGTCTGAAATTTATTTATTGGAAACAAATGCTTCAGACTAGAGCTCAAACTTGATGTAACGAATTCTTACAGTGATATTAGTGTAGTTTATTTTTATAGGCACTTAACTTTTAGGCATTTAGTTTTTTAAAAACAGTATAAGTATGCATTTATTTAAATTTTGATGTAGATGGATCGTCGATATGTAGGGTGTGTTCCTCCTAATGCATCCAAGGGAAAATGGTGGACAAACTTCAGAGCTGCAACTGATTCTAATGATGTGTGTGGATTTCAACTTAGAGAAAGAAGTTTCCATTGATGATATTTCTATATCCTTTCCAGGAGGGCCAGAAAAATCTATGCATCCTAAAGAGCTTTACGACATACATATGTTGTCGAAGAGGGAGCGGAGCAAAGAGAAAGGCATAGTAAACATCATGCATAGGCGACACAAAGTACAACTGTTATGAAAGTATCTTCAAGCCAATACCGTTGCAGAACCAAGAAAAGGTTAATGTGATATTAGTTATGTATTTGTATTTTGAAAATGAAAGCCGTGATTGTTAGTTCCATTTGTATTTGTATTAAACAAAGTTTTGGAAATGTGATTACTCTTTAGATTTTGCGTAATATATTTTTGTTTTGGTGCAAGTGTGTAACTTGAGATTATTATCTAAAGTGTGAGATTATTATCTCAACTTGTTATGTACTTTAGCTTCATATTTTTTACCATATCTTATTATCTCAACTTATTACCTACATTTCTAGCAAAAAATAAATAAATAAAATAAAAGAAAAAGAAAAAAACTTATTACCTATGTATATATATGTATATGGTGCCGATATCTTGCAGCATTCCAAATCAAAATATTCCCATTTTGTTTGAAATGTTATATGCAATTTCATTTCCATTTTGAATTGCTACATACAAATTCAATTTGTTTGAAATTGTTATATGCAAATAAAAGAGCATGCAAATTCAATATAAAGATGTAAAGTACTGCTTCTTTGCATAACTTGAACAATGAGTGCTCTCAAAAATGCGGGTCAAGCAAAATTGTGTTCCTCGGTTCCCTTGCATTTCCTCAATGTTTTTCACCATAGCAATAATCTACAAACATATATTAGAAACAATCATCAAAGTATAACTTTGAATACTCAAAGCGCAAAATCCTTTTGCTCGGCTTGCACCCCTCAAACAGTTTGGTTACTGCTTAGCTTGCACAAATCCAGCAGGAGAAATATTAAACTCGGAGATTTCCTGCTCGGCCATAAGTAGCCGAGCAAATGTCCATTGCTTGGTACCATATGACTGATCATGGAGGCCTTGCTCGGCAAGTAGTGGCAGTGCAAGCAGCTTTTGCTCGTTAAGCAGTAGCCAAGCATGAAGTTTTTGCTAGGCAAGTTGGAGCCAAGCATGATGATTTTGCTCAGCTTCCACTGGCCGAGTAAAATTAATCAAATTTCTAACTAACTTTCGATTGCATGTAGGTTCCCAATAATTTACAAAGCAAGTAATATGTAAAAATTATATCAATCTCAATTATGGTGGGACCGTGGGATCTCTACATTCAACGGTCTCCATTTATCAGAGGGTTTTTAAATTTTTTTAAAACAATCTTTTGATCTTGAGTTAGAAAGAAAAGGAAGATGGGGTTTCAAAGTTGAATGAGAAGATGGTTTTGATTTGAGGTGGGTGTATTTAGCAAAGGAGGTTTATTTTTGTCTAATTTTGTCATTGGTAAAATAGTAAATATTTTAAAATTCTGAAGGTGGCTAAGCTTATTAAAAAGGTTGGTGCAAATACAACCTTTCTTTTTGCCCCAACCTTACAAATGGGTGGTATAATGCCTCACTTTTTTGCTGCTCTTAAAAACAGAGTGCGCTATAGACCGGCACACTCGGGAACAATTGGCATACACAAATGCCAAAAATTTCTTTCATAATACAAACAGAGTCGAGTTGATAACAAGAAATAAATATATGAGCAGGCACAGTATAAGAAGAAAAATGTGACCCTAGGCAAAATCCAAGAAATACATGAAAAGTAAAAGTCTAGTACATTAGATAGATGAAGAAGACTGGGCTAAGATGATCATAAGATTTTCGTGCACTTGTTGTTACCAATTAACTGGGACTTCCTCCACTCTATCATGATCTAGTCCCATAGATAATGCAATGACGTGGCCCTCTGAGGTCCTTCACTCAAGGTAAAGGTGACCTAAATCTGGCGGAGTTAAATCACCATACCCGTAATTATATTTAGGATGCATTGGCCATTCTATATGGGTTGGTCCTCTTGTTATAACTCATGTTGCTCGGTTTCATGATCTTCCTGGCCACACTTCTCGCAGTGCAGGCCCCATCTAGGTGTGGTGATAATGAAATGCTGCTGCCCACTATGCATCACGATCTATATAAGTGGTGACAAGAACCTCACTGGACACTGCCTCCTAATAGAGATTGCCAAATCCAAGACGTCTAGCGAAAAAATATCGGGCTCATCATGATAATGTGGACATAACTCCGGAAGATGATCTCTCCATCTGCCCAAGTCTGATGGTATAGCAAATGGGTATCAACATGAACCAATATTAGAAGCGGGTGACGTCATCGTGCCTGCAACTTAGGGTTTGGAAAGTAAAACCTATAAGGAAAGGTATACTATCACAATACAATAGAAACAATGTGAGAACATGAGGTCGTGATGTGCCAATGTCAATCGTGATGGTCAAGGTCAACATAGATATCAACATATATGAAAAAACAATCAGTGTAACATGCATACAAGTGTTCATGCATACTTTGTTCCCGACCATGACCCATGGTTGTAAGCCATAACATACTGTTAGGCACTGCACCATAAACTCATAATCATATAGTAGTTTCGGATGTATCGCCCGAGGATATTGAAATACTTTCCGTGGACATACCACATGGTTACTGCTACAGTAATGGTTTGTGACTCTTAATTTTTTTACTAACTAATCACGCGTGAAAAGTGTAATTATTTTAGTTTATTTTATGCAAATGTAATCCAATTTTATTGATTAATACAAGAAATTAATGAAAAATTATTTTTATTAATCAAGTTTCTCACTATGATGTTTTTCTAGTGTTTTCTAGTGTTTTTGTAGGATTTTATATATAAGAAAATCGAAATATCGAAACGTATCTCAAATTTCAGTTCAGAACTGTGAATTTACAAAACTGGCTGTTGACAGCCAGCAGATAGCTGTCGACTATATGAAGAATCCGAAAGTTTCTATTGATGGACCTGTCGAAGGTGATTTTCTAAGGACTTTTTGAGAGAATTTAGAGTTTCTTTGTAAATAGAATTCTTATTAGGGTTTTGTAAGGTTATAAATAGTTAATGTAACTCAAATTTTGTAATGCTTATGAATACCTTTTAATTATTAGAGAGTTTTAGATTCAAAATTTACTTTTTGTATTTATTCATATAAATCAATAAAAGAATTTTTTTTATCTTTATTCATGGTTATAATGAGTATGAGTGGCTAAATTCTTGAGTTGATTCAAATGGAATAACAAATTCTAGGTGATTTACTAGTATGCATTTTTCTATGTTTATTGATTTTAATTGGTAAGTTGATATCTTTGATTCTCTATTATCTTTGAAGGGAATAAGATATAATTTTGAGTATTTGATGATTTATTTGTTGCTTAGTTTTGATATACCGTGGACTATTTAGGCATGGTGTATGTTTAGACTCGAACGTTTATTTTTATTATTCATATTGCATACTTAGATAAACTCAAAATTCATATAGAATTAATTGGGAGAAGTTATAAAGTATCAAGTTTTCAACTTTATATATTTTGTGCTTTATTGATTTATTTTTCAGTTCTACGAAGACCACATGATTTATGTAACTGCGATAAATAAGACATGAATATATCCAGTAAATTATCTTATGAGAGAGTTACATCCATCTGACCAATAATTTTAATTAAAGTAAATTTATATCCTTATTAATTTATTTTTAGTTTTCAGTTAATTAAAGTTCGATCTTTATTTTTCTTTAGTTTCATAATTTATTTTTAATGTTATATAATAACAAAACAATCCTTGAGAGAATGATCTTGGGTTACTACCTTTATACTACTTGTCGATTTCTTTCACTTGGGAGTGTACTATTTAGATCACAGTAAAGTTTTTGGCGTCGTTGACGGGGATCATTCTATTATATTACACTTTAGTATAAAATATAGTTCCTACATTATTAATTTTTACAATTCTGAATTTGCACGACCAGTTGGAGGGAAACTTCAAATGGTAAACTAATTCGATCATACTTAGATCTATACACACTTCCAATCCACCAAACAATTTACGACATGAGTACTACTAATAATAATAACAACATGAATAATAACAATAATAATGGAGATGATAATACAAATGATAACGATAGCTATCATGGAGACAATAGGAGTACTTTACGAGACTATCTATAACCTGATAAGATAACCCAACCTTCATATATTGCATTTTCTTTGAATATGGGACACTTCAAGATTAAATTTGGAGTAGTTCAACTTTTGTCTAAATTCTATGAGATGGATTCAGAGAGCCCATATTCGCACCTTTGAGAATTTGATAAAATTTGCTCTACCATTAATTTTCAAACATTACTGCAAAGCAATTTAAATTTAAGCTCTTTCCATTATCTCTTAAGGATAAAGCAAAAATATAGTTACATTCTTTACGTTCCGATTCAATAGCAGCATGGGATGAGATGTAAAGAGAGTTTTTACAGAATTCTTTCCTTCACAACGACCAAATTATATGTGAAAGCAAATTCTCAACTTTCGATAGAAAGAAAATGAACCATTGTTCAAGTATTGGGATAAATTTAAAGATTTGCTAATCTCATGTCCATATCATGGTTTCGAGATATAGAGGACTATAAGTACCTTCTATCATGGGTTAAACGCTGACCAGACAATTTATAGAAACTAAGTGCAATAGAAAATTCTTAAACAAAGATGCTGAAGAAATATGGGACTATCTCATTCACTTGTCGAAAATTCACAAGCATGGGAAACTGATGATATTAAGGATAAACACCAATTAAAAGAGAAACCTCAAAATAAATGCGGACATCTTAAATTGTGGGAGACCGAAGATATAACTGTATGATTAATTTCCATTACTAAGAAATTTAAAGATTTGCTTATAAAGAAAATTGAAACAATTAAGGTAATAGAAGAAGTTTCGAAAGTTTGTGATATTTACAAATTGTAAGGACATGTGATTTGTAAATGTCCAACACTTCCTACTTTTAAATAAGTATTAAATGAACAAGCTAATGCTTGTAACATTGCTCTTCAACTAGCAAACAACTCATATTTATAAACACATAATTCTGGTTGGAGGAATCATCCAAATCTTCAATGGGAGAAAAATCCTCAATAATAATTTAATAATCAATACAAGCCACCCACTAATCCACCTTAACAATGCGTACAACAAACTAATCAACCTTCGGTGTACCAACCATCACAGAAGAGAAATTTTGAGGATAATTTCTTGCAGATACAATAGAGAATGGATCAGATGATCCAAGCACAATAGCAGTTTATTCAGTCGTAGTACATGATCAACAGTCAAAATGTGACGACCTTCAGTGATATATGCTCACAGATAACCCACCTCAATTCTGCATTACAAACGAAGGGAGAAGGTAAGCTACCATCTCAACTAGAGGCCAGTACTTCAGGTAAAGTCGAATGTATAAATGCTATTATTTCTTCCATTAATAATGATATACTTAAGATAACTATTGCAATAAATTCGTTTCAAAAGGGAATACCGAAGAGAAATAGGGCAATGACTCAACACAACAATCCAAAGTTGATAATTCTAAAGAACAGACTTCTACATTTGTACTGTTTTCTCAAAAATTAAAATCTAAAAATATTAATGCATCTTATACTTATATTTTAGAAATTTTCAAACAGGTACAAATTAATATACTTCTACTGGAAGTAATTAAACAAGTCCCCTCAAGTGTGTCAAAACGTATTCTTGAAGGACTTGTGCACTATTAGAAGACGTCACAACGTACAGAAAAAAGCATTTCTCAAAGAACATGTAAGTGCATTATTCCATTCTGAAATACCTCTTAGATCTAAGGATCCTGAATGTCCTACTATTTCTTGTGTGATATGTCAATATAATATAGAAAATTTTTTGCTAGATTTGGGGGCTAGTGTAAATCTTTCACCATATTTAGTTTACAAGCACTTAGGTTCAGGAGAACTTAAACCTATACCGGTCACACTACGATTAGTAAATAGGTCGGAAAGGCTTCCTAAGAGCATTGTGGAAGAAGTTTTGGTGCATATTGAGAACTTTTGTTTTCCTGTGGATTTTATAGTTATCGACAGTGCATCTGTAAAGAATTCACGTCTTCATATTTCAGTTATCCTCGGATGTCCATTCTTAGTTATAGCTAATACAATTATAAATTACACAAATGGTGTGGTAAAATTTTCATTCAAAAATATGACTCTTGAACTTAATGTTTTTAATGTTTGCAAACAACTGAATATAGATAATGATGAATTGCAAGACATTAATTACATCAAATAAATCCGTGACGATGGAGATATAATATCATTGTGCATGTCTGATTCTTTGGAGATGGTATTCACAAAGAACAATGACTTTCTTGATTATCTCAAATCCGAACATATCAATAAAATTATAAAATATTTAACTGATACTCAATGTTTGAATATTACGGATAGATCCCAATGAAGGAAGTGTATGAAGAGTTGTATCAAATTACAAAAAAATTGATACTATCTGACATCCAAACACCGATACTTGAGCTAAAACTGCTACCTAAATATTTCAAGTATTCGTTTTTAGAACCTAAGGAAATTTTTCCAGTAGTCATCTCAGCGCATCTTGATGAGAGTCTGGAAGAACAACTACTATCGACATTGCGAAAGTATAATGGAGCTCTTGGATGGAATATGGTGGACATCAAAGGTATAGATCCTTTTATTTGCTCACATCGCATTAGTTTGGAAGATGGAGAAGCCTATTAGGCAAATTCAATAAAGGCTTAACCCTTCCATGAAGGAGGTGGTTAAAACTTAAGATTTGAAGCTATTTGATTCTGGCATCATCCATCCAATTGTTGATAGTAAGTGGGTGAGTCCAACCCAAGCTATTCTGAAATAGAGTGGGTAACAGTAATAAAAAATGAGGATGGAGAGATGATACCCACTTGTACTACTATGAGTTAGCGTATGTGCTTCGATTATCGAAAGCTAAATCAAGTAACACGCAAAGATCACTTTTTGCTGCCATTTCTTGACCAAGTATCTGAAAGAGTTACTAAGCATGAGTTTTATTATTTTCTTGATGGTTATTCCAGTTACTATCAGATTAAAATTACTTTAGAGAATCAAGAAAAGACAAATTTTACCTGTCCTTTTGGTACTTCTGCTTTTAGAAGATGTCATTTGGATTATGTAATGTGACCGCAATATTTCAAAGGTGTATAATAAGTATTTTTAGCCATATAGCTAAAGATTATTTAGAGGTATTCATTGATGATTTCTTCGCATTTGGAAATAATTTTGAATCTTATTTACTAATTTATGATCTGTACTTGAAACATATCAACAGAAAAATCTACTCCTAAATTGGAAAAAACGTCACTGCATAGTTACAAAAGGTATTGTGGTGGGCCATATAGTTTCATCTAAAAGAATGGAAGCAGATAAGGTTAAGGTGGAGTCTATTTCTAAAATACTAATACGAAAACCGTAAAAGACAAATGTTCATTCTTAGAACATGCGGTTTCTATAAAAGTTCATAAATAATTTTAGTACTATTGTTAGACCCCTTTTCTCATCTTCCTGCATAAGATGTACAGTTTGAATGGATACAAGTATGCCAAACAGCTTTGAAACCCTCAAGGGGATGCTCATGCCGCACTAATAATGCAATGTCCAGATTGGTCACTTCCATTCGAGATTATGAGCGATGCAAGCAATTGTGCAATTAGTGTTGTACTAGGGCAACGAAGAGATAAAAAATCCTATGTGATCTACTTGCTAGCAAGATTCTCAATGACATTCAGATAAATTATACCACGACAGAGAAAGAGTTTCTAGCTGTAGTTTTTACTCTTGATAAATTTTGTTTGTATATTTTGGGCTCACATGTAGTTTTTTTTACAGATCATTTGGATCTCAAATATCTTTTGTCCAAGAAAGATTCAAAGTCATGACTAATCCGATGGATACTACTGCTCTAAGTGTTTGATCTTGAAATTAAAGACAAAAAGGGATAGAGAATGTGATTACAGACCACCTCTCTCGACTAACATTTGAAAATGATAAGTTACCGATTAGGGACTCATTTCTTAATGAGTAACTATTTTTAACAACTCCCCAGTGTTGTTAACATTATTAATTTTCTTGTTGCAGGTGAAATACTGAATCACTGGAGTGTGTAAGATAAACGACGATTTTTATACGAGGTACGTCGTTTCTTTTTTGTCAACCCTTACTTATTTAAATATTGCTCAGACCAAATCATTAGACATTGTGTGCCTAATGATGAGATTCAAATCATAATTGATTTTTGTCATACAAAAGTATGTGGGGCCATTTTTCATCTAAAAATACTATAACCAAAATACTCCAATGTGGTTTCGATCGGCCTATTATGTTTAGAGACGCATACGAATTTTGCAAACAATTTGAATCATGTCAGAAACTAGGAGTGTTAACCAAAAAGAATGATATACCTTTAGCACTCATACTTACAATTGAGATATTCGATTGTTGGGACATTAACTTCATGGAACTGTTTCCTATTTCTAACGGATATATTTATATTCTCGTATCGGTTGATTATGTCTCTAAATAGGTAGAAGCTATAGCATGTAGAAACAATGATCAACAGACTGTTATTAAATTTTTAAAGAAATATATTGTCTAGATTTGGAGTTCCTATAGCCATAATAAGAGATGGGGTTCTCATTTCTGTAACAAACCCTTTGAAAACTTAGTAAAGAAGTATCATATCACACATAAGATTTCTACATCTTATCACCCACAGTCAAATGGACAAGTCGAACTAGCCAATAGGAAAGTCAAGCAAATACTAGAGAAAGGGTTAATCTGTCTCGCAAAAATATTGTTCGGTTAGACTAACCGATACTTTATGGGCTTACCATACAGTATATAAAACACCCTTACATATATCTTCATATAAAATAGGTTATAAAAAAAAATTGTCATTTGCCTGTAGAGATAGAGCATATGGCATATTGGGCAATCAAATTAGTAAATCTATATCTCAATTTAGCTGGTTCATTATGAAAGCTACAAATAAATGAGTTGGAAGAGATAAGACGTTATGCATATGACGGTTCACGCATTTCAAAGGAGAAAATGAGAATATTACATGATTACCATATCACACGCTATATTTTTCATCCTTCTAACAAAATACTTCTAAACGATTCACGCCTTCATCTATTTCCGGACAAATTGCATTCATGATGGATATGACCATTTATAGTTAAAACTGTGCATCTGCATGGCACAATTAATATAAAAAATCTAAAGAATGATCATACGTTCAAAGTAAATGGAAAATGATTGAAGCACTACTTGGAATTTCCAAAACACTCAGAGGAATCTCACAATCTAGTAGATCCTCTGACATCTCATTAATACGAGCTAAACAAAAACAAAAAGTATATTATAATATATTATGTACGAACATTTTATTTTGCAGTTATTATGTTATGAGTACTGGACTGAGGCAATTTTTAAGCACTCTCTCTTAAATTTTACTTATTCTTGATTAGTTAAATAGATATATTGATTCATTAAGAACAATGTGCATTTTAAATTGGGAGGATTGCTTATAAAAATAACTTAGTTTTGATACCCATGATAATGTCAACAATTTTGTTTTAAAAGTCTTTCTTTTTTTCCTTTTACTTCAAAATGTTCAAAACTTTTAAATTTTCAAAAAAAATCTTTCATAGTTATTAACTTTACAATTAGGAACTAACTTTAGTTTAGAATTAATTTTAGAACTAGGAATTAACAACTAGATATAAGGAATAACATTAATCTAGCTACTAATAATTTAAAAAAAAATTGGCTTGACAATAGTTCTCAACAGAGGATTGCTGTCAAAGCTGCTATCGAAATTGCAGTCGACAGTATGGTTCTGTAAAGGAAATTTTTTTTCTATCCGAGAGCTACTGTTGAAGCAGCTATTGAATCAGCTGTCAAAACCATTGTCGAAGCGGTTGTCGATAGTCATTAATAGAAAACCCCAGTTATAAATATATATTTGAGTTTCTTTTTCTCCACAACCAAATCCTAACCTTCTTTCTATAGCACCTTATACCCAAAAATCTCTCCTTTCGATAGTCAAAACTATTCACGCACATTTTCTTTCGAATTTTTATTGATCTTCAAGTAAGTAAGTTCTCTTCTATTTGATTTCTCTCTGATTTGTTCTTCGTAAAAAACCTAGATCTATGATTTATGTGAACGAATTTGATAAATTAAAGTTTGATCCTTACTTTGTAGTAGATTTGGGATGGCTTAGCAAAGTTAGGAGAATTTTTGACGAATTTCATGAAATAATTGAAATTATATGCTAGAATCAAGGATAAAAGAAATAAAAATCTTAGATTTTGAGCATCATATTTCATGAGTTGCTTGAATAAATGCCATATATCAAATTCATGCAATAATAGTAAAATTAAAGTAATTTTTGAAAGAGAAATTGGAAAAAATATGGAATTATGTAATTAAATTTAATTAAAAAATACAAGAGGGAGAAAAGAAAAAGAAATAAAATAAAAATAGAATAAACATATATAATATATGTGATAAACTCATGCATAATTTTTTGGAGAAATAACAACATCTAGTTAAGTTGTATTTTTTGATAATTTTTTGCAAAATGGGACCAACGAAGTAGATAGTTTCTAAGAGGCCAAGAGTAAAATCCTCTGACCCATCCTCTCCATAGCGGATAAAAGCTGCAAAAGCAAACAAGAAAGTATGAAGATTTTAAACTTTGGCCCAAATGTGCAATCAATTACTTAAAGATAAACGAAAATTTAGTCTTCAGAGCACAGATGCAGGCTACAAAGTTAAAAATATATACGAAATATATATACACGCCGACATGTAATGAGATCGTGCCTAAATTCTATGCTAATCTGCAACTAGCTCTTAGTGATCGACATGGATACCCCATTGTAAATGGTAGGGAAGTGTCATTCACAATGCAAGAAATTTTGAGGGTAATTCATGTACCTGATGTGCCTGAGGAGCACCCATCTTTTGTGAAAATTGTGAATGTATATATACCAAGTAGCTCCCGCCGGTTCAAAGATCTCTGCAAGAACCGCAATAATGCTGCATTCAATGAGAGCTTCTTGAAAGTGGGCTATGTTAGAAAGGACTACATCTTGATAAGCCTGTTTATTAAATATAACATCTTACCATCCTCCACAACAACAAAACTATATTCAAGGAACGTAGTGTTATTGAACATGATTTTGGAAAGACACGCATTCAATATCGCATCTATCATGTACTTTGTAATAGTTCAATGCGTGGGTCAAACCCATGAATAAAACCACACTTAGTTCTACCATCTCTGATAACAAAAATTTGCATGAACAATGGTGTCCATCCATCACGAGATGACACATTTGAACCTCTCATGTAACCATTTATTGATACAACCGTGCGAAGAAGTATGAGTGCTCAACACGCCCAATAGAAATAATAGGTACAACAAGAGTAACAACATGCTGCTGCCCCACTTGCTGGTCACGAGGAACAAAATCAGGAACGTGGAGAGTAAGGGCAAGAATAAGGAGATGCAACTGCTGTAGCGGCCCGACCAGAAGAAGTAACACTCCATACATTAAATGATTCGATCATGAGGATGACAGACACATTCACTGCAAGGTTGCAAATCATCGAAAACCAGCAAGCCCAAATCGAGCATCGTCAACAACGTCACTATCGGCTTCTCACCAAAATATTCAGATGAATGGCTAGTGAGAATGCTCATGTTTCTGCAGATGAAGAAGAAGGGACGAGTTAGGAGACCACAGGGTTTCACCGGTATCAAAGACACAAGTGACAAAAAGGTCTTCATCAAAGGCATCATTGTTATCGACTACAAAAGAGAGTGTGTTTTTAGAACCGACAAAACCAGGTGTATTCTTATCTTAACCTCTTACATTATTTCTTAGTGTATTATTTTCATAGTTATATTCTTGAAGCATTAAGGATATTGCATAATTTAAATTGGGAGGTGGGATAGATATACTATACTTTACTGTATCGTAACTAACTAACATAGTTTAAAAAAAATTTAAAAATTTTCATTTCTTTGAAGTAAAAACTAAGATTAGAAGTACTGTACATTCTTGAGATTGATATCTTAATATTGATTTTTAAATAATAGTAGCTCTTATGTAGTCTTAATTGAGATTTTAAATCTGACAATAAGATATATGGATACTTAAGATTAGAATCAAGTATGCAATCTAAACACTTATACGATGAGCCATTATGAGTTGATGACAAAGAGAAAACTTAAAATGAAGACCTATCACACACACACACACACACACACACATACACACACACACACACATGGATTACTGTAGGTGAGCCACCAGCTCAGGAAAAGTTACATGAGCTAGCAGCAAAATTTTAATGATCCAATGATTTTCTTTAATTTTTCATTACAATTACTATCTCTACCTCTTTAACTTCTTTCTGATTAAATTTTTTAAATTTTGGAATTCATTTACCATTTCATCAAGTGCATACAAAATGTTGTATTTATTGAAAACTGTTAATTTTGTGTTAACTTGATGGAAGACCAAATCAAAACTAAAACCCAAGAAATTGGGTATGAGTGAACCCTAGGGGGTCGAGATCATAATCCAAAAGAAATTTTTTAAAAAAATTATTGGAGATAGTGAAAATGAACTGCAGTTTCGATAACTTGCGTGAGCTGTCAGCTCATTTCCATTTTTCTCATATATATACACACACACACACGCTCACGCAGATATATATATATACATACACACACACACACATGTGTGTGTGTGTGTGTGTGTGAAAAAAAGGAGGGAGCATGATATTAAGGCAATATACTTCGAATAAAAGAAGTGAGCATGATATTAAAGCAATATAGTTTGAATATAAAAAGAACATATATAGTAAATAAACAAGAGAAAGTAAGTGTTAAGTAGTTGGGTTCGTGTGCCTCGGTAAGCATGCATATTCATACGAGTGATACTTATAGACTTTTATTATAGATATTAGTTGAGTAACTGGACTTTTGTGTCTCGGTAAGAATGAATGTTCACATGGAAGGAAAGTGTCAATAAAAAAAGAAAAAAGAAAAAGAATATACATATATATATATATATATATATATATATATATATATATACATACATACATACATACATACATACATACATACACACACACACACACATATACGTATATAAATACACACACACACACACACACACACACACACTATGAAATTGGTTCCTATAAGTTAGATTGGAGTTTGAGACTTGACAAGGATTATACACACGCTCACAAGAGTGCATGGGTGAAGATAATTGAAAGTAAATTTATATCTAAAATACGATTTAAATGATCAAGATAGATACATAAGAGTATTAGATTATAAGTAATTTATTAAGGCTGATATTTTTATAAATATCTATGTATGTATCTCTAATTGAGCTAATATGGAAAAGAAGTGAAAAGTAAAATATTTAATAATGGTATAGATAGTTAATAGGATACTAATATCTTTCCTTTTGGGAATAAGGAAATAAGTTTCGTTGGGAATCCTTTTGAAGGAGCTCGAGCTTGGTTCCATTTTGTCGCTGGATGTACCCAGGCCAAATATGATCTCCCAATCAAAACTCTGAACTCATATATGAGTTTCGGTTTCTACAAATGGTTTGCGGACGCTAACTCCGCTCCTCAGAGCTTCAATGTAAATCTTACTTGTCTGAGAGAGATCAGAGCCTAGTATGCTCAGAAGAAAAAGGCCGGCAGCACGAAAGTGGCAGGAATAGATGACTTCGGAGCAGAAGGTGCTTCTGATGAGTTGGAACCAGCGATTCGACAGGGGGAGGAGGATAATAGTGCATTGGTCTTATCGACCCAGCTTGTCTCCCTTGACGTTTCTCCACTTTCAACTTTTAAGGAGACTTCTCCTCAATCGCAATCTCCTCCCAAGAAGCTTTTGCATAAGCAGAAGAGATTAAGACGTCTCAGTGATTTGCCTATCAATTCTCAGGACACTTCATCTGGAACCAGTACCGCGGCACCTAGTTTGGTTTCAGAGACCCTCACGGAGGAACCAGAGGAAGATGAGGATGACTCAACCTTGACTCTGCATTCTCTTAAGAGACGTCGGAGTCAGGGACCCGTCTTCTATGGTGATCCTGTCTTAGTGACCGCTCCTTCTGCTGTTTATCCTATGCAGGAGGATTCTGCAACCCTCATTCATCAGACCGCTGTCAAAGTAGCTATTCTCTCCACTGCACAAGAGGATTCTACAGTCCTTACTCATCAAGCTGCTGCAGATGATGAAGTACAAATAATTGGGGAGGTTCACGCGTCAAGTTTCCTGAAGATAGCACCTCGTTCGGGAGATCATGATGACTGGAGAGATGACGATGATGTCAGCAGTGAAGATCTTCGATCTCCTCCCCTCCATCGGACCACGACAAGTATGTTTTTTTGAGTGACGAGATCCGTGCTGAGGTTTATGGCCCTGGAGAATCCAGTGCGAACCCTCAAGCTTTACTCTTGGACTATATTAACATTGAACTTCTCGCTACACGTTTATTTTTTGTTACTGTATCTTTTCTATTATGCATATATATGTTTCTTTCCCTTTTCTTGTAGCATTTCCTCCTTCGACTCTAGCTTCCGAATGCATGGATGTGGAGATATCTCCGCCAGACGACACCATCACGGAAGCTATTTCCGACAAAGCTGATAAAGTGACTGAAGTCACTACTTCTGTTGTCAATACTGCAGAGGTAACGGCTCCCGAGGTTATTATATCGACGGTCTCAACCGTAGCTGCTCCGACGAACACCTTAGTTCGGGATGTTGCAGCCGGTAGCTCTACTGAGGCCACCAGAGGTCCTATTCCTCTTGACGTTAGTGTTGTTATTTCTGTGCAACAAAGTACAGTTTAGACTATTCCTGCTCCAGCCATTGTTGATCCCTCTCATACAGAGGTTGATGCTTTTGAAATTGATTTATTGAAGGATATGGTAAAAACTTTCCTCCACTTCCTTGATCGTTGCATTGACAAGATATTGAAGGGGGCTTCTTTTGCTTCGCTTGCCAGCATCCTCAATATTTACTTGATTGGTATAGTTAGTATTGGCGGAGAAGAGAAAGCTGCTCCTTACAGGCTTATGATAACTCAACTTCAATGCCATGCGGAGTCTTTATCAAGGTCGAGGAGTGCCGACATATCTGAGATAGTTGAAGCCATCTTCTAGAAGCTGAGGGAGGAACAACTTTGGTTCCAGAAGGAGACCAAGGAGAAAGCCAATGCTTGCAGAGCTTCCTTGGAAAAGGGTCAGTCAGACAGTCAGTCTTTAGCTCTTCAGGTGGAAACTGCCGCTTCAAATGTCAAGGACCACGACCATGCTATCGCCAGGACCCAAGAGTCCATCACTAGAGCTCAAGCTTTCTTGGCTAAGATCACCAAGGAACGTGATGAGTCGATGAAGAATATCACTAACTTATCCCGACAGCGGGATAATACAATCAGAGATCTTTAGGCGATACAAGCTGAATTAGAGATGTTAGAGACTGCTGCAGCATAGAATGTCATCGCCAGTGAAGAGGAATTGCGTCACCAAGCGGCTATCCAAGCTTATAAGATCATCCAGTAAGAAATTGGCGATGCTGAGGAGAAGATAAAATTCCTCCTGAACCATTGAATTGTGAAGACTCTCTTCCTTAGGATTCGAGAAGTCCTCTGTAACTCTTTTTCTTTTGTAACAGCTCTCTTGACATCGATTTTGCATGGTTTATGTAGCGAATTTGATTTTGTATTTCTAAATCATGACTTTGTATTTGTCTTCAAAGGTTTGCAATAAATTCACCATCTTAAGTTTTGAAATTCGCGAGTCTACAGGCAATTCTGGTATCTGTGTATCAAGCATGTGACTTTCATTAGTCCTTGTCAGATTCGCAACTCTACATCCAGAGGTTCGTGAATTAACAAGATCCACACTAAACTCGCGATCTTGAATCCCGAGGGTCGTAAATTTAGGTTCGCGACTTTCTATCTGGAAGTTCGCGGGATAACCCAAAATTCTTCAGAATTTGTAGAGACTTCTGCAAGCCTTGAGATGAGTCCGTCGAGCGTGGAATTCCAAGCGTTTATTAATGATGGGATCTCCCGATCGAGAGATCTAAACATCCCATGCAACAATAATAAATTATGCTGAGGTCCGAGTCGAGAATCTTAACCGAAAATTTCGGCTTTATTTTTTCCCAACCGAAGATCATAATCATAAGGTCGTCTATATAAGACACATGACCTTTCCATGAAGGATCATTCTGACATGGGAAATGTTTCTTCTCCTTCGATATCTCTTTTTTTCTTTTGTAGTTGATTTATTTGAGCAGCTGTATTTTCATCTTCTTCTCCAACCGAAGCGATGGATGAGAATTGGCATGTTGCAAGGCCTCTAGACTACATCAATCTAGAGGGATATCCCACCGAAAAGGTTCTTATGATCGTAATCATTTTCCTTAAGGTAAACTTCTTTTTCTAATTGATACCATCCTTCCTCTTTCTTTTTTTAACAAAGGTTTGAATTGGCTGTAGGAGATAATCGTAGTCATTCTCTTTAACAATGATCCAGACCTGATGGGCTCGTAATTGCTTCCAATACCTCTAGGGTATTGGAAGGTCTCATGTATTTTTCATGAGAGAAAAGATTTCGAGTCTGTGGCATTGTTTTATTTCTTGCCTAGCATCCCGCAAGGTTGGGGTACTAATGGTTAGGGCGGCATTGAATTTGTGCAACCCCTCACATTATACGTTTGGGTGTATGCATTTGATATGCCTAGTTTTGCACTAATCAAGTCATTGATGACGTTGATCATGATTGAGCAAACCAACTCGGAGGCCCTAACTGTTGGCAAGAAAAGATTGTAAGAGCAACCTTTTTATCTTTAAGCCGTCCTTGGAAGAGGAGGTTACAGAAGCAAATTCGCCCTTTCGGAAGAAGAGGTTATAAGAGCAAACTTTTGATCTGAGCCATGCTGAAAGAGGAGGCTACAGAAGCAAGTCCACTATCCTAGAAGAAGAGTCTGCAGGAGCAGATTACTGCCTTTAAGCCGTCCTTGGAAGAGGAGGCTATAGAAGCAAACTTTTACTTTTTCTCATATCAGTGATTTGTATTCATTCTTATTGATTGTATAGTGCTAGGGAACTCTCTATAATTTTGATCTGATAATGAATAAAAAAGCTCTTTCTTTTTGTATAACCAAAAGTGATTGATGAACAATTTTGATATTGATTATTAGATGTAACTGTTAACTTGATAATCTTTAAATCACCCAAAATTCTCAAACCACTCAAAGTTGTTGTGAATGAGAGAACTTCTTGTTAACTTCACTGATCAGGTTGAAACTCACACTGTCTAGTGACTTCCAATATAATGATTTTGATTCACAAGAGGTATTTTTAACTTGGCAAATTTGAAAGAGAAATTTTGATTCGCCAGAGATATTTTTTAACTTAGAAAATTTAGATAAAAGGATGTTTTGATTCGCCAGAGGTATTTTTAACTTGGCAAATTTGGAGAAAATGAGGTATTTTTAATTTGGCAAATTTGGAGTAAAGGATGTTTTGATTCGCCAGGGGTATTTTTAACTTGGCAAATTTGGAGAAAATGATATTTTGATTCGCCAGAGGTATTTTCAACTTGGAAAATTTGGAGAAAATGATGTTATGATTCGCTAGAGGTATTTTTAACTTGGCAAATTTAGAGAAAAGAACGTTTTGATTTGCCAGAGGCATTTTTAATTTGGCAAATTTGGAGAAAATGATGTTTTGATGCGCTAGAGGTATTTTTAACTTGGCAAATTTAGAGAAAATGATGTTTTGATTCGCGACTCAAAAATCTTTAGTCTGGAACCACGAATCTTTGTTAATGAAGCCCCTGATTATTGACAAACTTTATTCATCATTCGCGTTGAACTACCCAGGTTACATTACAACTGGTGTTCTACCTAAGAATAATATTTCTTCACAAACTTGCCATTAATTGGTATCATGATCTTATCATCATTTGGTTTTGTCAACCGATATGCGCCGTTGGAGTAAACCGTATCAATGACAAAAGATTCTTCCCACTTTGGCTGGAACTTTCCTCTAGACTTTTGGCTAGTTATGATCGGTCTTCTTACTAAAAGGACTAGATCGCCTTTTTTGAAAGTTCTTCATTTGGTCTTTTTGTTAAAAGTCCTGGAGATTCGCGCTTGGTAGTTCAATACTCTGTTGAGCTTTCAACCGCTTATCATCCAAGGCTTCTAATTCTTGGAGCCTTTGTTGATGCCTTTCTTCTTACGTCATTCTAGTCGTTAGTGCTACTCGCAACAATGGAATTTGAATTTCCAAAGGTAAGACCACTTCTGACCCGTACACCAAAGAAAAGGGCGTGACATTGGTGGGGGTTCAGACTGTGGTGCGATACGCCTACAGAAATTCTCCGAGCTTCTCATCCCAGTCCCTTTGATTAGATGACACAAATTTTTTGAGGAGTTTTACAATGGTCTTATTGAAAGTTTCTGTTAGACTATTGGCTGCGGGGTAATATGGCGAGGAAGCTACATCTTCGATCCTGTATTTGTTGCAGAAGCTGGAAAACACTTGGCTCACGAATTGAGACCCGTTGTCATGAATGATTCTTTTGGGCACTCCGAAGCGATAAAGCACATGGTGTTTAATGAACTTGATCACATCCGATGACTTTACTTCGGTTAGAGAAATGGTTTCAGTCCATTTCGAAAAGTAATCCGTTATAGCTAGAGTGAACCGGTGTCCTCTCGTTGACGACGGAGGAATTGGCCCGACAATATCCATACCCCATTACTCAAACGGCCTTATATAGCCATTGGGTGGAGATATTCTGGAGCTTGATGTATAAAGTCTGCATATATTTGGTAGGCCCTACACTTCTTGGCGTAATTAACAGTTTCTGTCATCATCTTAGGCCAGTAATAACTCATTCTTCAAATTCTATCCCAGAGTTTCGGCCCTGGCTGGTGTGCTCTGCATATGCCAGCATGAGCTTCTTCAAGTACTTTTCGAGCTTCTCGGTTAGAAAGACAGCGAACTAAGATTCTATCATAAGATTTTCTGTATAATGTTTGGAGCTCCGCATTATAGTAGAACTGGGTAGCCCCTCTTTGAATTGCCCTGGTTTCTTTTGAATCTTCGGGTAATATACCGTAAAGGCCTTAATCTATATAAGGGAATCGTCAATCCCTCGGTTCTAGACTTGACTCAAAAACACTAGCCCCGTCTTCCTGTTGCTCCCTCATTTCCTGTTTGAGTTCGTCTTTTGAACAGAATAATTCTCTGCTCCCTACCGTAATTTGCTTTCTAGCATGCTTGGGCAAGCCCAATGTAGCAGCTAAGGAAGCTAGTGAATCTGCATAGCTATTTCAATGGTGCTTTACATGGTTGACATAGAAACCATCGAAACCATTGGCTATCTTAATTACTGTGTGATAATACGGCAAAAGGTCTTCATGTTTGACCTCATATTCCACTTTAATTTGATTTATGACAAGTTGAGAATCTCCATATGCTTCCAAATATTTGACCCGCAGTTGTTTAGCTATCTTTAAGCCGATTAGAAGGGCATTATACTCCGCAACGTTGTTGGAGCATGGACTTGTTAATGAGTAGGCTCGAGGAATGATGTGGTTGTAAGGAGAGATGAAACCAACTCCTACCCCCGCTATCATTCTTCCTTCAGATCCCATTCGGGAGGTGCCATCGAAGAAAAGTTGCCATACACCTTTCGCGACTGTATTTGCCTCCGGAGACTCTTGCGAGTTGTCTTCTTTTAGAATCGGGCTCCATTCACCCAACTTTAGGAATTTGTTCGTATAACTTCGAGGATGCCGGGATTGGATGTTCGGCTAGGAAATCAGCTACGGCCTATCCTTTAATAGATTTTTGCGGAACAAAATGCATATCATATTGTGATAACAAAATAGCCCAATTGGATAGCCTTGAATTCAATGATCCGAGTTTAGTCATTAGTATTCTCAGGGGGTTAGCTCTCGATATAACGTGGATGGTTTGTCCAACTAAATAGTATTGCATTTTTTGTACTGCAAACACTAAAACTAAACATTCCTTCTCCACTGGGTTATATCTGTGTTCTGTCCTGATTATCATTCTGCTGAGATAATAAATAATTTGTTCATGACCCAACTCATTCTTCTGCGCTAATAAGGCTCCCAAGGAGTGATCCATAGCCCTCATGTATAGCAAGAAAGGTACTCCCGAGACTAGGGCTATGAGCACTGGTGGTTTCATGAGGTATTGTTGACTTCTTCAAAAGCCTTTTGGCATGCATCATCCCAAACAAATGACACTCTTTTCCTCATTAACCTGGTAAAGGGCTGACATTTGTTGGACAAATTTGATATGAATCTGCAGATGTACGCCAGCCTACCTTGCAGTCCTCTTAATTCTTTGAGGTTGCGGGGAGGTAGAATATCTTGGATAGCCTTAATCTTGTCTGAGTCGAGATAAATCCCATTGGAAGTTACGACAAAGCCGAGAAACTTTCCACTGGAGACTCCCAGAAAAGATTTAGCTGGGTTCATCTTGCTTTTAATTACTAGATCATCTACGTAACATTCCACTGTCCTTCACAGATGTTCTTGGAATACTACATTCATAGCAAGCTGGTACGTGGCACCTGCATTCTTTAGACCGAAGAGCATAACTGTATAACAATATACTTCGAGCGGTATTCTGAAAGACGTATGCTTCTCATCATCAGGGTACATTTTTATTTGATTATACCATGAGAAACCATCCATGAATGTCATACGTTCGTACTCGCAAGTATTATCTATCATAACATCTGTAATGGGTAACGGAAATTCGTCTTTAGGGCAGGCTTCATTCAAATCCCTAAAATCAATACAAATCCGGATTTTTTCGTTCTTCTTGGTTATAGGAACTATATTCGTGACCTAATCAGGGTGCTGTTCCTCGCGAATAAAACTTGACTCGATCAACTTTTTGATTTCAACTTCAATAGCTTCTATGATTTCTGGGCGGAATCTTCGTTGCTGTTGCTTTACGGTCTTAGTATTTGGTCGGATGTTCAGTTTGTGAATTGCGACACTTGGGTCTAATCTTGGCATCTCCTCATAACTCCAGGCGAAAATGTCGATGTACTCGCGAATGAGGGATATCAATTCCTCTTTCTCTTCCGAGGATAAGTTCTCACTTATAAATATAGGTTTAGGATTCTTTTCATCCCCCATATTTATTTAGATTATTTTATCTTCGGTTGGAGGCTCGCACTGTTCAAACTGAATTTCCCACTTCATGTTAAGATGCTTGGCTCAGGGGTCATCTTTTACCGGCGATGCTTCATCTTGGTCTTCGTTTTCTTGAATCGCGGAGTCCATGTTTGCAGACACTTCGCGGAAAATTATGCCAACACTGACATCTGTATCCTAGCAGGACAATTCTGATGAATGATCGAGTTGCTTTTCTTCAGTTCTCTCACCTGAAGAACCTTGAGAGTGGTGACATATCCCAACCCTCTACCGGTTTTCTAATAATAATCTGGCATTTTTCCCTCTGGGTCAAAGGGTCGGAGGATTGTTCTTTTTCCTTTTCCAAAGTCCAACCCCATGCCTTTGGCCAGATTATATCTCATTTTCTTGATTAGTTTATGAGAATTTTCATCGTAATAGAAGAACTTGGGATTGTTCTTCTTCAGAATCTAAGCACTTCTTTTTGCTTTTGTGACTTGCCTTTCTGAATGTTATGGATTTCTTAGTTCCGTCCTTGGGAGAAACCTTGAAAACGACCTTGTTGGCATCTTCGACGTCATCACTCAGTTCGTGAAAGGATGATCGGATAGGTGCTCGGAAAGAAGCCAAAGAGCATATTTTATCTAAGCAATCGCTAAACACATCAGTACTGGTACTTGAAGGTTCAGAATCAACACCAAAAGAATAAGCAAACTCTAAACTTTTATTTATCACCCATTCACCATCAGAGTGAACATTATTATTTACATCAAGGCCTTCAAGGCTTATCACAATGGGCTCACCATCCCAAATTACACAATCGGATTTCGAATCTACGAATCCTGATTCTGTGTCGGCCTCTTCACCGCTATCAGAGTCTTCTGGAGCAGGCTGATCTGACATCGAACGCATCTTGATATAGCAACACATTAGTTAAGTAGTTTTCAACTCTTTTAAAGGGTTGCCTTTCCGCAACCAGCGTTCTTATGTTTCCATCTTTGTCTGCATATTTCATGCATTGATGCAACGTGGACGGCACAATGAGCTTATTTTGGATCCAGGGCCTCCCCAGTAGCAAATTGTAAGATGTGTCGGTATCTATCACATAGCACGTGACTTCCATTTTCAGGTCGCCGATTTGGTGCTTAAGCTTTATCTTATCCAACGGTCTACTACCATTGGCATTGAATCCAAAAATAGTAGTGTTGGTTGCTGCTAACCTGTTCATCGGGACTCCAAGGTACCATAGCATCCTCCGTGTCATGATGCTTAAGGCTGAGCCTGGATCAACTTGAATGTGATCGATCTCCGCTGACCCTATGTATCCTTTGTAATACAAAGGACGGTGATGCTTATTGCTTCTAACTTGCATGTTTTCCAGAGAGAAAGTGATGTAAGGGCATTTTTACTAGAGGTCTGGTGACATGTTGCGCAAAGAGATTCTTCCTTCTCAACTATTTATGGTATCTGTGCTAGGAATACCTCTGAATCTTACAGAGCTTCTCTTAAAGCTCCTCTAGTTGATTTAGAAAGCTTCAGAAACTCATATAAGGTTATTCTTGCGGGAATATTAGCTAACTGCATTAAGATATCGAATTGAAACGACTTTTGTAAATCTTCCGCAGGCTCTTTCCCTTTTTCTTCAGAGCTTTGTCAAACTTGAGCTCTTTTTGTTTGATCTTCTCTAGAAGTGGCTGGGATTCTGCGCCCTGCCCATAATTCTTCAAGTAATCTTTTCTCGAATGGGTCCCCGAGAGAGGTAGATCTGCGTCAGCCACCAGAGAGTCTCCGATTTTTTTTTTCGAATATGTTAGAGTAGGAATACCTTCGTCATCATCGGGAACTATAGAGACGACATTAGAAGTAAGGATCTTCCCTTTTCGCCTTCTTCCAGATGAACTGGAAGTCCATTGTTCATCATTAAGGAGATCTAGATGTGCCCACATTATCTCCCCTCTATTAGTTTGGAAGGGGATAATCCTTTCTCCTGCAGTTAATGCGGATCAAAATTCACGACCTGCATCGTGCCTCTAGGAATGGGTTGTACTCCGTCTTGAACTGTTGACTCTATCCAGTTGAGTGCTTTACCGAACT
The DNA here is from genome assembly GCA_036321105.1 of Dracaena cambodiana. NCBI lineage: Eukaryota > Viridiplantae > Streptophyta > Magnoliopsida > Asparagales > Asparagaceae > Dracaena > Dracaena cambodiana. Next base: position 63,259,212 of record JAYEPQ010000002.1, read on the forward strand.
TGAAAGTCACCATGTTCACGGTCACCTTTATCTGGTGCTCTTGGAGCTTGATGACCTTGGCGTCCACTAAGGCTTGAATCTTATCCTTAAGAATGTAATAATTCTGGATAGGGTGGTTAATAATCCTATGGTAGATACAGTAATTAGGATCATTAACTCTCCCTGCTTCCTCCGGACTTTTGGACTCTGGCAGCTTCAACATCTTCTTAGTCATGAGGAGGTTGAAGATGGTTTTCGTATGCTCGTCCTTGAAAGAATAATTTTTTTGAGGCACACATGACTGAGGAGGGAGTTTCGGAGAAGACTTTGTGGCTTGCAGAGTATCAGCCACCATTGTCTCCTTCCCCTTGTATCCTCGGGTTCGGGGCTAATGGTTGTTGTCGTTATTTCGCCTCTGTTTCTCCTCGCCTCCTTCTTCTTCAAACCTTTGCGTGATCTTTTCAGCCTCTTCAGCTTGTAGAGAGAGATCCTTTCAAGTTGAGGATTTCACTGCTCCCATCCTGGCTAAAACCTTAGTCGAAAGATTATATCGACAGGTTTCTACCAGGGTCTTTTCTGACATCCCGTGTGGGTATCTGAGAGAATCATTCCGGAGCCTTTTAATGAAGTCCCGGGCCGACTTCCCTTTCTTTTGTTTAGTGGCTAGAAGCGCCAACATTGACACCTCATCGTCTTCATAAAACCTACTCAGGAAGGCTTTTTCCATGTCGTTCCATGTATTGATGTTTCCTGATTCTAACGTCCAGAACCATTCAAATGCTAGTCCTGTCAAGATACTAACAAATATCCGTGTAATGATGGGGTCATTTCCGGCTAAATGCCCGATTAACGACTTGAAGTAGTAAAGGTGTTGGTTCGACGACCCTTTACCATCGAAGGATTTGAACTTTAATGGCTTATTGCTTTCTGAGGGCGGCATGCTTTCTCATTCCAGCGGATATTGTCTTACAATACCAAACTCTTGCAAATCACTTTTATGCATGAAGGCATTCAGTTGATTTTGGAAACTCTTCGTCCAGATAACATTCGCGTTTCCTTCCTGATGCATAGAACGATTGTCATCATCCTCATGATGTTATGCTTCTTCTTCATTATTGTGAAGAATATGACCTTCTTCCACCCTCTTTCCCTTGTCGGTTTTTGGGTCATGGGGTGGTGCCTGCGAAGATGCATTCTTCAACTTTATCTTTTCCAATTCCAGCAGAACATATAGTATGTCCTTAATTTCGCTGATAGCGTTCTGCTGTTGTTGGATACTTTTGTCTTGTTCGTCCATCCTCCACATGAATTCCTCCAAGGTACTGTTTTGGACCATGTACGTGAAGACGGAGTCTTCTAGGAGCGAATCAGACGTTTGCGACTTGGCCATAACAGACTTGGTCGTGTCTTCCTCATCGGAGGAGACTCCCGCCATTTGTTTATAATTTATAGGTGTTGGCAGTGAAAATTTCTAAGTTAAAAGGATTTTCCACAACAGAACGCGGAGCTAATTCAATAGCCCCGCGTTTGGTTACATTAACCCTGCGTTTGAATAAAACGCGGAGATGTTTAATAGCTCCACGTTGATTCCGCAGTCTGGCTTATATTAGCCTCGCGTTTGAGTAAAACGCGGAGATGATCAATAGCTCCGCGTTAGCTCCGCGTTTTGGTTATTTAGCGCCGCGTTTTAATGCGATTAAAGCTCCGCGTAAGCAGATAACCAGAATCTCAAATTGATTGAAATTATGATTCTGGGCTTATCCAAATACCCGAATCAAGTCTAATCAGAATTCCATCAAAACTAAGACATTTGATTAGAATCCTTGATGAATGCGAGTTCTATTTAGATAGAAACTCTTGCATTAACCTGGGGCTATAAATACCTTCTTGGTGAAACCCTAAAGGATCTTTTGGAAGTTTTGGTAAAATTCAAGTACGCGTGAGAGCCTTGAACTAATCAAAACCGGAGATTAGGGGTCTTCTTTTCGGCAATCGGCTTCTTCTTCTTTTTGGCATCGGAAGCCTCCTATCGATCCTTTGGCAATTCAAGTACGCGAGAGAGCCTTGAAGCCTTTGCTGATCATCTTCTGAAATCTTGGAGAATTCAAGTTACGCACAGAGCCTTGAGTTCGTGAAGATCAGAGAAAATCACCATCTTCTTTCTGGAGTTCTTGAGAAGTTCGAGTTACGCGAGAGAGCCCTGAACAAATCAAAACCAGAGAAGATCGTCTATATTCGGCCGATATCTTTAAAAGAGAAGATTTCAACGTACCGATCGTCCAAAGGAACTGCTTGACAGATCCCATCGCCACAGATCCCACAAATATTGTAAAAGAGAGCGATTGAACTATAAAATCCTCTCGTTTGTTCTTTTTATATCTTGTTCACTTTCATTGTAATTTAAGTTAATTCAATGGGAGGAAGCGAAGGAACTTTTGCGACGAACAAAATGGCGACCACAGTGGGAGCCATCTCTTTCACTGATGAAGAGATAGTGGCGCAATCGGACGTTGACTTGATCGGATCCGAAGTAGACACGCTGGTCGTTGAAATCGACCAGCAGAAGTACGAGGAGTTCCTCTCCTCCGGATCAGGTGACTTGGATGAGACACAGCACTATCACCGTATGTACTCCAATGCCCGAGTGACGGGTAGAAAGGTATCCACCGAGAGACGGGGATCCTTGGAGACTACGGTTATAACGCCGGAGTCCACATAAGAAATCCTAACCAAGGAAGAGCTTCCGATTGCCGAAGAAGACATGGGAACTAGATTGACTAGGACCCAACTCCGGAACAGGAACCGGAGAGCGAGGCGTAGAGCCCTCAAAGCCCGCCTTGGACGCGGAGCTAACTCTAGAGGACGCGAGGCTATGGTCCCTCGCAAATTGGCTCGCGCTACCCGCGAGACCAATCTCTACCGCGTTAAACGCGAAGATACAACTTGCCTTAAAAGCAAGGAAAAGCCAGCGTGTGATTTTCCACGCGAGGCTGGTAATACTAGCGAGTTACGCAAAATTCCTGACACTCGCGAGTTACGCGAGTATAAAAATTATTCCAAGCCAGCGTGTGATTCTCCACGCGAGGCTATTACTGTGCCTAGCGAGAGACGCGAAGCCAGTAAGGGTTGCGCTAGTCGCAGAATACCCAACACTCGCGAGTTACGCGAGTATAAAAATTATTCAAAGCCAGCGTGTGATTCTCCATGCGAGGCTATTACTGTACCTAGCGAGAGACGCGAAGCCAGTAAGGGTTGCGCTAGTCGCAGAATACCCAACACTCGCGAGTTACGCGAGTATAAAAATCCTTCAAAGCCAGCGTGTGATTCTCCACGCGAGGCTATTACTGAGCATAGCGAGAGACGCGAAGCCAGTAATACTTGCAATAAATGCAAGACTTCTGATACCCGCGAGGAACGCGAAGATGATTGGCAAATAGTTGTCAGTCGTAAGAATCGTGCTAAGTGCGAAGCTATGATCTGCGTTAATCGCAAAAATAAGTCAGCGTGCAAGAACTTCCCTTCACGCGGGGCTATTATTCCAGAAGCTCAACTTCCAAGAACACACCAAGCCAGCGAGAAACGCGAGGCTAGTGTGGATAAGCGCGGAGCTATTCTTCAGGTCCGCAATGTGAAACGCGAGGCTATTCCTAAGCCATGCGAGGATCAGTCCGACCCCAGAGCCAGGGTTGATCAATCAAAGAAGCTTCAGTGGATTCCTAAACACTCTCAAGAGTTGAATGGACCTCTTGATTTCATGTCTAGAGGCACTGACCTCAGGGAGCATCTTCATAAGAAGAGAGGCATAGACCAACTTCAAGTTGAACATAGTTGCCATTGCCAGCAACTCATGACAACAGTATCAGCCGTGATGAATAACTGTGGCTGCAGCAAGAACAGGATATCTGTGTTCAACCGATTAAATGAGTCAAACCAGAATCCTGCTAAGAAGACAAGAACCACTCCCCTGAAACAAGGGAGAGCTGTAACTTCCAACATGGTAGGAAAAGGGAAGAAAATTGCAGAGACGGATGATGATTCAGAATTGAGCGATGATGAACTTCATCATGTTACTCGACTAAGATCAGGAGCCGTCCCGCCCCGAAATTATAAAAAGCTCGCAGGGGGTTCTTACGACGAGGACAGCGATAATTCTGCTATAGCCTCGCCTCCATCCTCTACATCATCTCGACTGCAGAAGTCAGCATCGCACATGGCAGATAAATCTGGTGATATCAATCAGAGATTTGAGGCTCAAGAAAGAATGATTCGAGAGCAACAGAAAACGATTGAAGACCTTAAGATGCTACTTTTAAAAGTTGTTGAAGATAATGCTAAACAGGGCAAGAAGACTCCAAATGAAGAAGAACAGGAGGAGAAAGCCCACTCCATGCATGAGGAAGAAGATAGATTTTCTTTCCATGATCCGCATGAAGAAAAGCTTGAAAAGTTACAGAATCAACTCGAAGCCTTGATGCGTAAAAAAGAGTTGAAGGAGTCAGGAGTCTCTAGACCATATCCAGCAGAATGGGATGTGGTACCCTATCCTCCAAAGTATAAGCCGCTCAAGTTGGAGCCCTATGACGGGAAGGGATCGCCCAGTCAGCACATCTATTATTTCTTGTCCCAAGCAGGACACTTAATGGGTAATGATCCCATCATGACCAAAGTATTTGCAAGTACTTTGCGAGGGCCTGCCTTTACTTGGTTCATGCAGCTGCCCCCAGGTACTATTAATACCTGGTTAGATGTTGAGAAATCATTTCTCTCACGTTTCTTCGAGGATGACACCGAGATAACGGTTCATTCCCTCCTTGCAACTAGGCAGGGGGAACAAGAAGCGGTTAAAGATTTCATAGAAAGGTTCCGGGATAAGTCCGTACATTGTAAACACGGAATGATCCAGGAAACTCTAGTCGAGACATGTCGACACAACCTTAAGACCAATGTGCTCCTCAAAATGGGGGCCGTAGAGTCTAAGACGTGGAGGGACCTGCTCAAACAAGGAGAGCAAGCTGAAGACTTAATTCGCCGAGTTGAAGAGTCCCGCGGGCCAAGAAGTGCTGGGGGTAGTAAATCATATACCCAAAACAACAGCAATAAGAATAAAGGGAAAGCAGTAATGTCATCAGAAACTGCTCCTCAGAAAACCAGTCCTCTGCCAGAGCCGAAATCTCAAAGTCAACGAGGGTCAAGACAAATTAGACCGCAGCAAGAAAGGAATTACACTTTCAAAGCTGAACAGACACCAGTCCTCTTTCACCTGCTCCAAAAGAAGGGAATGCTAAAACTTCCGGAGAATAAGAAGCCAGAAGATGCGGGTAAGACTAAAGACCCAAATTACTGTCTTTATCATCGGAATGTTGGGCACCCTACTAGGGATTGTTTTCCCCTTAAGAACAGAATCCAAGCACTAATAGAGGCTGGAGTTTTGACGCTTAAGGAAGAGCAGAAGAAAGTCACTGCCAATATGGCAACTATAGTGGTTGGAACCCACGAGTTCCCCGCAGGAGTGACCCCAATCCCAAAGGGTGAGGCAGTTACAAAGAATCTTGATCCTTACAACAAAGCCCAAGAAGGACTTGTCCCCATAACAACCCAAAGAGGGAAAATTATGTGGGTTCACCCTGATTTGCTGGAAGATGAACAATGGACTACTTCAAGAGGTTCAGAGAAGAAGCGGGCTGTCAATGCCATTTCTGCGGATATAAAAGGAGAATATATAGCTTCGGGGGTCTTCACAGATTCTGAAGAAGAACCCAAAACTATGGCCACCCATCAAGATGGGGCAGGCCCTTCCGGTACTCGATCTGGAAAGACATATCTTAAGGACTACACCAGAGTGGATCCAAAAGATATCTATGCAGAACTCGCAAAGCCTGCGAAGCAGAAAAGACTTCGTTTCCAGAAGGATTCTACCAGAGATGAAGGAGCCAAAGAAACTCCCTTCGAATTTGACATAATCGCGCAGTTGGCTAATATCCCAGCGCGGGTGACGCTTTACGAATTGTTGAGATTATCAAAATCAACACGTGAAGCTCTAAGAGAGGCCTTGGCAGACTCTGAGTCGTTCCTAGCTCAGATTGTCGAGCCGGCCATTGAAGAGCGGGACTCTTGCCCCCACTATCATCAAGTGAGGAGGCAGGTCCCACAAATTATCTTCTCTCCAGAAGACATGCAGGTGAGGAATATAAAACATAATAGGCCTTTATATTTCACTGGATATGTCGGGTCCACAAAAGTGGACCGAATTCAGATTGATCCAGGTTCTGCACTCAGCGTCGTGCCCAGTAGATTGATGCAGCTGTTGGGGATTTCCCTTCATCGCTTGACACCTACGCACACTACCATCTATGGATTCAACGCTAATAATAGCCATCCTCTTGGTAAGATCCGATTGCGGTGTCAAATTGGAGACTTGAAAACGGAGGTTACATGCTACGTAATTGATGCTGATACCTCCTACAATATTTTATTGGGGCGACCTTGGATTCACTCTCATATGATAGTTCCGTCGACTCTTCATCAGTGCATGAAATATTGCGATGAGGAAGGAGAGGTCCGGACACTAATTGCTGACAAGCAGCCATTCAAAGGGTTGGAAAATTACTTCACAGATGCTGCACTCTACAAGCCAGCACATGAAGCCTCCAATGACAGTCTTAGCAAGTCTCCAAAACCCAACGACAGTGGCAATGAAGCCGACACTGAGTACGAGCTCCTTGGAGAAGATTACGGGGGTGATTACGAAATCAACCCTCACCTAGATCTTAGCTTAGGTCTTGATAATATAGTAGATGTAATAGAAAGTGAATGGGTTATTAATGAAAGTGTAAAGTTAGTCTACGAGCATGCAGTAGCTACTGAGTCTGAGCCCTCTTGTACCTCCACCGAAGCGGATGGCCTGACCGAACTTGAAGTTCTGGCAGCATACCATTTGCCCCTCAGGTCTTCCCTCCTCTCTCAATTAAAAATTACCGAGGATCAAGGGCACTTCTTTGAAGTGCCTCCCCGACAGAAGTCCCAAAGGCCGATCATGTTCGGCAAAGTGGCCACGTTGCCTCGACAGAGACAAAGTAGTGAAAATGATGAACAAACATCACCTCAATTTCACTTATATGAGCAAAGGTCCCGACAGATGATGGAGAAAATGGGATATAATTTTACCCAGAAGTCGGGATTAAACTTTGGAAAAGGGCGGCGGAATCTCATACCCTCGTTTAGACCGAGAGGAAAGAGCCCTGATTATTATCAGAAGACCCGCAGGGGGTTGGGTTATGTATCTACCCCACCTTCTTCACCATTAAAAGATGAAGAGAGTTCTTCGGATAAAGAAGAAATATCTTCACCATATCATGATTCAGGTATAAGCACCGGTGCTTGGTTTCAATCTTTGACAATCAATATGGTTTCAGCCGCGCCAGAAAGCGACGAGGAACCAATTGACGTTCAAGATGATGCTTGGGCTAGGCATATGGATACTCTCTGGGATGTCCGCTTTGAACAGCGTGACCCGCCCACAGAAGATAAATTAATACAGGTTAATATGGGAACAGAAGAAAATCCGAAACCCATTTTCATAAGCGACACACTAACTCCTTTAGAAAAAGAGGAACTTATATCCCTTATCAAAGAGTATATAGATGTGTTCGCATGGAGTTATGAAGATATGCCTGGGCTTGACCCTCAAATTGCCACACACCGGTTAAATATAAAAGAAGATGTCAAACCTGTTAAACAGCAACAGAGGCGTTTTCGACCGGAATTGATGGAGGCAATAGTTGCTGAGGTCAATAAGCTTATACAATCCGGGTTCATCCGTGAAGAACAACACCCGGACTGGGTGGCAAACATAGTGCCAGTTCGCAAAAAGAATGGCAAAATCCGGATATGCATTGACTTTCGAGATCTGAACGCTGCATGTCCCAAGGATGAATTTCCGCTCCCCATCACCGACGTAATGATCGATAATACTTGCGGTTATGAGAGGATGTCCTTTATGGATGGCTTCTCAGGTTATAACCAAATCAAGATGCACCCGGATGATGAAAAGCATACAGCTTTCAGAACGCCACAGGGGGTATACTGCTATACGGTGATGCCATTCGGATTAAAGAATGCAGGTGCCACTTACCAACGCGCAATGAGCGTCATATTTAAAGAACACCTACGCAGAACAGTAGAGTGCTATGTGGATGACTTAGCAGTTAAAAGCAAAGACAAAGAAGATCATCTTCACGATTTAAGAGTGGTCTTCGATCTTATGAGGAAACATCATTTGAAGATGAATCCCACTAAGTCATTCATGGGGGTATCCAGCGGGAAGTTTCTAGGGTTCGTAATAACTTCAAAAGGAATTTTCCTTGACCCTGAAAAGGTAAAAGCGATTAGCGAAATGCCGCCTCCCCGCAACCTTAAGGAACTAAGGGGATTACAAGGAAAGCTCGCTTATATTCGGCGCTTCATATCCAACTTATCTGGACGATGCCAACCATTCTCCAAACTTATGAAAAAGGGAGTGTCTTTCATATGGGATGAGGCATGTCAGCAGGCATTTGATGACCTCAAGGAGTACCTTACTAAACCTCCTGTACTAATGGTGGGCAGCCCTTCCTTATATATGTAAGGGCCATGGATAATGCTTTAGGAGCATTACTTGCTCAATATAATGAGCACGGCCATGAACATGCCCTCTACTATTTAAGTAGAACAATGATTGGGGCAGAACAGCGGTATACCCCGATTGAAAAAGAATGTTTAGCCCTAGTGTTTGTTGTTCAGAAAATGCGACACTACCTTTCGGGGCAAACAATTCATGTCATATCACGGGTTAATCCCCTGAAGATTCTGATGACAAAATCGGGATCCTTGAATGGCCGATTAAAATGGGCGCTCTTACTATCGCCCTATGACATACATTTTGTCCCTCAAAAGGCCATGAAGGGACAGGCAATCGCTGATTTTCTTGCAGACCATCCAATTTGGTCCAAATTAAAGCAGAACATCAGAAGTCAACACAGTTACCGGAGAACAACCTTGGCAAATGTTCTTTGATGGTGCCGCGAGACGATCTGCTGCTGGAGTGGGGGTTGTGCTAATATCCCCACATAAACATATATTGCCTAACGGTTACTCATTAACAGAACCGTGCACTAATAATGTAGCAGAGTACAATGCGCTCATTATCGGCTTAAAAATAGCCCTGCAACTGGAGGTGAACCATCTAGAGGCATATGGAGATTCTAAGCTCATTGTCAATCAGATGACAGGTGAGTATGAAGTCAGACATGAAGCCCTCATCCCCTATCATCAGCTAGCTATTGAGCTAGCAGGATATTTTGAACAATTCTACATATATCATGTATCTCGAAACGAGAACATTTATGCAGATGCTCTTGCCGCATTAGCCACAACGCTGGCAATCCCGCCAGGTGAAGCTAAAAGCATCACCATTGGTAGTAGAGAACTCCTCCACCCAGATGTGGTATCTCAAACCGAAGAGGTATGCCAGATTGGCTTAAAGTTAGAGCCCCGTGATTGGCGATTTCCGTTTGTAGATTATGCTTTGCATGGGATATTACCAAAAGATCCTAAGGAAGCCACCTCAATAAAGAGGAAGGCCCAAAGGTTTTATTATGACCATAAACTTCAGACTTTGTATAGAAAGTCAAGAGGTGGTCTATTGCTACGCTGCATATCGAAAGTAGAAGCAGAACAAGTGCTGAAAGAAACACATGATGGAATATGTGGAGCTCATCAGCCCGGTCCCAAACTTGGAGACCGTATAAGAAGGCTGGGGTACTACTGGCCAAGCATGGTTACGGAAGCAATGGCATACGCTAAACGATGTCATGCATGCCAAATACATGCCAATTTTATTCATCAACCTCAAGAATACTTTCACATTACCGTCGCCATTTGAAGCCTGGGGAATGGACATTGTGGGGCCAATAACTCCCCCGTCATCCAAAGGACATCGGTTTATTCTTGCAATAACCGATTATTTTTCAAAATGGGCCGAAGCCGTGCCCATGAAAGAGGTGAAGACGACAGGTGTGATCAAGTTCGTCAAGCATCATGTCATTTACCGATTTGGCGTCCCCCGACAGATTATTCATGATAATGGTCCGCAATTCATCAGTCAGGGATTCTCCAGATTCTGCAATAAATTCAGAATCAAAGATATCGCTTCTACACCATATAACCCTGCGGCGAATGGGTTGGCCGAAGCTTTCAATAAGACGATCATCAAACTCCTTCGGAAGTTCGTCTCCTCCAATAAACGAGATTGGGATGAAAAGTTGGGAGAATGTTTGTGGGCCTATCGCACCACCGTTCGCACCCCGACCAAAGCTACCCCGTTCTCTTTGGTTTATGGAAGTGAGGCTGTTCTGCCTCTTGAAATCCAGATACCATCATTAAGAGTGGCTTTAGCCACAAATATGACGACAGAAGAGCGCCATCAGCAAAGGTTGCAAGAACTAGAGGCGTTAGATGAAAAACGTCTCAGGGCTCAACAACAAATTGAGTTGTATCAAGCCCGAATATCTCAAACGTTCAATAAGAACGTTAAACCGAGGACCTTTAAACAAGGAGACTTGGTTCTGGCTGTTAAAAGGCCAATGGTGCTAACCCACAAGACTAAGGGTAAGTTTGAACCCAAGTGGGAAGGACCGTTCATTGTTGAGACAGTCTACTCCAGTGGAGCTTATCGCTTAATGAATCAAGACGGCGATAGGATGATGATGCCGATCAATGGCAAATTTCTGAAGAAATACTATGCTTAATATCTCTGGGAGTATAAGCCTCCAATTTATCCAAGTTACGCAGATGAGCACTTGGATTTCTTCTATTCTGGTGATTTTAACCCACTAAACCTGGTGCGTTTGGTTCTCAAGTTTGAACCACCTCCAGTCTTTTTCTAGGTATGCGCATTGTCCGCCTCTGACCTAAACTCTGGCGTGTCTGGTTCTCAAGTTTGAACCACCTCCAGTCTCCTTTTTCTAGGCATGCGCATTGTGCGCCTCTGACCTAAACCTGGTGAGTTTGGTTCTCAAGTTTGAACCACCATCAGTCTTTTCTTAGGCATGCGCATTGTGCGCCTCTGACCTAAACCTGGTGAGTTTGGTTCTCAAGTTTGAACCACCATCAGTCTTTTCTTAGGCATGCGCATTGTGCGCCTCTGACCTAAACCTGGTGTGTTTGGAGTGCCCAGTTCAAGTTACGCGAGAGAGCCTTGAACCGCCTCCAGTTTGGTTCTCAAGTTTGAACCACCATCAGTCTTTTCTTAGGCATGCGCATTGTGCGCCTCTGACCTAAACCTGGTGTGTTTGGAGTGCCCAGTTCAAGTTACGCGAGAGAGCCTTGAACCGCCTCCAGTTTGGTTCTCAAGTTTGAACCACCATCAGCCTTTTCTTGGGCATGCGCATTGAGCGCCTCTGACCCAAACCTGGTGTGCTTAGTTCTCAAGTTTGAACAGCCCCCAGTCTTCTTTTAGGCATGTGTAATTAAGCGCCACTGACCTAAAAAACATGAATTGCCCAACGCTTCTGTAGCAATGGGAAGAGAACAAGTTTCTCGCCAACCCATCATGCTGGGGTAAAAGTATGAATTGCCCAATGCCAACTAGGCAATGGGAAGAGAACAAGTTTCTCGCCAACCCATCATGCTGGGGTAAAAGTATGAATTGCTCAACGCCAACTAGGCAATGGGAAGAGAACTAGTTTCTCGTCAACCCATCATACTGGGGTAAAAGTATGAATTGCCCAATGCCAACTAGGCAATGGGAAGAGAACAAGTTTCTCGCCAACCCATCATGCTGGGGTAAAAGTATGAATTTCCCAACGCCAACTAGGCAATGGGAAGAGAACAAGTTTCTCGCCAACCCATCATGCTGGGGTAAAAGTATGAATTGCCCAACGCCAACTAGGCAATGGGAAGAGAACAAGTTTCTCGCTAACCCATCATGCTGGGGAAAAAGTATGAATTGCCCAACGCTTCTGTAGCAATGGGAAGAGGAGATTAAATTCCTCGCCAACCCATCATACTGGGGTAAAAGTATGAATCGCCCAATACCGATAAAGTAAAGGGAAGAGGAAAATTTTGGCATTTAAGTCCAAACGTAGTCCTCGACAACTCACCATGTTGAGGGGAATAACATGGCTAGCCCAACTCAAACGGTAGTTGGTAAAGGCTAATCAAATCCGTTAATAGCTGGGGGTTTACTAAAAATCCCATATTAAACTTTAATTGTTATTTCGGCTCAAGAAACTGAGCATAAACGATACCGAGATAAATCGTTTTGACGGCAGGTTATTTGTTAGGCAAGCAAATCTGTTTTGAAGCCGGCAAATAAAAGAGTCAAAAGAATCATCTTTATTAAGGTGAAGATACAAAAAGAATTTCAAAGAAACATAGTAAAGTTATCTCTCTCCTGTTTACAAAGTTCTTACTACAAGGAAGATAAAAGCGTAAAGAGAGATGAAACTATTGGCCTCCCAGGAGTCTCAATTGGTTTATTGTCTCGTCCAAATTTCTACGATGAGAAGCCTCCACGGTTTGCTGAGCTTGCCTACGCAACTCATCATCACTTATTGAAAGTTGTTGCTGACGAGATGCTTCTATGGCACGATTCCTGGCCATCTCTTCCTGCTGAATCTGCTCCTGCTGGACAAGCAACATCTCCCGTTTCTTGACAGATTCTCCTAATCGGAGTTCATTTTCTATCAAGGTGGCCCGAGCTCTCGCAATCGTCTCCTGGGCTTTAGAGATGGCCGCCTGACTTTCCTCAATTCCGAAGTTTACCCTTTGCAGGTCGCCAATAACGGACTCCCGACTGGCCTGGAGCTCTGTCAGCTCCTGAGACCATCTCTCCTCCTGCTGCCTTAAAATATTTCTTCGAGATAAGGATTCTGCTCGAAGCCGCGCCAGCTCTATCTCAGTGATCGCCTCCACATCCGCCTGACGGAGTGTGTGCAGCGTGGTCACCTGCTCTTCTAAAGCTGCAAGGCGGGCCCGGTATGGAATTGCTCGATCTTGCCCACCGAATTCTTCGATATTTCCTAAATACCGGAGTAACAGTGGACGTGCGAAGTTGAAGGAATCGTGGCCAGCAAGAACCATCTCGACACATCTTCTTAACAAATACATCAAATCCTCGACAGTGAAGCCGAACAGTCTTTCAAGAGGATTTGCAGTGTCGGTAGGCAAAGTAGGCAATGCCAAAAGAGGTGTCGTGAGCAAGGGAGCAGTAGTGGCTGGGATTGGAGAAGAGGAAGTCCGTCCCTGCATTAAATTCATGATCTGAGGGACCAGTAGAGCCAGTGCAGATCTGGAAGAACTGGAGACCCCAGACGAAGTACCGTCGGTACAGATCACTTGGTTACCCCCACCAACAGGAAGAGAAGATGGGACCACTTCGCCTGAAGTTCCTCCGGTAGGAGAAGCATCTTCGAATGAGAATTTCAAATTATTCTCCTCCCCTGCTGGAAGGCTTGGAGTTGGAAGAGTTGCAGGTATCTCAGCAGCCACGACAACAGACGACGTTAAAATCGCTGACTGAGAAGGCACTCCAACGACCGTGGGAAATGTCTCAGAAGAGCAAACGGGTGTTGGAGATGGCATGCTAGGAGAAGGTGTAGCCTCATTAGCAGCAGCTGTGATAATGACTTCTGTTCTCTCATCGCTCCCCAGTTCGTCAATTGGGGGAATTAAGGAGGAAACAGATGCAGGAGCCGGTGTGGAATAGTCAGCCACAAACTCACCAGCAGAGCTACCCACACCACCAATGGAGCCAGAATGGTCCATTCTATCGTCAGACTCTACTTGGGTAGTCGAGTGCATTGGCGAAAGAAGTTGATCACCTGCATTTCAGAAGACCAGAAAAGCAGTGTTACGTTAAAATAATAACAGGCAAAAGATAAAATGCTAAAGGCCATACCAGGCGATACAAATCCAGTTGTCGGACTTGAAGGGGGAGCCATTGTCGTTTCCAGCAATGTACCCGTCTCGCTACCCGTTAGTTGCGCCCCAGGTTCTGCTACAGGCTCTACGGCCGAAGGAGCTGAAATCTCAGCAACACTTGGAGCTTTGGCAGGTTCATCCTCCCTTGCCAACGCTGGGGGTACAGCTGAAGCCAACAAGTCGGAAGCAAGTTTGATAGCCACTTCTTGGGGGGCTATCAAGGTTTCTTTTGTCAGTTTTTGCTTCTTACCCGGCCTTTTCTTTAAAGTGCCGCGGCGTTTGAGAGTTGGACTCAGGGAACGACTGACAATAGGCTGAGGAACTCCACCAGCACCAGCATCATCATCATCATCATCACCGGCATCATCGTCTGATTCGCTGATGTCCGAAGGCTCAGCCGCAGCGCCAAGGAATTCTTCCATTCCTTTTATCCTTATCCTAGAAGCACCCTGACGGCTAATATAGAGGGCTTCAATCTCTTTGCAACAACTGCGATTGAGAGAGAATCCGGGCACGTCAGCATTCGCAATGTTGAACCAATTGCAGGAGCTGAGGGTCATGGCCAATTCTGGCACCTTCTGGGGCAAGGAGAATTCAGCTTCGGTCCCGCCCGCTGCAAAATGGAACCAGCCACGAGCACCTTCATATAAATTTCCCTCATAAGCGAGATCTTTATTTGGATTACCCACATAAAGTTGAGAATATCCAAACTGGCGAGCAAAGCGACTCGGAGTATATGGCTCAATCTGACACCTGAGATCTTGACGATACACCAAGTGTCCGGGACGGATGTTGAGAAGCCACCAGAACGCTCCTGCAGATAAAGTAGTGAACTTATCTGCTCCCATGGCATCCTTCAGCCTCGTCCCATATCCTCCGCCGGGGAAGTCAGGAAAACACCGGAAGATCTCGTAATTCTGAAAGCTACGAAGAGTCTTCCGAATCTGGGACATATAATTATGCCTCCATGAAGAACGTTCATACAGTTCTACAAGGAAGCACTTTTCCCCCGAACGACGCTCTGGCGCACTCATTAAAGAGGGACAGTGCAAGACAAGCCACGCCATCAAATAGGTGTAGGGCATCTCCACCCTAGGGTTTGGAGTTTTCGGTTGGACAGTCTCTTTCGACTTGCCCTTTCCTTTCCCCTTGACCTTAATAGTGGGGAGGAAATCACGACAGAATACCCTCAGTCCATACTGTAAATTGCATACCATAGCGGGAAGGAGTCCAAGGGGTCGGCCGTATGCAAGAAGAACCGCTGGATATACCACGGTCACTGCAATCGCTTCCTTGGGCAATGACGGCACGACGCATCTTTTGAGCCACAACATCAGAAACCCGGCAATGAGACCTCTGTTGGAGATCGGAAACTGGGCTTGATAGTGATAGCTCTTAAATGAAGTACCAGGACCGTATCCATTCTCATTGGATTCAGTGGTATAATATAATAGATGGCGGCCCTTAGCAATACGGTGATCAATCTCTGAGCCATAGATGGGTGGATGACCATGGATAGTGGCCGAGCTATCCTTAGAATTCAGGTTGGCAAAAAGGTATTCGGCCCACTTCTTGTGGCCAATACCATGATTACGTGCACCTGTCAGGTCAGCGCAAATATGATAATGGCACATCATCTCCCAGTATGTGGCATGGATGCGCTCGTCCCTCGCCAATAGCATGTTCAACTCATCGGTGGTGGGGATATACTCCTCGTAAGGGACTTCGCCCATCGAGAGCCCAGAAACCTCAAACATCTCGTGGAGAGCGAACCCTAGCTCACCCACTGGTGTAAAGAAAGTACAGGTTTCAGGGTTATACATCTCCAAGAGGCAGTAAAAGTGATAAGCACTTTGGGGAAACCCGAATTGGACATTCCTGATGGCTTTATACAAGCCAATATCCTTTAAAATGGGCTCGTGGGAATCCAGCATGTACTGAACAAGGCGTGCCCACCACATATTGTTAGAAGAATGAACCCAGCCAGGCATCCTGAAGTCGCTAGCCGGGTACTGACCATCCTTCGCCAAGAACTCACTTAAGAAAGTTCGGGCACGAGATGGGACTTCTCCCACTGGAAGCTCCTTGCCAAATCGGCCTGGAAGCAAGCCAGTAATGCATCTTGGGGAACCATCTTGATAAACCCCTTTTGCACCAAATTTGCCTGTTGGGATGCCATCTTGCTCCTGAGTCAGTCCCCACTTTAATTCTCGAGGCATCGCTAGCCTCTGAAGATAGACCAGAGGATAGCTACGATCCATTCTAGGCAGAAACATCAGCATTTCGCCTGAGTTGTATAACCAAATATGCTCCTCTTCAGAAAGGATCTTATCTGAGTGGTCCATCTGGTCTCCAAAGAGGAAGACGGGTTTCTCCATCGCCTTTCTGTTCACATCTTCAAAAGCTGCGTCAGTTATGATTTCTCGCGCAGTAGTAGGGTGGTACTTGATCAGCTTCTCCTTGCGTTCCTTCGGGTCTGGTTTGTATGAGGGTAGGATAGTAGTGAAACGGAATTGGCCGGAGGGATCAGAACCCCCAGCAAAGCCGAAGTAGTTCTTGTGGGGAAGAGACTCCATCGAATACCCTACTGCAAAAAGAAAGCAGAGTGAGAGAAGTTTCTATAAGACAGAAGAAATTCTCTAAGTATGGACGCGCGAAGCTAAGAATAGCGCCGCGCGAAGCTAAAAATTAGACCGCGCAGAACTTAAAAGAGCCTCGCGTTTTCAGCGCGACTGCTACTCAAAATAGCCTCGCGTTTTTAGCGCGACTGCTACTCAAAATAGCCTCGCGTTTTTAGCGCGACTGCTACTCAAAAGAGCCTCGCGTTTTTAGCACGACTGCTACTCAAAATAGCCTCGCGTTTTTAGCGCGACTGCTACTCAAAAGAGCCTCGCGTTTTTAGCGCGACTGCTACTCAAAATAGCCTCGCGTTTTCAGCGCGACTGCTACTCAAAATAGCCTCGCGTTTTCAGCGCGACTGCTACTCAAAATAGCCTCGCGTTTTCAGCGCGATTGCTACTTAAAATAGCCTCGCGCTTTAAACGCAAGGATGACGCGATAACTTCGCATAAGAAGGCAGTCAGAGACTTTTCTTCTTCTCCAAGCCTCACGGCAGGAGTACGGCGATCTCGCCGGTAAAGGAGTTGATTGATCAGTTAGATTTAAGCCAAATCACTCTAGAAATGTTCTAAAGAGTCTCGATGGAGAGATTCTTACCCCCGATGGGCGAAATGTGGGCTGGCGCGTCGTTGCCTTGGCCGTCGCCACCACTGCTTGCGCCAGTCGCCGATGATGGAGCCGCTCGAGAAGTAGCACGAGTTTTGGGAGCCATTGCTGAGAAAAATCGACTGAAAATTTGGAGAAACTCGGTCGGAAGAAGATTGGGTCGTCTGAACTCTGATCGCCTGAATCTCTAAGTTTCTGGAAAATTCTCAAATAGAGTGAGAAAGATAAGAAATAGAGATTTCTTTTAAATGAAAGGAACCGCCTCTTGGAATTCGGCGCGAATTTCGGAGAAAGTGACTGGTCAGTTACTCTCTAAAACGCGAAGCTATTAGCCTCGCGCGACTAAGAAAAAGCAAAGTTGATTAACTCCGCGCGACTATACAAAACGCGAGGATAGCCTGTGCCTTAGCTTCGCGTTTTCATTGAAATACTTGGATTTTTTTTTGACGAGTGCAATTGAGCGCTTCCATCTAAGTTAAAGTGATCATTATCCGATCATTTGGGTGTTATCAGTCTAAGTTACGCAGAAGTGCCTTAGACTATTTTACCAAAATTATTGACCATCTATTTGTTGAGCAAGCAAAGTTCTTGAAGCTAACAGATAGAGAGGAAAATAATTTATCTTTATTCATGAAGCAAAAGATTACAAAGAGGGAGTTATAGCTCTCCCAAAAGCTTTTTACATGGTCAACTCATCAAATAACCAAACAGTAAGACTTCTCTACGGGGTATTGAAGCTCAGTTCCCTGGTTCACAAGCAAAAACAACAAGATTTCTCTACAGGGTGTCGAAGCTCAGTTCCCTGGTTCACATGCAAAAGATCTCCTCTGCAAATGTCAAATCGGATCTGTCATCTGAAATGAAGCACGAGAGGAAAGGAAAGTGCTGCACTGAAGCGCAATTCTGCACTGCAAGTGCTGCAGCTCCTTATTTACAGCCCCTTCTGGAGTTTATCTCTCGGAGCCAGAGCTTAAAACTTGCAACTATGTTGTAAAGCATATGCTTCTGACTTCCTTAGAGTCACTTCTGCTGATGAAGATCGATGGACCCACATACATTCCTCTTCAGAAAGGATTGAACTTACTGCAAAAGGAACAGAGTTTCCAAAAGAGTGAAAACGCGGAGCTAAGCTAACTCCGCGCACAGTTGAAGAAATAGCCTTGCGCTTTAAACGCAGAGGATGATGCGATAACTTGGCGTAAAGAGGGACAAGATTTCTTTCTGCTCTTTCCTTCTCTTTCAAATTCATCGCGACTGCTAATCAAGGATAGCCTCGCAATTCATAGCGACTGCTAATCAAAGATAGCCTCGCGGATTCATCGCGACTGCTAATCAAGGATAGCCTCGCAATTCATCGCGACTGCTAATCAAGGATAGCCTCGCAATTCATCGCGACTGCTAATCAAGGATAGCCTCGCAATTCATCGCGACTGCTAATCAAGGATAGCCTCGCAATTCATCGCGACTGCTAATTAAGGATAGCCTCGCAATTCATCGCGACTGCTAATCAAGGATAGCCTCGCAATTCATCGCGACTGCTAATCAAGGATAGCCTCGCAATTCATCGCGACTGCTAATCAAAGATAGCCTCGCAATTCATAGCGACTGCTAATCAGGGATAGCCTCGCGGATTCATTGAGACTACTAGTAAAGCCCCGCGTTTCAAACGCGAGGACGACACAATAAAACAGCGATCTCTCCGACAAGATAAGCAATCGTCCAGAATAAACCAAGCCAAAATATCTCAGAATGGTTCTTAGAAAACCAAGAGATGAGGTTTTACCTTCGGAAGACGCTGCATAGACTGGTTCGCTGTCGCGTCTACCTTCACGGCTGCTGCCATCAACGCCGGCCAACTTGCGAAAAGCCAAACTCCTCTGGAGAGACATCCTATGAAGAATTGAACGAAGATCAGTTGAAGATCATTCGTGAGTCACTCGAGTTCTCAGAAATTCTTCGGATGAGATGAAGAAGAAGATGAGCTGGGAGCTCTATTTAAACAGAATTTCCGTCGCTTGGTATTCGGCGTGGAAACTCAGGGTAATTAATGACATAATTACTCATGTCACTGAAGACGAAGTGAAGCTGATTAGCTCCGCGTAAGTGAGCGTAACGCGAGATAGACTTGGTATTCTAACTCCGCGTTTTCAGTTTGAAGATCAAAAGTATTTCAAAATCTGCTGAAATCTAAGCCATTTTGAAAACTTTGGAGGGGGTTCTGTTGGCAGTGAAAATTTCTAAGTTAAAAGGATTTTCCACAACAGAACGCGGAGCTAATTCAATAGCCCCGCGTTTGGTTACATTAACCCTGCGTTTGAATAAAACGCGGAGATGTTTAATAGCTCTGCGTTGATTCCGCAGTCTGGCTTATATTAGCCTCGCGTTTGAGTAAAACGCGGAGATGATCAATAGCTCCGCGTTTTGGTTATTTAGCGCCGCGTTTTAATGCGATTAAAGCTCCGCGTAAGCAGATAACCAGAATCTCAAATTGATTGAAATTATGATACTGGGCTTATCCAAATACCCGAATCAAGTCTAATCAGAATTCCATCAAAACTAAGACATTTGATTGGAATCCTTGATGAATGCGAGTTCTATTTAGATAGAAACTCTTGCATTAACCTGGGGCTATAAATACCTTCTTGGTGAAACCCTAAAGGATCTTTTGGAAGTTTTGGTAAAATTCAAGTACGCGTGAGAGCCTTGAACTAATCAAAACCAGAGATCAGGGGTCTTCTTTTCGGCAATCGGCTTCTTCTTCTTTTTGGCATCGGAAGCCTCCTATCGATCCTTTGGCAATTCAAGTACACGAGAGAGCCTTGAAGCCTTTGCTGATCATCTTCTGAAATCTTGGAGAATTCAAGTTACGCACAGAGCCTTGAGTTCGTGAAGATCAGAGAAAATCACCATCTTCTTTCTGGAGTTCTTGAGAAGTTCGAGTTACGCGAGAGAGCCCTGAACAAATCAAAACCAGAGAAGATCGTCTATATTCGGCCGATATCTTTAAAAGAGAAGATTTCAACGTACCGATCGTCCAAAGGAACTGCTTGACAGATCCCATCGCCACAGATCCCACAAATATTGTAAAAGAGAGCGATTGAACTATAAAATCCTCTCGTTTGTTCTTTTTATATCTTGTTCACTTTCATTGTAATTTAAGTTAATTCAATGGGAGGAAGCGAAGGAACTTTTGCGACGAACAATAGGGATTGTCATTCCACTTTTGAGTTGAGTGTTTCGAAAAACTCCTCGCTCTTTATTGAGTACATCCTTCAGGCCCGAAGAGAGCTCTGAGTCGGAAGCACCTCCCTCGAAGACTTTCGTCGTCTTCTTTTTCTTCTTCTTTTCCCTGACACTTATCATATTGGATAACACTTCAGGGTATTTGGGCTCATAAAACTCGAGCCTGTTTCATCATCTCCTCTTCGCCGGTTGGGATGAGGATGTTGATGATGTTGATAGTCAATGGAACACCGATTGTCTAGTATGGGCTAAACAATGACAATGTGATAGTACTGCATTGATCAGTCGTTCACAATGGTAGTGAGATGCTTGAGATTCTTCCCTCTTTCTATTTAGAAGTTTCCGAAAATCCCTTGCATTGGAACTCTTGGTAACGACATCATCTTTGAAAGATAGCCTCAGGAACTGAGTCCCTCTTTCATTGAAGGTTTTCAGAGCAAGTCTCATCCTAGCTGGAACTGTGGGTGAGATAGTTTTAGTCTTTGAGGTAGGCTTCCTAGTAATCACACGTTTTCCGCGAGCCTGAGGTTCGCATGCTCCTTCAATTGCGCGATCATGCGTTCCCCCGGGAACATGAGGGACGCGAATGTAGATTCCGCATTTGATGTCATAGATAATTATGGTGGATTTACTCCGTTTCCTGTAGGAATCACAAGTAAATCCTTCCGTGTCTTGATCTTCTGTAACCTCGCATTTTGCCCTCCATACTTGTATAGTAGGCCTTCGCGATGATGAGTTGGCAGTTTTGTTTTGCTGCATGGTCTTGCGCAGGGCACGAGCTTTACTTCTTTTTACGTTCCTTCTCATTGTTTGAGTGAGAGGAACCTCCTTCCCCGCGTCATAGTCCAGCGGAGTAGGTAGTGGTCGTTTCCCCTTGTTGAAGTGGGGACCTTGATCCACTTTGCTTGAGAGATTAGGAGTCTTAGCCGAAACTGGCTTAGAGCCTAATGTTGGTAAAGAGGAGGACTTCGGACCGGTTTGGTCCACTGAATCCTTCGACTAGATTGTTGCTCTTGAAGTCTCCTTGGAAATTGATCTTTTGGAGACCTTACGACACTCCCTTAAGGTAGTAGGGCTCTTGGAGCTGGAAGAAAGGAACTCTTCATACTTTTGTTAGTCAACCTAGATGGTGAGCGCATTGACCAGACTGCCAACTAGAATGTTGTTGGATTGAGCTACTACTAGATCACGGGAGATGATGGCAGTCCCCAGCGGAGTCGCCAATCTTCTATTCGCCATAAAAATTGTAAATAATTCTCTATTGAGATATTTCAATAAAGGATTACAATTCCAACGATTTCTCGTTTATAGAAGATGCGGAAAATTGATTCTCTTTATTTAAAACTGGGTTCTGAAGTAACTGTGGAGGACCATCTTGCTCTCCGTTGACACTCCGCACAAACTCTCTCAATTGGCAGAAAGGCTCCGGACTTCTGATCACAAAGGGTAATTGAAGAAGAAGATGATCTATTTCTTCTCTTCTCTTTTTTCGCTTTTTATAGGGGTTCTAGGACAACATCCCCGTCTCATTCATTCGACCGTTAGACCCACTACTCGAGAACTGCCATCATATTCGTTAGGTAGTTTCTTCCACGATTGAAATAATGCCACTACATTCATTTGGCAGTTGGCTTCACGATCCGAGGTGACAACTCCCTTATTCGGGTCAGGTAGCTTTGTATTAAATCCCTTCCCGGAAGCTATGGGCAGTATCGCGAATCTCATCTTTAGATTTGCGGACTTGTTCTGTCGTAGCTGGATCGCGAACCTTGAACTTTAGGTTTGCAAATCTGCTGAATTGCGGACCTCAAATCCTAAATTCGCGGATCTACTTTTGTTTACCATAAAAATTGTAAATGATGCTCTATTGAGATTTTTCAATAAAGGATTACAATCCAACGGTTTTCCGTTTACAGAAGATGAGAAAAATAGATTTCCTCTTTGTTTAAAGTTGGGTTCTAATGTAGCTGTGGAGGACGATCTTGCTCTCTGTTGATACTCCGCACAAACTCTTTCAATTGGCAGAAAAAGAAGGCTCTAGACTCTTTATCACAAGGGGTAATTCAAGAAGAAGATGATCGATCCACTCTCTTTCATTCTCCTACCTTTTATAGAGGTTCTAGGACAACATCTCCATCTCATCCGTTCGACCGTTAGCCCAACTACTCGAGAAGTGCCGTCATACTTGTAAGGTAATTACTCCCATGATCGAAGTAATGCCGCTGCATTCGTTTGGCAGTTAGCTCCATGATCCGAGGCGACAACTCTCTTATTCGGATTGGGTGACTTTGTATTAAACCCCTCCCCGGAAACTATGGGTAGTATTGCGAATCTCAATTTTAGATTCGCGAACTGGTTTTGTCATCACTGGGTCGTGAATCTCGATCTTTAGGTTCGCAGATCTGCTGAGTTGTGGATCTCCAACCCTAAATTCACAAATCTGCTTTGTTTTCCAAAATTTTTCATCGACAAATTCCCTCCAAAATTTTCAAAACTCTCATGATTCTTTGAGAAGTTTTGGAATACTTTGGATATATCATTCTATATTAGAATCTCCATTTTTCATATTTCTGAGAGTACAATTCTGTATTAGAACTTTCTTCAATTGAGGGCAGCATGACTCTGTCTCAATATCTCGAACTCCCATTTTGAAAGGAATACGACTCTGCATTAGCGCCGTGAATTTATTGCTTTTGAAGGAAAAATGCGACTCTGTATTAGCGCCAATCCGCTTTTGAAGGAAAAATGCAACTCTGTATTAGCGCCACAATTTGCTGCTTTTGAAGGAAAATGCGACTCTGTAGTAGCGTCACAATTTTCAACTCTTGAAATATACGACTCTGTGTTAGGGTCGTGAATTTGCATTTTTGAAGGAAATGCGACTCTGTATTAGGGTCGTGAACTTTCATTTTGCAAGGGGAATGCGACTCTATATTAGGGTCGTGAACCTTCATTTCGGAGAAGAAGACGACTCTGTGTTAGGGTTGCAAACTTTCATTCTGGAGAAGAATACGACTCTGTATTAGGGTTACAAACTTTCATTCTTTCACTTTTAGAAGGGGAACGCGACTCTGTATTAGGATCACGACCTTTCATTTTGGAGGGAATGCGACCCTGTATTAGGATCACGACCTTTTCCCTTTTAGTTGCAGAAAAGCTGAAAGGCTGTTGCTTTCAACGGCGTAGGAATTGAGACGTTCTCTGAGCTACATTAAATGAAAATATACTAACGAGATTTGGGCCAGAGATCACATTAATCCGAAGATCTCGGCCGTCAAATCATCTGCTATATAACCTCGATTTCATGAGAGAGATCATTCCTATCTCAAGAAATTTGAACTCCAAGTTTCCTCTTTTAGGATTCTTAAGACTTCTCATCTTCGGCCTCCTTTAGCTTCTGATTCTTCTCGTGAGGGATTTTCTGAATCTGCAAAAGATACCGATGAAAGCTTCTTCCTCCGATGCTACTGCCAGTGGTCATCAAGACCCTCAAGCAACATCCAGTTCGATGGTGGTTCGGCAGGAACCTTTGATTGGAGGTAACAATAATAACTTTTGAAAGACAATCCCTTTCTTAATTTTTTTTGTCTTGAATCTGAATGTCTCCTTTTGTAGTTGATTATGCTCTGACTCCTTGGCCTAAGGACCATTACTTCGGATACTTGGATGACTATGATGGGAAGAAAGAGTTCAAATTTGGTCAAGTTTTTCTGTATTGTACAATATCTAATAGCCAAGAGAGGAAAAATAAAATTTTTCATCCTACTCGCTCAATATCGTGAGAACTGATGACCAATGCATCTTTTGAAGGAGATGATTGATCCTTGCTACACAAACCCGCCTTTTTGTTCGGGGACCATGTTTCGGTACCCGATAGCAGTTTGGAAGATGGAGATTACAAGTGGTTTCGTCAAGTTGAGGGTCGCTACTTATTTCTCCCCAAAATGGAGAGGTCCTACCCATTCTTATTCCTCCAATCCCTTTCTGTACCCAGACGAATAGACTGGTACATAAACAAGCCACAGGATGGCATTTTATTGGGAGGATTTAACTCTTAAGGTGCTTTTTCCTGTACTACTGGGAAACACTTTTGTGGATTGCTCCCGAGTCTGCTTAAACATGATTTCCCTAGAGGCGAAGCACCTATAGTCGTACAGACTTTCTTGCACCGATTCGCCAATGCACAAGGGGAGTTTCCTGTTCAAGATTTTCGTCCCCATGGATGGGTTCACAGCTTTTCACAAGGAGAGTGGGCAGTCTTGACTGACTTCTTTCTGAAAACCTTCAGAGACCAGCTTCATCATGCGAAGCTGTATTGCGCTATCAGGACTGTTCAGCACGGTATTCCTGCTAGCAGGTTCCTTTTTTTTGCTTTACTGGAATTGTACAATTCTGATATTTGTACAATCTTTTGCCCTTGCGGTGAATTGGGTTTTGCCCTCCACGAGATGTATGAAATTTCGGGACTGCCCATGGGAGACATCCCATATGAAGAGTACGTCTCTACTAGGGAAGAACTCCATCTGCTAAAGACTCAAGACCCTTTGATCTATAATACTTATTGGGAGCTGCTCTGCCACTATCATATTTGCACCCACATATCCAGCATCTGCAATTTGAAGCCAAAGAAGTGGTTGCAATATCTTTTGCCCAACTTTTCCAAGAGTAATCTTAATTTCACTCACCTTCCTACTGCTTCTGAAAATGAGGTTGAGAGAAGAATTGCGAGTTTCGGGACAGACGCTTACGTCGCCGAATCCGATGAGAACGTTTTCAAGGCTGGAACGTCCTTTGAAAGCTTTCACTATTAGACCCTCTAATCTTTATCTGATCCTGCCTTCTTGGCTGGCTATTTGATGGTATGGTTGAAAAAGTGTGTTATTTCTTCACAGGAAAACATACCCGTTAGGGCCGTATATCCAGCTGTCCTACTTGCATTTGGTAGGTGACTCAATCTGTTGCCCGTGATGGTGTGTAGCATCCAAAGCGGTCTGAAGAGATTGTTTGATAAATTCTGCAACGTGAAGAAGGAGCAGAGGAAGAAAGGAGATCCAGTCATTAAGACTCCTAATCCGCGCGTAGAACTTCCTTATACCTATTTGATGGGTTGGTTAGTTTTACATTCCCCCACTTTGATGAGTCCTGCCGATTCGCAGATTGATTTGAATGTTCCCAAAGTACAGCACTATGAGAGGTTGCAATGGAGAGGGGGCTACATGGCCGTGATCTGCAAGACCCTTCGTCACTTTGTGAACTTCGACCTATTTCGATGCTTTCCATACTTTCCAAATACTGGGTACAGGGAGGAATTCACGGACATTGCTGGTGTTGATAAATTCACTATTCTGTCTCCGGGGTACTTCCGGTGGTTGATAAACATCCGCCCAAGACATTTGGTTCTTCATTTGGCCTTTTTGTTAAAAGTTCTGGAGATCCGCGCCGGGTATAGTTCAATATTCTGTTGAGCTTCCAAGCGCTTATCGTCCAAGACTTCTAATTCTTGGAGTCTTTGCTAAAATCTTTCTTCTTGCGTCATTCTAGTTGTTAACGCGACTTGCAACGATGGAATTTGAATTTCCAAAGGCAAGACTGCTTTTGACTCATATACCAAAGAAAAAGGCATGGCATTAGTGAGGGTTCGGACTGTGGTGCGATATGCCCTTAGACATTCTCCGAGCTTCTCATCCCAATCCCTTTGACTAAATGACACAAACTTTTTGAGAAGTTTTACAATGGTCTTATTGAAAACTTCTTCTAGACCATTGGCAGCAGGGTAGTACGGTGACGAAGCTACATCTTCGATCCTGTACTTGTTGCAGAATCTAAAATATACTTGGCTCACGAACTGAGGTCTGTTGTCATGAATGATTCTTTTGGGCACTCCGAAGCGATAAAGCACATAGTGTTTGAAGAATTTGACAACATCCGATGATTTTACCTCGATCAGGGAAACGACTTCAGTCCATTTCGAAAAGTAATCCGTTATGGCTAAAATGAACCGGTGTCCTCTTGTTGATGGCAGAGAAATTGGCCCGACAATGTCCATACCCCATTGCTCAAACAGCCACGATGTAGCCGTTGGGTAGAGATATTCTGGAGCTTGATGTATAAAGTCTGCATGTATTTGGCAGGCCCTACACTTCTTGGCGTAGTTAACCGCTTCTGTCAACATCTTAGGCCAGTAATAACCCATCCTTCGGATTCTATTCCAGAGTTTTGGCCCTGGCTAGTGTGCTCCGCAGATGCCAGCATGAGCTTTTTCGAGTACTTTTTGAGCTTCGCGGTTAGAGAGAGACAGCGAAGTAAAATTCCGTCATAAGATTTCATGTACAATGTCTGGAGCTCCACATTGTAGTAGAACTGGACAGCCCTTCTTTAAATTGCCCTGGCTTCTTTTGGATCTTCGGGTAATATACCGTAAAGAACATAGTCTATATAAGGAAAACGCCAATATCTCGGTTCTAGACTTGACTCGAAAACATCAGCTTCATCTTATTGTGGTTCCCTCATTTCCTTTTTGAGTTCGTCCTTTGGACAAAATAATTCTTTACTCCCTACTGTAATTTGCCTTCTAGCATGTTGGGCAAGGCTAATGTAGCAGCTAAGTAAGCTAGTGAATCTGCATAACTATTTCGGTGGTGCTTTACGTGGCTGACATAGAAACCATCGAAACCATCGGTTATCTTGATCACCGCACGATAATACGACAAAAGGTCTTCATGTTTGACCTCATACTCCCCTTTTACTTGATTTACAACAAGTTGAGAATGTTCATATGCCTCCAAATATTTGACCCTAGTTGTTTAGCTATTTTAAGCAGATTAGGAGGGCGTTATACTCCACGACATTGTTGGAGCACGGACTTGTTAATGAGTAAGCTCAAGGAATGATGTGGTTGTGAGGAGAGATGAAAACAACTCCTACCCCCGCTGTCATTCTTCGCTCGGATCCCATTCGGGAGGCACCATCGAAGAAAAGTTGCCATACACCTTTCGCGACTGTATTTGCCTCCGGAGACTCTTGCGAGCCTTCTTCTTCTGGAATCGGGCTCCATTCTTCCAACTCTCCAGGGATTTGTTCGTATAACTTCGAGGATGTCGGGACTGGATGTTCAGTTAGGAATTCGGCCACGGCCTGTCCTTTAATAGACTTTTGTAGGATAAAATGCATATCGTATTGTGATAGCAAAATAGCCCAATTAGATAGTCTTGAATTCAACGATCCGGGTTTAGTCATTAGTATTCTCAAGGGGTTAACTCTTGATACAACGTGGATGGTTTGTCTAACTAAATAGTGTCACATTTTCTGCACTGCAAACACTAAAGCTAAACATTCCTTCTTCACTGGATTATACCGGTGTTTTGCTCCGATCATCATTCTGCTGAGATAATAAATAGCTTGTTCATAATCCATCTCATTCTTCTGTGCTAACAAGGCTCCTAAGGAGTAGTCCATAGTCCTTACGTATAGCAGGAAAGATTTTCCCGAGACTAGAGCTACGAGCACTGGTGGTTTCATAAGGTATTGTTTGACTTCTTCAAAAACCTTTTGGCATGCGTCATCCCAAACAAATGACACCCCTTTACTCATCAACCTGGTAAATGGCTGACATTTACTGGACAAATTTGATATAAACCTGCAGATATACGCCAGCCTATCTTGCAGTCTCCTTAACTCTTTGAGGTTACAGGGAGGTGGCATATCTTGGATAGCTTTGACCTTGTCTGGATCGAGATAAATCCCTTTTGACGTTATGACAAAGCCGAGGAATTATTCACTGGAAACCTCCAGAAAAGACTTAGTTGGGTTCATCTTGAGCTGGTGTTTCCTCATGAGGTCGAACACCATTTTCAAATCTTTAAAGTGATCGCCCTTATCCTTGCTTTTAATTTCTAGATCATCTACGTAGCATTCCACTATCTTCCGTAGATGCTCTTGGAATATCATGTTCATGGCACGTTGATATGTGACACCCGCATTCTTTAGGCCGAAGGGCATAACTGTATAACAATATACCCTGAGTGGTGTTCTAAAAGACGTATGCTTCTCATCATCAGAGTACATCTTTATTTGATTATACACTGAGAAACCATCCATGAACGTCATACGCTCGTATCCACAAGTATTATCTATCATAACATCTGTGATGGGTAATGGAAATTCGTCTTTAGGGCAGGCTTCATTCAAATTCCTGAAGTCAATGCAAATCCAGATTTTTCCATTCTTCTTGGTCACAGGAACTATATTCGCGACCCAATCGGGGTGTTGTTCCTCGCGAATAAAGCCTGACTCAATCAACTTTTTGATTTCGACTTCAATGGCCTCCATGATCTCTAGGCAAAATCTTCGTTGTTATTGCTTTACTGGCTTAGCATTTGGCCGGATGTTTAGCTTATGAACCGCGACACTTGGGTTTAACCTTGGCATCTCCTCATAACTACAGGCGAAAATAT
Organism: Dracaena cambodiana; assembly: GCA_036321105.1. Lineage (NCBI taxonomy): Eukaryota > Viridiplantae > Streptophyta > Magnoliopsida > Asparagales > Asparagaceae > Dracaena > Dracaena cambodiana. Next base: position 63,288,071 of record JAYEPQ010000002.1, read on the forward strand.
TGGTGTACTTGCGAATGAGGGATATTAATCCTTCTCTCTCTTCCAAGGATAGGTTTCGCTTATAAATATAGGTTTAGGATTCTTTCATTTCCTATATTTATTTGGATTACTTTATCTTCGGTTGGAGGATCACGTTGTTCAAACCGAATCTCCCACTTCACATTAAAATGCTTGGCCCAGGGGTCATCTTTTATCGGCGGAGCTTCCTCTAATTCTTCGTCTTTTTGGATCGCGGAGGCCATGTTCGTGGACATCTTGCGAAAAATCATGCCAATACTGACATCTGAATCCTAGCAGAAAGATTTTGACGAATGATCGAACTGCTTTTCCTTGGTTTTCACTTCAAAGGAACTTTCGGGAGTGGTGACGTATCCTAACTCTCTACCGGTTTTTTGATAATAATCTGGCATTTTTCCTTCTGGGATAAAGGGTTGAAGAATTGTTCTTCTTCTCTTTCCAAATTTCAACCCCCTGCCTTTGGCCAGATTATATCCCATTTTCTTTATTAATCTATAAGAATTTTCATTGTAATGGAAGAAATCGGGTTTTCTCTGTTATTTCTCATAATCTAAGCATTTCTTTTTGTTCTTGTGACTTGCTCTTTCAAAAACTTGACTTTCTGAGTTTCGTCCTTGGGAGGAACCTCAAAAACAACCTTGTTAGCACTTTCGATGCCATCACTTAATTCGTGTAAGGATGATCGAATAGGTGCTTGGAAGGAAGTCAGAGAACATATCTCATTCAAACAATCGCTGAATGCATCAGTGCTAGTGCTTGAGGGCTCAGAATCAATACCAGAAGAATAAACGAACTCTAAATTTTTATTTATCACCCATTCACCATCAGAGTGAATGGTGTTATTTACATCAAGGCCTTCAAGGCTTATCACAATGGGCTCACCGTCCCAAATTACATCCTCGAATTTCGAATCTTCGGATCCTGATTCTGTGTCAGTTTCCTCGCTATCAGAGTCGTCTGGAACAAGCTAATCTGAAACATCGAACGCGTCTTGATACAGCAACGCATCAGTAAAGTAGTTTTCAGCTCCTTTAAAGGGTTGCTTTTCTACGACCAGCGTTCTTACACCCCTGTCTTTGTCCACATACTTCATATATTGATGTAACATGGATGGGACAATGAGGTTGCTATGGATCCAGGATCTTCCTAATAGCAGGTTGTATGATGTGTCCGCGTCTATCATGTAATACGTGACTTCCGTCTTTAAGTCGCCGATTTGACACTTAAACTTTATCTTACCCAATAGTCTACTACCGTTAGCATTGAATCCGAAGATAGTAGTGTTGGTCACTGCTAATTTGTTCATCGGAACTCCAAGGTATCGTAGCATCCTCCGTGGCATGATGCTCAAGGCCGAGCCTGAATCAACTTGAATGCGATCAATCTCTATAGACCCTATGTATTACTTGTAATACAAAGGATGGTGATGCTTATTGCTCCTTACTTGCATGTCTTCGGGAGAGAAAGTGATGTAGGGGACGTTCTTACCAGAGACCTGGTGACACGTCATGCAAAGGGATTTTTCCTTCTCAATCATCTCTGGTATCTGCGCCAAGAATAACTCCGAATCTTACAGAGTTTCTCTTAAAACTTCTCTAGTAGATTTAGAAAGCTTCAGGAGCTCGTACAAGGTTATCCTCGAGGGAATATTGGCTAACTGCGTTAAGATGTCGAGCCAAAACGACTTCCGCAAATCTTTCGCATGCTCTTTTCCCTTCTTCTTCAGAACTTTATCAAACTTAAACTCTTTTGTTTGGTCTTCTCTGGAGATGGTCGAGATTCTGCGGCCTGACCGTAGTTCTTCAAATAATCTTTTTCCGAATGGATCCCCGAGGGAGGGGGATCCGGGTCAGCCACCAGAAAGTCTCCAATTTCTTCTTCCGAATCTGTTAGAGTAGGAATGCCTCCGTCATCTTTGGGAATTATGGAGATAACATTGGAAGTAAAGATTTTCCCTTTTCGCCTTCTTCCAGATTTGTTGGAAGTCCATTGTTCATCATTAAGGAGATCTGGATGCACTCACATTATCTCCCTCCTATCAGTTTCGAAGAGGGACTATCCTTTCTCCTGCTGTTGAATATGGATCAAAATTTACGACCTGTATCGTGCCTCTAGGAATGGGTTGCACTCCGTCTTGAACTGTTGACTCTATCCAGTTGGGCGCTTTATCGAACTTGACAGTCACTATGTTCGTGGTCACCTTTTTCTGGTGTTCTTGGAGCTTGGTAACATTGACATCCACTAAGACTTGAATCTTATCCTTAAGGATGTAACAATTTTGGGTAGGATGGTTAATAATCCTATGGTGACACAGTAATTAGGATCATTAACTCTCCCTGCTTCTTTCGGATGTTTAGATTCTGGCAGTTTCAGCATCTTCTTACTCATGAGGAGGTTGAAGATGGTTTTCGTATGCTCATCCTTGAAGGAATATTGTTTTTGAGACATACGTGTCTGAGGAGGGAGCTTCTTATGTGATAATTTACTGCAAGCGCACAGTATCGATTGTAGCGCTTAACAGATCATCCCACAGAGATCTAAAGTGTTTTTGAGTTACTTACTCTTTCCTTAGTCTAACGAATTAATAAAAGATTCTAGTTTGAAGTTGAGTTAATCTAAATAGCCTAAGATCTAGAATCTACTAATTTCCAACCATGTATTTACTTCTATTATCTTCTTCTTCCATAAAAAGGTGATCTTTTAGTTTAATATTTATTTAAAGTGTCCTAAGTATGAACTATCAAGTGGTGTGCAAGTATAACTTATTAAAGATACTACTTTTCATAAATACAAACTAAATCTTTAGATAATTCAATTAAAAAGATAAAATCAACAACCCCAAACCCTAACTAAGTATAGACTATCAAGAAACCTAATTCAAGTATAACCTATCAAATTCCTAATTTTCGAGTTCTTGTATTTTAATCTTTTTTATAGAAAAATCATGTCTTTATTATTTTATTTAAGAAAAAAAATATTAGAAAGCAATTACATGGTGGATCCTAACTTCATCTACATCTTAGAGCTAAACTAATTAGCTACACATGATTCTAGAAGCAATAAAATCTAATCCAGAAAGCAATTAAATCTATACTAGAAAGCAATTAAATCTATCTAAAAATCAAATAAAGAATTACAAGAAATAGCTTACCTCTGGAGCACGATATCATGGCCGCCACCCCTTCAGCAAAACTTTAATTTTATTAATGAAAGACGAGTACAAACTAAATCCTAATTTACATTAACTACTACATAAAACTCTAGAATACAAGGATACGGCCAATTTATAGGCTTCGGAAATCCAAACCCAATTCTAATACAATTGTGAAACTACAAGATTATAACGAAACCGTGGGAGAAAAATCCACGTGTCAGTCCACTATTAGGCCGCCATTTAGAGGTGATTACCGCTATTAAGCGGTAAAAATATTTGAAAAATTCTTGAAATTGTTTCCACGTGAAACTCTTGTCTTGTAAGTTTAATTTTCCTGACTGTATTCGACTTTGTGTCTCTGAAGCATCGTAATCTCATAGTCTTGCCCACTTTAGAAACTTTTCGGACTTTGATTTCCTATTCCAACTCTGATTTCATACCATCTCCTTGTACGAATAAAATTCCTGAAAAACACACAAACAATACCCAAGTAGCATTATTTATATATAAAAATAGTTAATATGAAGGCTATAAATATGCAATATATGTCACTCATCACACCCCCACATCTATTTTTTGCTAGTCCTAGAGCAAAATCTAAACCTGAAAAGAAAAATAAAAAACCTAACTCACTTTCGCAGGAATCGCGATTGCACTTAGCACGTGCAACAAGCCTTTAAACCCCTAGGTTACCCTAGTGGACGAGTTGTGTCTCGTGAGAGTTTGCAATGAATATACCCACAAAATTCATGAAGAAAATAGATTAAGGAATAAAGAAAAGAAAAATAAGGATAACCGAAAATCAATAAAAATAAAAATTTTGTACGAAAGAAAGAATTTTTTTATGATATTTTCATCAATTAATCTCACTAATATATAAACTCAAGAACACATTTAGATTATCAATTTTCAAATCGAGCGTCATCTCAAATAAACTTATCATTTTAATTAAAAATTTAAATCCTATCTTTCAATACCCACTAACAGATAATCCATTGGCTCCTATACATCTACGTGCAGGAGTGATAGTCTATTTTGGTTTTAGACTCCAACTCTAACTCATGATTCATCTCCTCCCTCATAAAAATTTTTCTTTTTTTCTCTTTTTTTATTTTTTTCTTTTTTTTAAATTTTTTAAAGAATATTTCACCTTTCACGCGAATATTTACGCTTACTTAGGCGCAACGTACCCGATTACTCGGTTCATACTCTTTTTTTTCTTTTTCATTTTTTTAGAATATTTCACCTTTCATGCGAATATTCACGCTTGCTTAGACGCAAAGTACCCAATTACTTGGATCATACTCTTTTTTTTCACTCTTGAGACTATTGCCTTAATACCAGGCGCACCCCATTATTTTATCACTCTCGAGGCTATTGCTTTAATACCAGGCTCACCCCATTATTTTATTCTCACTTTTTTCTTTTCTTTTTTTTCTTTTTTTCTTATTTTTTATTTAGAGAGAGAAGACTTATTCAATCGTTATCATCTTTGTCCTTAATCTAATAAACTATTGTGAAGTGAAAATAGATGTATACTTGCCTCAAAACTACTGTTGGCGGTATTTATTTTTCAGATTTTAATCTTTTTCATAAAATTCAAAGTGTATCATCCAATCTACTCACCTATCTAATTTCAAATCTAAATTTGTTCCTTTATTTGTAATTAGGTTGATCTATTGATAAAAATACATAAATGTTTTTTAATTTATTTTTCTTTTCATTTTTTTATTTTTATTTTTCAGTTTTTTTATATTTTTTTCAGTTAGTTGCCCTAAAAACTACCCAAAGTGTAAAATAAAGAAACCCAAAAATCTAAAAAAATAAAGAATCTAAAAAAAATTAAAAATCCTAGAAAAATATGAAGAAAATATCCTAACTCATTCCCTCACACCTAGACTCGTATATGCCCTCATACACAAACCAAGAGTGGTAAAAAAAAACTATTATACAAATATTATACACTTATTAGAAAATTCAAACGGTTACGACCTCTTATCGCTTTCCACTCTCATAATGTGTCCTTTTATGCTTTGATATAGATGAACTTAGCCTTTTTGTCAGTTTTGCATTTAATCTCCCCATCTTATTTTTGATTTTTCTCAATTTATTTCTACCTTTCTTTTTTTATTCAATAATAAAATTTTGAAGTTGGAAATCGTACCTTATCGCCGATATTTGACCCACGAGCATTTTTCATAGCAGTAAGTATTTTGGTTTTATCAACTTGTGAAATAACATACTCACTTTGATATTGCGGAATCATGAGCTCGATTTTGGAGGGCTCTTTCAAATCATCAGGTATCATGATCTCTTCTTTTTGTAATTCCTTTCATTCTTCTAATGTTTTGGGCTCGTCATGCAAATTTTCTTCAAACCTGTCATAAAAATTCTCAAAAAAAATTTCATACTAGTGGACTTATCATTAGTCAAGTTATTATGAATGGATAAAAATTCTTCTTCACAAATTTCTGCACAATTTCCATCAAAAGAATCAAATGATAATGTGTCACTAGCAAACTCACCATGAGATAAATCATCAAGCAAAATATTTTCTTTATCACCAGTTTCAACATAATTATTTTCACAATGGTCTAAAATAGATTGATCACAATGTTGAATTACAGACTCATCATGCACAAAACTATTTAATTCTTTATTAATCTATGAGAATTTTCATCGTAATGGAAGAACTCGGGATTTCTCTGTTATTTCTCATAATCTAAGCATTTCTTTTTGTTCTTATGACTTGCTCTTCCAAATACTATGATTTTCTGAGTTTCGTTCTTGGGAGAAACCTCAAAAACAACCTTGTTAGCACTTTCGATGTCATCACTTAATTCATGTAAGGATGATCGAATAGGTGCTTGGAAGGAAGTCAGAGAACATATCTCATTCAAACAATAGCTGAATGCATCAGTGCTAGTGCTTGAGGGCTCAGAATCAACACCAGAAGAATAAACAAACTCTAAATTTTCTTTTATCACCCATTCACCATCAGAGTGAATGTTGTTATTTACATCAAGGCCTTCAAGGCTTATCACAATGGGCTCACCGTCCTAAATTACATCCTCAAATTTTGAATTTTCGGATCCTAATTCTGTGTCAGCTTCCTCGCCGCTATCAGAGTCGTCTGGAACAAGCTGATCTGAAACATTGAACGCGTCTTGATACAACAACGCGTCAGTAGAGTAGTTTTCAACTCCTTTAAAGTGTTGCTTTTCTGCGACCAGCGTTCTTACACCCCCGTCTTTGTCCACATACTTCATACATTGATGTAACATGGAAGGGACAATGAGGTTGCTATGGATCCAGGGTCTTCCTAATAGTAGGTTGTATGATGTGTCCGCATCTATCATGTAATACGTGACTTCCGTCTTCAAGTCACCGAATTGGCACTTAAGATTATCTTACCCAATAGTCTACTACCGTTAGCATTGAATCTGAAGACAGTAGTGTTGGTCGTTGCTAATCTGTTCATCGAAACTCCAAGGTATCGTAGCATCCTCCGTGGCATGATGCTCAAGGCCGAGCCTGAATCAACTTGAATGCGATCAATCTCTATAGACCCTATGTATTACTTGTTATACAAACAATGGTGATGCTTATTATTTTTTACTTGCATGTCTTCCGGAGAGAAAGTGATATAGGGGACGTTCTTACCAGAGACCTGGTGACACGTCATGCAAAGGAATTCTTCCTTCTCAATCATCTCTGATATCTGTGCCAAGAATAACTCCGAATCTTACAGAATTTCTCTTAAAACATCTCTAGTAGATTTAGAAAGCTTCAGGAGCTCATACAAGGTTATCCATGCGGGAATATTGGCTAACTGCGTTAAGTTGTTGAACCAAAATGACTTCCGCAAATCTTTCGCAGGCTCTTTTCCCTTCTTCTTCAGAACTTTATCAAAGTTAAACTCTTTTTGTTTGGTCTTCTCTGGAGATGGTCGAGATTTTGTGGCCTGACCGTAGTTCTTCAAATAATCTTTTCCCGAATGGGTCCCCGAGGGAGGGAGATCCGGGTCAGCCACCGGAAAGTCTCCAATTTCTTCTTCCGAATCTGTTAGAGTAGGAATGCCTCCGTCATCTTTGGAAATTATGGAGACGACATTGAAAGTAAAAATCTTCCCTTTTCGCCTTCTTCCAGATGAGTTGGAAATCCATTGTTCATCATTAAGGAGATCTGAATGCACTCACATTATCTCCCCCCTATCAGTTTTGAAGAGGGAAAATCCTTTCTCCTGCTGTTGATGCGGATCAAAATTCACGACCTACATCGTGCCTCTAGGAATGGGTTGCACTCCGTCTTGAACTGTTGACTCTATCCAGTCGGGCGCTTTACCGAACTTGACAGTCACTATGTTCGCGGTCACCTTTTTCTGGTGTTCTTGGAGCTTGATGACATTGGCATCCACTAAGACTTGAATCTTATCTTTAAGGATGTAACAATTTTGGGTAGGGTGGCTAATAATCCTATGGTAGATACAGTAATTAGGATCATTAACTCTCCCTGCTTCTTCCGGACGTTTAGATTCTGGCAGTTTCAACATCTTTTTACTCATGAGGAGGTTGAAGATGGTTTTCGTATGCTCATCCTTGAAGAAATATTGTTTTTGAGGCATACGTGTCTGAGGAGGGAGCTTTTGATGTGATAGTTTACTGCAAGCGCACAGTGTCGGTTTTAGCGCTTAACAGGTCGTCCCACAGAGATCTAAGGTGTTTTTGCGTTCCTTACTCTTTCCTTAGTCTAACGGACTAATAAAAGATTCTAGTTTGAAGTTGAGTTAATCTAAATAGCCTAACATTTAGAATCCACTAATTTCCAACCATTTATGTACTTCTATTATCTTCTTCTTTCATAAAAAGGTGATCTTTTAGTTTAATCTTTATTTAAAGTATTCTAAGTATGAGCTATCAAGTGGTGTGCAAGTATAACTCATCAAAAATACTACTTTTCATAAAGACAAACTAAATCTTTAGATAATTCAATGAAAAAGATAAAATCAACAACCCCAAACCCTAACTAAGCATAGGCTATCAAGAAACCTAATTCAAGTATAACCTATCAAAGTCCTAATCTTCGAGTTCTTTTATTTTAATCTTTTTTATAGAAAAATCATGTCTTTATTATTTTATTTAAGAAGAAAAATATTAGAAAGCAATTACATGGTGGATTTTAGCTTCATCTACATTCTAGAGCTAAACTAATTAGATACACATGATTCTAGAAAGTAATAAAATCAAATCTAGAAAGCAAATAAATGTATACTAGAAAGCAATTAAATTTATCTAAAAAGCAAATAAAGAATTACAAGCAATGGCTTATCTCTGGAGCACGGTATTGTGGCCGCCACCCCTTCAGCAAAAGCTTAATTTTATTAATGAAAGACGAGTACAAACTAAATCATAATCTACATTAACAACTGTGTAAAACCCTAGAATACAAGGACACGACCAATATATAGTTTTCGGAAATTCAAACCCAATTCTAATACAATTGTGAAACTATGAGATTATAACGAAGCCGTGGGAGAAAAATCCACGTGTCAGTCAACAATTGGGCTGCTATTTAGCGGTAATTACCGCTATGTAGCGGTAAAAATATTTGAAACATTCTTGAAATATTTTTCATGTGAAACTCTTGTCTTGTAAGTTTAATTTTCCTAACTGTATTTGACTTTGAGTTTCTGAAGCATCGTAATCTCGTAGTCTTGCCCACTTTAGAAACTTTTCGGACTTTGATTTCCTATTCCAACTCTGATTTCATGCCATCTCCTTGTACGAATAAAATTCCTGAAAAACACACTAATAATACCCAAGTAGTATTATTTATATACAAAAATAGGTAATATGACGGCTATAAATATGCAATATATGGCACTCATCACACCCATACACCTATCTTTTGCTAGTTCTCGAGCAAAATCTAAACCTAAAAAGAAAAATAAAAAACCTAACTCACTTTTGCAGGAATCGCGATTGCACTTAGCACGTGCAACAAGTTTTTAAATCTCTAGGTTACCCTAGTGGACGAGTTGTGTCTCGTAAGGGTTTGCAGTGAATATACCCACAAAATTCATGAAGAAAATAGATTAAGGAATAAAGAAAAGAAAAATATGGATAATCGAAAATCAAGAAAAATATAAATTTTGTACAAAAGAAAGAAATTTTTTTATGATATTTTCATCAATTAATCTCACTAATATACAAACTCAAGAATGCATTTAGATTATCAATTTTCAAATCGAGCGTCATATCAAATACACTTATCATTTTAATCAAAAATTTAAATCCTATACCCACTAACAGATAATCTATTAGCTCTTATACATCTACATGCACTTGTGATAGTCTATTTCGGTTTTAGACTCCAATTCTAACTCATGATTCATCTCCTCCCTCATAACAATTTTTCTTTTTTTTCTCTTTTTTTATGTTTTTTTCTTTTTTTAAATTTTTTTAAGAATATTTCACCCTTCATGCGAATATTTACGCTTATTTAGGCGCAACGTACCCGATTACTCGGTTCATACTCTTTTTTCTTTTTCTTTTTTTAGAATATTTCACTTTTCATGCGAATATTTACGCTTGTTTAGGCGCAAAGTACCCGACTACTTGGATCATACTCTTTTTTTCACTCTTGAGCCTATTGCTTTAATACCAGGTGCACCCCATTATTTTATCACTCTCGAGGCTATTGCCTTAATACCAGGCTCACCCCATTATTTTATTCTCACTTTTTTCTTTTCTTTTTTTTTTCTTTTTTTTGTTTAGAGAGAGAAGACTTACTCAATCATTATCATCTTTGTCATTAACCTAATAAACTATTGTGAAATGAAAAATAGATGTATACTTGCCTCAAAACTACTGTTGGCGGTATTTATTTTTCGGATTTTAATCTTTTTCATAAAATTCAAAGTGTATCATCCAATCTTCTCTCCTATCCAATTTCAAATCTAAATTTGTTCCTTTATTTGTAATTAGGTAAATCTATTGATAAAAATACATAAAAAAATTTTAATTTATTTTTCTTTTCAGTTTTTTCTTAATTGTTTTCAGTTTTTTTATATTTTTTTCAGTTAGTTACCCTAAAAACTACCCAAAGTGTAAAATAAAAAAACCCAAAAATCTAAAAAAATAAAGAATCTAAAAAAATTAAAAATCCTAGAAAAATATGAAGAAAATATCCTACCCCATTCCCCACACCTAAACTCGTATATGCCCTCATACACAAACCAAGAGTGGTAAAAAAAATTTATTATACAAATATTATACATTTATTAGAAAATTCAAACGGTTACGACCTCTTGATCGCTTTCCACTCTCATAATGTGTCTTTTTATGTTTTGATATGGATGAACTTAGCCTTTTTGTCAATTTTGCATTTAATCTCTCAATCTTGTTTTTGATTTTTCTCAATTTATTTCTACCTTACTTTTTTTATTCAATAATAAAATTTTGAAGTTGGAAATCGTACCTTTATCGTCGATATTTAACCCACGAGCATCTTTAATAGCAGTAAGTATTTTGGTTTTATCAACTTGTGAAATAACATACTCATTTGGATATTGCAGAATCATGAGCTCAATTTTGGAGGGCTCTTTCAAATCATCAGGTATCATGATCTCTTCTTTTTGTAGTTCCTTCCATTCTTCTAATGTTTTGGGCTCGTCATGCAAATTTTCTTCAAACCTGTCATAAAAATTCTCAAAAGAAAATGTCATACTAATGGACTTATCATTAGTCAAGTTATTATGACGGGCTAAAAATTTTTCTTCACAAATTTCTTCACAATTTCCATCAAAAGAATCAAATGATAATGTGTCACTAGCAAGCTCACCATGAGAAAATCATCAAGCAAAATATTTTCTTTATCACCAGTTTCATCATAATTATTTCACAATGGTCTAAAATAGATTGATCACAATGTTGAATTATAGACTCATCATGCACAAAACTATTTAATTCTTTATTAATCTATGAGAATTTTTATTGTAATGGAAGAAATCAGGATTTCTCTGTTATTTCTCATAATCTAAGCATTTCTTTTTGTTCTTGTGACTTGCTCTTCCAAATACTATGACTTTCTGAGTTTCGTCCTTGGGAGGAACCTCAAAAACAACCTTGTTAGCACTTTCGATGTCATCACTTAATTCGTGTAAGGATGATCGAATAGGTGCTTGGAAGGAAGTCAGAGAATATATCTCATTCAAACAATCGCTGAATGCATCAGTGCTAGTGCTTGAGGGCTCAGAATCAACCCTAGAAGAATAAACAAACTCTAAATTTTTATTTATTACCTATTCACCATCAGAGTGAATGGTGTTATTTACATCAAGGCCTTCAAGGCTTATCACAATGGGCTCACCGTCCCAAATTACATCCTCGAATTTCGAATCTTCGGATCCTGATTCTGTGTCAGCTTCTTCGCCGCTATCAGAGTCGTCTGGAACAAGCTGATCTGAAACATCGAATGCGTCTTGATACAACAACGCGTCAGTAAAGTAGTTTTCAACTCTTTTAAAGGGTTACTTTTCTGCGACCAGCATTCTTACACCCCCGTCTTTGTCCACATACTTCATATATTGATGTAACATGGATGGGATAATGAGGTTGCTATGGATCCAGGGTCTTCCTAATAGCAGGTTGTATGATGTGTCCTCGTCGATCATATAATACGTTACTTCCGTCTTTAAGTCACCGATTTGGCACTTAAACTTTATCTTACCCAATAGTCTACTACCGTTAGCATTGAATGGAAAGATGGTAGTGTTAGTCACTGCTAATCTGTTCATCGGAACTCCAAGGTATCGTAGCATCCTCCGTGGCATGATGCTCAAGGCCGAGCCTGGATCAACTTGAATGCGATCAATCTCTATAGACTCTATGTATTACTTGTAATACAAAGAGTGGTGATGCTTATTGCTCCTTACTTGCATTTCTTTCGGAGAGAAAGTGATGTAGGGAACGTTCTTACCAGAGACCTGGTGACACGTCATGCAAAGGGATTCTTCCTTCTCAATCATCTCTGGTATCTGCGCCAAGAATAACTCCGAATTTTGCAGAGTTTCTCTCAAAACTTCTCTAGTAGATTTAGAAAGCTTCAGGAGCTCGTACAAGGTTATCCTCGCGGGAATATTGGCTAACTGCGTTAAGATGTCGAACCAAAACGACTTTCGCAAATCTTTCACAGGCTCTTTTCCTTTCTTCTTCAGTACTTTATCAAACTTAAACTCTTTTTGTTTGGTCTTCTCTGGAAATGGTCAAGATTCTGTGGCCTGACCGTAGTTCTTCAAATAATTTTTTCCCGAATGGGTCCCCGGGAGAGGGGGATCCGGATCAGCCACCAGAAAGTCTCTAATTTCTTCTTCCGAATCTGTTAGAATAGGAATGCCTCCGTCATCTTTGGGAATTATAGAGACGACATTAGAAGTAAAGATCTTCCCTTTTCGCCTTCTTCCAGATGAGTTAGAAGTCCATTGTTCATCATTAAAGAGATCTGGATGCACTCATATTATCTCCCCCTATCAGTTTCGAAGAGGGACAATCTTTTCTCCTGCTGTTGATGCGGATCAAAATTCACGACCTGCATCGTGCCTCTAGGAATGGGTAGCACTCTGTCTTGAACTGTTGACTCTATCCAGTAGGGCGCTTTATCGAACTTGACAGTCATTATGTTCGCGGTCACCTTTTTCTGGTGTTCTTAGAGCTTGATGACATTGGCATCAACTAAGACTTGAATCTTATCCTTAAGGATGTAACAATTTTGGGTAGGGTGGTTAATAATCCTATGATAGACACAGAAATTAGGATCATTAACTCCCCTTGCTTCTGCCGGACGTTTAGATTCTGACAGTTTCAGTATCTTCTTACTCATGAGAAAGTTAAAGATGGTTTTCGTATGCTCATCCTTGAAGGAATATTGTTTTTGAGGCATACGTGTCTGAGGAGGGAGCTTCTGATGTGATAAGTTACTGCAAGTACACAATATCGATTGTAGTGCTTAACAGGTCGTCCCACAGAGATCTAAGGTGTTTTTGCGTTCCTTACTCTTTCCTTAGTCTAACGGACTAACAAAAGATTCTAGTTTGAAGTTGAGTTAATCTAAATAGCCAAGGATTTAGAATCCACTAATTTCCAACCATGTATTTACTTCTATTATCTTCTTCTTTCATAAAAAGGTGATCTTTAAGTTTAATCTTTATTTAAAGTGCCCTAAGTATGAGCTATCAAGTGGTGTGCAAGTATAACTCATCAAAGATACTACTTTTCATAAAGACAAACTAAATCTTTAGATAATTCAATGAAAAAGATAAAATCAAAAACCCCAAACCCAAACTAAGTATAGGCTATCAAGAAACCTAATTCAAGTATAACCTATCAAAGTTCTAATCTTCGAGTTCTTGTATTTTAATCTTTTTTATAAAAAAATCATGTCTTTATTATTTTATTTAAGAAGAAAAATATTAGAAACCAATTACATGGTGGATCCTAACTTCATCTACATCCTAGAGCTAAACTAATTAGCTACACATGATTCTAAAAAGCAATAAAATCAAATCTAGAAAGCAAATAAATATGTACTAGAAAGCAATTAAATCTATATAAAAAGCAAATAAAGAATTACAAGCAATGGCTTACCTTTGGAGCACGGTATTGTGGCCGACACCCCTTCAGCAAAACCTTAATTTTATTAATGAAAGACGAGTGCAAACTAAATCCGAATCTACATTAACTATTGCATAAAACCCTAGATTACAAGGATACGGCCAATAAGTTTCGGAAATCCAAACCCAATTCTAATACAATTGTAAAACTACAAGATCATAACAAAGCCGTGGGAGAAAAATCCACGTGTCAGTCCACTATTGGGCCTCCATTTAGCGGTAAGCACCGCTATTTAGCGGTAAAATTATTTGAAAAATTCTTGAAATTGTTTCCACGTGAAACTCTTGTCTTTTAAGTTTAATTTTCCTGACTGTATTCGATTTTGAGTCTCTGAAGCATCGTAATCTCGTAGTCTTGCCCACTTTAGAAACTTTTCAGACTTTGATTTCCTATTCCAACTCTGATTTCAAGCCATCTTCTTGTACGAATAAAATTCCTGAAAAACACACTAACAATACCCGAGTAACATTATTTATATACAAAAATATGTAATATGAAGGCTATAAATATGCAATATATGGCACTCATCACACCCCCACACCTATCTTTTGCTAGTCCTCGAGCAAAACCTAAACCTAAAAAGAAAAATAAAAATCCCAACTTTCGCAGGAATTGCGATTGCACTTAGCACGTGCAACAAGTCTTTAAACCCCTAGGTTACCCTAGTGGACGAGTTGTGTCTCGTGAGGGTTTGCAGTGAATATACCCACAAAATTCTTGAAGAAAATAGATTAAGGAATAAAGAAAAGAAAAATAAAGATAACAGAAAATCATGAAAAATAAAAATTTTGTACAAAAGAAAGAATTTTTTTTTATGATATTTTCATTAATTAATCAAACTAATATACAAACTCAAGAACGCATTTAGATTATCAATTTTCAAATCGAGTGTCATATCAAATACAATTTCATTTTAATCAAAAATTTAAATCCTATCTTTCAATACCACTAACAGATAATCCATTGGCTCCTATACATCTACGTGCACGTGTGATAGTCTATTTAGTTTTGGAATCCAACTCTAACTCATGATTCATCTCCTCCCTCATAACAATTTTTCTTTTTTTTCTCTTTTTTTTCTTTTTTTAAATTTTTCTAAGAATATTTTACCTTTCATGCGAATATTTACGCTTACTTAGGCGCAAGTACCTGATTACTGGGTTCATACTCTTTTTTTTCTTTTTCTTTTTTTTACAATATTTCACCTCTCATGCGAATATTTACGTTTGTTTAGGTGCAAAGTACCCGATTACTTGGATCATACTCTTTTTTTCACTTTCGAGACTATTGCCTTAATACCAGGCTCACCCCATTATTTTATTCTCACTTTTTTCTTTTCTTTTCTTTTCTTTTTTTCTTTTTTTTGTTTAGAGAGAGAAGACTTACTCAATCGTTATCATTTTTGTCCTTAACCTAATAAACTATTGTGAAGTGAAAAATAGATATATACTTGCCTCAAAACTACTGTTGGCGGTATTTATTTTTCAGATTTTAATTTTTTTCATAAAATTCAAAGTGTATCATCCAATCTACTCTCCTATCCAATTTCAAATCTAAATTTGTTCCTTTATTTGTAATTAGGTTGATCTATTGATAAAAATACATAATATTTTTAATTTATTTTCTTTTCAGTTTTTTTCAATTTTTTTTCCAGTTTTTTTTAAATTTTTTTTTCAGTTAGTTACCCTAAAAACTACCAAAAGTGTAAAATAAAGAAACCCAAAAATCTAAAAAAATAAAGAATCTAAAAAACATTAAAAAGTCTAGAAAAATATGAAGAAAATATCCTAACCCATTCCCCCACACCTAGACATATACATGCCCTCATACACAAACCAAGAGTGGTAAAAAAAAACTATTATACAAATATTATACACTTATTACAAAATTCAAACGGTTACGACCTCTTGAACGCTTTCCACTCTCATAATGTGTCCTTTTATGTTTTGATATAGCTGAACTTAGCATTTTTGTTAGTTTTGCATTTAATCTCTCCATCTTGTTTTTGATTTTTCTCAATTTATTTCTACCTTTCATTTTTTATTCAATAATAAAATTTTGAAGTTGGAAATCGTATCTTTATCGTCGATATTTGGATCACGAGTATCTTTCATAGCAGTAAGTATTTTGGTTTTTCCAACTTGTGAAATAACATGCTTACTTTGATATTGCGGAATCATGAGCTCGATTTTGGAGGGCTCTTTCAAATCATCAGGTATCATGATCTCTTCTTTTTATAGTTCCTTCCATTCTTCTAATGTTTTGCGCTCGTCATGCAAATTTTCTTCAAACCTGTCATAAAAATTCTCAAAAGAAAATGTCATACTAGTGGATTTATCATTAGTCAAGTTATTATGAAGGGTAAAAAATTCTTCTTCCCAAATTTCTTCACAATTTCTATCAAAAGAATCAAATGATAATATGTTACTAGTAAGCTCACCATGAGATAAATCATAAAGCAAAATATTTTCTTTATCACCAGTTTCATCATAATTATTTTCACTATGGTCTAAAATAGGTTGATCACAATGTTGAATTATAGACTCATCATGCACAAAACTATTTAATTCATTTTGTATCATATCTACTTCAGAAGATGACTGGAGTGATTGCTCGTTGGAGTTAGAAATGTTCAAACTATTATATGGTTGATCTCTAAAAAGTTTAGCTTGAGAAATCGCTTTGAGAAGATCTTCCATACAGGCTGCAGTTTTAGAGGATGAATTTTGAGAGGATGATTTTAGCAAACCTTCTATGCCTTCCTCAATTCTACATTTTCATTCCTCAAATTCATGATTGTAAATTTTCTTATTTTTTCTACAAATGATTGCATCTCGAGATTATGAGTGAAATTTGAAAGTGGATATGATGGATCTGTATATATATTTGATGACAGATATGAAGTGGCTGTAGGTAAATTCTCATAACATGCATATTTTGTTTCTAATCTTTTTTATCTTTCATCTAACATGTTCAATTGAATATCTTATTCATGATTGAATGTAGAATATGAAAATGAATAGCCCATAAAGAAAATATCAGACGGAGGACTCTCTTGGTACGGCTTTTGATTATATGCAAAATTAGAATTATTCATCAATTCATAATTGTAATTTTGTGTATAAAAAGTGCTCGTAGGTTTATTATATGTGTTGTGAATTTGATTATGACCTAGTCCTAGCGAACTTTCTATCCATGGACACTGATAATAATTATAATATGGATCACGACAATGATAGCAACCAATTTGATTTTGAAATATTTTTTAAAAAAAAAATTTTTTTGAAAAAGGTGGAGAGGGAGAGAGATGGAAAGAAATAAAAATAAATGATTAATTTTTTTTTATTTTTGTACTGAACTAGAGATATAAAATACAGATATAAGGAAAATTTTGTGGCGTTACGTACCTTAAGTACCGCCAAATAGCGGTATATACCGCTAATTAGCGGTCCAAAGAGAGAATTTGGTTCTCTACTTTATGACGTGAACTCAACACGCTTAGTTCGTCTTGTTTTTTTTCTTGTATCTGTACTTTCTAATCCCTGCACACTCAACGCACACTGTTAATCCCGTAAAACGTTAGATAAAGCAAGAAAAACACAGTCGATCCCCGGCAACGACGCAAAAAACTTGATGTGATAATTTACTGCAAGCGCACAGTGTCGATTGTAACGCTTAACAGGTCGTCCCACGGAGATCTAAGATGTTTTTGCGTTCCTTACTCTTTTTTTAGTCTAACGGACTAACAAAAGATTCTAGTTTGAAATTGAGTTAATCTAAATAGCCTAGGATCTAGAGTCCACTAATTGCCAACTATGTATTTACTTTTAGTATCTTCTTCTTTCATAAAAAGGTGATCTTTTAGTTTAATCTTTATTTAAAGTGCTCTAAGTATGAGTTATCAAGTGGTGTGCAAGTATAACTAATCAAAAATAATACTTTTCAAATAGACAAACTAAATTTTAAGATAATTCAATGAAAAAGATAAAATCAACAACCCCGAACCCTAACAAAGTATAGGCTATCAAGAAACCTAATTCAAGCATAATCTATCAAAGTCCTAATCTTCGAGTTCTTGTATTAATCTTTTTTATAGAAAAATCATGTCTTTATAATTTTATTTAAGAAGAAAAATATTAGAAAGCAATTACATGGTGGATCCTACATTCATCTACATCCTAGAGCTAAACTAATTAGCTACACATGATTCTAGAAAGCAATAAAATCTAATCTAGAAAATAAATAAATCTATACTAGAATGTAATTAAATATATCTAAAAAGTGAATAAAGAATTACAAGCAATGGTTTACCACTGCAGCACGGTATTGTGGCCGCCACCCCTTCAGCAAAATCTTAATTTTATTAATGAAAGACGAGTACAAACTAAATCCTAATCTACATTAACTACTGCATAAAACCCTAGAATACAAGGATACGACCAATATATAGGCATCGAAAATCCAAACCCAATTATAATAAAATTGTGACCCTATAAGATTATAACGAAGCCGTGGGAGAAACATCCACGTGTCAGTCCACTATTGGGCCGCCATTTAGCGGTAATTACCGCTATATTGCGGTAAAAGTAAAAACTCTTGAAATTGTTTCCTCGTGAAACTCGTGTCTAGTAAGTTTAATTTTCCTAAGTGTATTCGACTTTGAGTCTCTGAAGCATCGTAATCTCGTAGTCTTGCACACTTTAGAAATTTTTCGGACTTTGATTTTCTATTCCAACTCTGATTTCATGCCATCTCGCTGTACGAATAAAATTCCTGAAAAACACACTAACAATACCCGAGTAGCATTATTTATATACAAAAAAACGTAATATGAAGGCTATAAATATGCAATATATGGCACTCGTCCACCCCCACACCTATCTTTTGCTAGTTCTCGAGCAAAACCTAAACCTAAAAAGAAAAATAAAAATCCTAACTCACTTTCGCAGGAATCGCGATTGCACTTAGCACGTGCAACAAATCTTTAAACCCCTAGGTTACCCTAGTAGACGAGTTGTGTCTTCTGAGGGTTTGCAGTGAATATACCCACAAAATTCATGAAGAAAATAGATTAAGGAATAATAAAAAGGAAAATAAGGATAACCGAAAATCAAGAAAAATAATATATTTTTACAAAAGAAAGAATTTTTTTATGATATTTTCATCAATTAATCTCACTAATATACAAACTCAAGAACGCATTTAGATTATCAATTTTCAAATCGAGTATCATATCAAATACACTTATTATTTTAATAAAAAATTTAAATCCTATCTTTCAATACCCACTAACAGATAATCCATTAGCTCCTATACATCTACATGCACGTGTGATACTCTATTTCGGTTTTGAACTCTAACGCTAACTCATGATTCATCTCCTCCCTCATAACAATTTTTCTTTTTTTTAATTTTTTTTCTTTTTTTAATTTTTTTTAAGAATATTTTAGCTTTCATGCGAATATTTACGCTTACTTAGGCGCAACGTACCTGATTACTTGGTTCATACTCTTTTTTTTCTTTTTCTTTTTTTAGAATATTTCATCTTTCATGCGAATATTCACGCTTACTTAAGCGCAAAGTACCCGATTACTTGGATCATACTCTTTTTTTCACTCTTGAGACTATTGTCTTAATACCAGGCGCACCCCATTATTTTATCACTCTCGCGGCTATTGTCTTAATACCAGGCTCACCCCATTATTTTATTCTCACTTTTTCTTTACTTCTTTTTTCTTTTTTTCTTTTTTTTTGTTTAGTGAGAGAAAACTTACTCAATCGTTATCATCTTTCTCCTTAACCTAATAAAGTATTGTGAAATGAAAAATAGATGTATACTTTCCTCAAAACTACTGTTGGCAGTATTTATTTTTTCAGATTTTAATCTCTTTTATAAAATTCAAAATGTATCATCCATTCTACTCTCCTATCCAATTTCAAATCTAAATTTATTCCTTTATTTGTAATTAGGTTGATCTATTAATAAAAATACATAATTTTTTTTAATTTATTTTTCTTTTCAGTTTTTTTCATTTTTTTTAGTTTTTTTATATTTTTTTCTGTTAGTTACCCTAAAAACTACCAAAAGTGTAAAATAAAGAAACCCAAAAATCTAAAAAAATAAAGAATCTAAAAAAAATAAAAATCCAAGAAAAATATGAAGAAAATATCCTAACCCATTCCCCCACACCTAGACTCGTATATGCCCTCATACACAAACCAAGAGTGGTAAAAAAAACTATTATACAAATATTATACACTTATTAGAAAATTCAAACGGTTACGACCTCTTGATCGCTTGTCACTCTCATAATGTGTCCTTTTATATTTTGATATGGATGAATTTAGCCTTTTTGTCAGTTTTGCATTTAATCTCTCCATCTTGTTTTTGATTTTTCTCAATTTATTTCTATATTTTGTTATTCAATAATAAAATTTTGAAGTTAGAAATCGTACCTTTATCGTCGATATTTGACCAATGAGCATCTTTCATAGCAGTAAATATTTTGGTTTTATCAACTTGTGAAATAACATACTCATTTTGATATTGCGGAATCATGAGCTCAATTTTGGAGGGCTCTTTCAAATCATTAAGTATCATGATCTCTTCTTTTTGTAGTTCCTTCCATTCTTCTAATGTTTTGGGCTCGTCATGCAAATTTTCTTCAAACCTGTCATAAAAATTCTGAAAAGAAAATGCCATACTAGTGGACTTATCATTAGTCAAGTTATTATGAAGGGATAAAAATTTTTCTTCACAAATTTCTTCACAATTTCCATCAAAAGAATCAAATAATAATGTGTCACTAGAAAGCTCCCCATGATATAAATCATCAAGCAAAATATTTTTTTTTACCACCAATTTCAACATAATTATTTTCACAATGGTCTAAAATATATTGATCACAATGTTGAATTATAAACTCATCATGCACAAAACTATTTAATTCATTTTGAATTATATCTACTTCAAAAGATGACGGAAGTGATTGCTCGTTGGAGTTAGATATGTTCAAACTATTAGATAGTTGATTTACAAAAAGTTTAACTTGAAAGATCGCTTTGAGAAGATGTTCCATACAAGCTGCAGTTTTAGAGGGTGAATTTTGAGAGGATTATTTTAGCAAACCTTCTATACCTTTCTCAATTCTACGTCTTCGTTCCTCAGATTCATGATTGTAAATTTTCTTATTTTCTTCAAATGATTGCATCTCGAGATTATGAGTGAAATTTGAAAGTGGATATAATGGATCTGTATATATATTTGATGACAGATATGAAGTGGTTGTAGGTAAATTTTTATGACATACATATTTTGCTTCTAATCTTTTTAATCTTTCATCTAACATGTTCAATTGAATATCTTGTTTATGATTGAATGTAGAATATGAAGATGAATAGCCTATAAAGAAAGGATCAGACGGAGGACTCTCTTGGTATGGCTCTTAATTATATGCAAAATTAGAATTATTTATCCATTCATAATTGTAATTTTGTGTGTAAGAAGTGCTCGTAGGTTTATTATATGTGTTGTAAATTTGATTATGACCTAGTCCTAGCGAACTTCCTATCCATGGATACTGATAATAATTATGACATGGATCACGACAATGACAGCTACCAAATTGATTTTGAAACATTTAAAAAAAAAATTGAAAAAGGTGGAGAGGGAGAGAGATGAAAAAGAAATAAAAATAAAAGATTAATTTTTTTTCTTATATTTTTTTACTGAACCAATATGAAACAAAGATATAAGGAAAATTTTGTGGCGTTTCATACCTTAAGTACCACCAAATAGCGGTATATACCGCTAATTAGAGGCCCAAAGAAAGAATTTGGTTCTCTACTTTTTATCGTGAACTCAACACGCTTGGCTCGTCTTGTTTCTTTTCCGTATCTATACTTTCTAGTCCCTGCACACTCAACGCACGCTGTTAATCTCGTAAAACATTATAAAAAGCTAGAAAAATACCGTGGATCCCCGGTAACGGGCCAAAAACTTGATGTGATAATTTACTGCAAGAGCACAGTATCGGTTGTAGCGCTTAACAGGTCGTCACACAGAGATCTAAGGTATTTTTGTTTTTCTTACTCTTTCCTTAGTCTAACGGACTAAAAAAAAATTCTAGTTTGAAATTGAGTTAATCTAAATAGCCTAGAATCTAGAATCCACTAATTTCCAACCATGTATTTACTTCTATTATCTTCTTCTTTAATAAAAATGTGATCTTTTAGTTTAATCTTTATTTAAAGTGCCCTAAGTATGAGCTATCAAGTGGTGTGTAAGTATAACTCCTCAAAAATACTACTTTTCATAATGACAAACTATATTTTTAGATAATTCAATGAAAAAGACAAAATTAACAACCCCAAACCATAACTAAGCATAGGCTATCAAGAAACATAATTCAAGTATAACCTATCAAAGTCCTAATCTTCGAGTTCTTGTATTTTAATATTTTTTATAGAAAAATCATGTCTTTATTATTTTATTTGAGAAGAAAATTATTAGAAAGCAATTACATGGTGGATCCTAACTTCATCTACATCCTAGAGCTAAACTAATTAGCTACACATAATTCTAGAAAGCAATAAAATCTAATCTAGAAAACAAATAAATCTATACTAGAAAGCAATTAAATCTATCTAAAAATCAAATAAATAATTACAAGTAATGGCTTACCTCTGGAGCACGGTATTGTGGCCGCCACCCCTTCAGCAAAACTTTAATTTTATTAATGAAAGACGAGTACAAACTAAATCCTAATCTATATTAACTACTGCATAAAACCCTAGAATACAAGGATACGGCCAATATATAGGCTTCATAAATTCAAACCTAATTCT
This sequence comes from Dracaena cambodiana, assembly GCA_036321105.1. Classification (NCBI taxonomy): domain Eukaryota; kingdom Viridiplantae; phylum Streptophyta; class Magnoliopsida; order Asparagales; family Asparagaceae; genus Dracaena; species Dracaena cambodiana. Next base: position 63,310,760 of record JAYEPQ010000002.1, read on the forward strand.
AATACAATTGTGTAACTACAAGATTATAACGAAGCCGTGGGAGAAAAATCCACTTGTCAGTCCACTATTTGGCCACCATTTAGAGGTAATTATCGCTATTTAGCGGTAAATATATTTGAAAAATTCTTGAAATTTTTTTCACGTGAAACTCTTGTCTTGTAAGTTTAATTTTCCTTACTGTTTTTGACTTTGAGTCTTTGAAGCATCGTAATCTCGTAGTCTTGCCCACTTTAGAAACTTTTCAGACTTTGATTTCCTATTCAAACTCTGATTTCATGCCATCTCTTTGTACGAATATAATTCCTGAAAAACACACTAACAATACCCGAGTAGTATTATTTATATACAAAAATAGGTAATATGTAGGCTATAAATATGTAATATATGGCACTCATCATACCCCCACACCTATCTTTTGCTAGTCCTCGAGCAAAATCTAAACCTAAAAAGAAAAATAAAAATCCTAACTCACTTTCACAGGAATCGCAATTGCACATAGCACGTGCAAAAAGCCTTTAAACCTCTAGATTACCCTAGTGGACGAGTTGTGTCTCGTAAGGCTTTGCAGTGAATATACCCACAAAATTCATGAAGAAAATAGATTAAGGAATAAAGAAAAGAAAAATAAGGATAACTAAAAATCAAGAAAAATAAAAATTTTGTACAAAAGAAAGAATTTTTTTTATGATATTTTCATCAATTAATCTCACTAATATACAAACTCAAGAATGCATTTAGATTATCAATTTTCAAATCGAGCGTCATATCAATTATACTTATCATTTTAATCAAAAATTTAAATCCTATCTTTCAATACCTACTAACAGATAATCCATTAGCTCCTATACATCTACGTGCACGTGTGATAATCTATTTCGGTTTTGGACTCCAACTCTAACTCATGATTCATCTCCTCCCTCATAACAAATTTTCTTTTTTTTCCTCTTTTTTTATTTTTTTATTTTTTTAATTTTTTTTTAAGAATATTTCACCTTTCATGCGAATATTTATGCTTATTGGGCGCAACGTATCCGATTACTCGGTTCATACTCTTTTTTTTCTTTTTCATTTTCTTTTTTAGAATAATTCACCTTTCATGTGAATATTCACGCTTACTTAGGCGCAAAGTACCCGATTACTTGGATCATACTCTTTTTTTCACTCTTGAGGCTATTGCCTTAATACCAGGCACACCCCATTATTTTATCACTCTCGAGCCTATTGCCTTAATACCAGGCTCACCCCATTATTTTATTCTCAATTTTTTCATTTCGTTTTGTTTTCTTTTTTTCTTTTTTTTGTTTAGAGAGAGAAGATTTACTCAATCGTTATTATCTTTGTCCTTAAACTAATAAACTATTGTGAAGTGAAAAATAGATGTATACTTGCCTCAAAACTACTGTTGACGGTATTTATTTTCAGATTTTAATCTTTTTCATAAAATTCAAAGTGTATCACCCAATCTACTCTCCTATCCAATTTCAAATCTAAATTTGATCCTTTATTTGTAATTAGGTTGATCTATTGATAAAAATACATAAATTTTTTAATTTATTTTTTTAATTTTTTTCAGTTTTTTTATGTTTTTTTTTCAGTTAGTTACCCTAAAAACTACCCAAAGTGTAAATTAAAGAAATCCAAAAATCTAAAAAAATAAAGAATCTAAAAAAAATTAAAAATCCTAGAAAAATATGAAGAAAATATCATAACCCATTTCCCCACACCTAGACTCGTATATGCTCTCATACACATACCAAGAGTGGTAAAAAAAAACTATTATACAAATATTGTACAACTCTTGATCGTTTTCCACTCTCATAGTGTTTCCTTTTATGTTTTGATATGGATGAACTTAGCATTTTTGTCAGTTTTGCATTTAATCTCTCCATCTTGTTTTTGATTTTTGTCAATTTATTTCTACCTTTCTTTTTTTTATTCAATAATAAAATTTTGAAGTTGGAAATCGTACCTTCATCGTCGATATTTGATCCACGAGCATCTTTCATAGCAGTAAGTATTTTGGTTTTATCAATTTGTGAAATAACATACTCACTTTGATATTGCGGAATCATGAGCTCGATTTTGGAGTGCTCTTTCAAATCATCCATGATCTCTTCTTTTTGTAGTTCCTTCCATTCTTCTAATATTTTGGGCTCGTCATTCAAATTTTCTTCAAACCTGTCATAAAAATTCTCAGAAGAAAATGTCATACTAGTAGACTTATCATTAGTCAAGTTATTATGAAGGGATAAAAATTCTTCTTCACAAATTTCTTCACAATTTCCATCAAAAGAATCAAATGATAATGTGTCACTAGCAAGCTCACCATGAGATAAATCATTAAGCAAAATATTTTCTTTATCACCAGTTTCATCATAATTATTTCACAATGGTCTAAAATAGTTTGATCACAATATTGAATTATAGACTAATCATGCACAAAACTATTTAATTCATTTTGAATCATATCTACTTCAGAAGATGACTGGAGTGATTGCTCGTTGGAGTTAGATATGTTCAAACTATTAGATAGTTATCTCCAAAAATTTTAGTTTGAGAAATCATTTTGAGAAGATCTTCCTTACAAGGTGCAGTTTTAGAGGATAAATTTGAGAGGATGATTTTAGCAAAGCTTCTATACCTTTCTCAATTCTACGTCTTCGTTCCTTAGATTTATAATCGTAAATTTTCTTATTTTCTTCAAATAATTGCATCTCCAGATTATGAGTGAAATTTAAAAGTGGATATGATGGATCTGTATATATATTTGATGACAGATATAGATATGAAGTGGTTGTAGGTAAATTCTCATGACATGCATATTTTGCTTCTAATCTTTTTAATCTTTCATTTAACCTGTTCAATTGAATATCTTGTTCATAATTGAATATAGAATATGAAGATGAATAGCCCATAAAGAAAGGATCAGACAGAGAACTCTCTTGATATGACTCTTGATTATATGCAAAATTAGAATATTCATCTATTTATAATTGTAATTTTGTGTATAAGAAGTGTTCGTAGATTTATTATATGTTGTTGTGAATTTGATTATGATCTAGTCCTAGCGAACTTCCTATCCATAAACACTGATAATAATTATGATATGGATCACGACAATGATAGCAACCAGTTTGATTTTGAAACATTTTAAAAAAAAAAAAATTTTGAAAAAGGTGGAGAGGGAGAGAGATGGAAAAGAAATAAAAATAAAAGATTAATTTTTTTTTTGTATTTTTTTACTAAACCAGAGACATGAAACACGGATATCAGGAAAATTTTGTGGCGTTTCGTACCTTACGTACCGCCAAATAGCGTTATATACCGCTAATTAGCAGCCCAAAGAGAGAATTTGGTTCTCTACTTTTTGTCGTGAACTCAACATGCTTAGCTCGTCTTGTTTGTTTTCCTGTATCTGTACTTTCTAGTCTCTGCACACTCAACGCACACTGTTAATCCCGTAAAACGTTAGAAAAAGAAAAAAAAACACCATGGATCCCCGGTAACGGCGCCAAAAACTTGATGTGATAATTTACTGCAAGTGCACAGTATCGGTTATAGCGCTTAACAGATCGTCCCACAGAGATCTAAGGTGTTTTTGCATTCCTTACTCTTTCCTTAGTCTAACGTACTAACAAAACATTTTAGTTTGAAGTTGAATTAATCTAAATAGCCTAAGATTTAGAATCTACTAATTTCCAACCATGTATTTACTTCTATTATCTTCTTCTTTCATAAAAAAGTGATCTTTTAGTTTAATCTTTATTTAAAGTGTCCTAAGTATGAGCTATAAAGTAGTGTGCAAGTATAACTTATCAAAAATACTACTTTTCATAAAGACAAACTAAATCTTTAGATAATTCAATGAAAAAGATAAAATCAACAATCCCAAACCGTAACTAAGCATAGGCTATTAAGAAACATAATTCAAGTATAACCTATCAAAGTCCTAATCTTCGAGTTCTTGTATTTTAATCTTTTTTATAGAAAAATCATGTCTTTATTATTTTGTTTAAGAAGAAAAATATTAGAAAGCAATTACATGGTGGATTCTAACTTCATCTTCATCCTAGAGCCAAACTAATTAGCTACACATGATTCTAAAAAGCAATAAAATCTCATCTAGAAAGCATATAAATCTATACTAGAAAGTAATTAAATCTATCTAAAAAGCAAATAAAGAATTACAAGCAATGGCTTGCCTCTGGAGTACGGTATTGTGGCCGCCACCCTTTCAGCAAAACCTTAATTTTATTAATGAAAGACAAGTACAAATTAAATTCTAATCTACATTAACTACTACATAAAACCCTATAATACAAGGATACGGCCAATATATACGCTTCGAAAATCCAAACCCAATTCTAATACAATTGTGAAACTACAAGATTATAATGAAGCCGTGGAGGCCGCCATTTAGCGGTAATTACCACTATTTAGTGGTAAAAATATTTGTAAAATTCTTGAAATTTTTTCCACGTGAAACTCTGTCTTGTAAGTTTAATTTTCCTAACTGTATTCGACTTTGAGTCTCTGAAGCATCGTAATCTCGTAGTCTTACCCACTTTAGAAATTTTTCGGACTTTGATTTCCCATTCCAACTCTGATTTCATGCCATCTCCTTGTACGAATAAAATTCCTGAAAAACACACTAACAATACTCGAGTAGCATTATTTATATACAAAAATAGGTAATATGAAAGCTATAAATATGCAATATATGGCACTCATCATACCCCCACACCTATCTTTTGCTAGTTCTCGAGCAAAGCTAAACCTAAAAAGAAAAATAAAAATCCTAACTCACTTTCGCCGGAATCGCGATTGCACTTAGCACGTGTAACAAGCCTTTAAACCCCTAAGTTGCCATAGTGGACGAGTTGTGTCTCGTGAGGGTTTGCAGTGAATATACCCACAAAATTTATGAAGAAAATAGATTAAGGAATAAAGAAAAAAAATAAGGATAACCGAAAATCAAGAAAAATAAAAATTTTGTACAAAAGAAAGAATTTTTTTATGATATTTTCATCAATTAATCTCACTAATATACAAACTCAAGAATGCATTTTGATTATCAATTTTCAAATCGAGCGTCATATCAAATATACTTATTATTTTAATCAAAAATTTAAATCCTATCTTTCAATACCCACTAACAGATAGTCAATTGGCTCCTATATATCTACGTGCACGTGTGATAGTCTATTTCGGTTTTGGACTTTAACTCTAACTCATGATTCATCTCCACCCTTATAACAATTTTTCTTTTTTTCTCCTTTTTTATATTTTTTCTTTTATTAAATTTTTTTAAGAATATTTTACTTTTCATGCGAATATTTACGCTTACTTAGGCGCAACGTACCCGATTACTCGGTTCATACTCTTTTTTTTCTTTTTCTTTTTTTTAGAATATTTCACCTCTCATGCGAATATTCACGCTTGCTTAGGCGCAAAGTACCCGATTACTCGGATCATACTCTTTTTTTCACTCTTGAGGCTATTCCCTTAATACCAGTCCCACCCCATTATTTTATCACTCTCGAGACTATTGTCTTAATACTAGGTTCACCCCATTATTTTATTCTCACTTTTTCTTTACTTTTTTTTTCCTTTTTTTCTTTTTTTTTGTTTAGAGAGAGAAGACTTACTCAATCGTTATCATCTTTCTTCTTAACCTAATAAACTATTATGAAATGAAAAATAGATGTATACTTGCCTCAAAACTACTGTTGGCGGTATTTATTTTTCAGATTTTAATTTTTTTTTATAAAATTCAAAGTGTATCATCCATTCTACGCTCCTATCCAATTTCAAATCTAAATTTATTCTTTTATTTGTAATTAGGTTGATCTATTGATAAAAATGAATAATTTTTTTAATTTATTTTTCTTTTCAGTTTTTTTAAATTTTTTTTAGTTTTTTTAATAGTTTTTTTCAGTTAGTTACCCTAAAAACTACCCAAAGTGTAAAATAAAGAAACTAAAAAATCTAAAAAAATAAAGAATCTAAAAAAAATTAAAAATCCTAGAAAAATATGAAGAAAATATCCTAATCCATTCCTCCACACCTAAACTCGTATATGCCCTCATACACAAACTAAGAGTGGTAAAAAAACTATTATACAAATATTATACACTTATTAGAAAATTCAAACGGTTACGACCTCTTGATCGCTTTCCACTCTCATAATATGTCCTTTTATGTTTTGATATGGATGAATTTAGCCTTTTTGTCAGTTTTGCATTTAATCTCTCCATCTTGTTTTTGATTTTTCTCAATTTATTTCTACCTTTCTTTTTTTATTCAAAAATAAAATTTGAAAGTTGGAAATCGTACCTTTATCGTCGATATTTGACCACGATCATCTTTCATAGCAGTAAGTATTTTGATTTTATCAACTTGTGAAATAACATACTTACTTTGATATTGCGGAATCATGAGCTCGATTTTGGAGTGCTCTTTCAAATCATCCATGATCTCTTCTTTTTGTAGTTCCTTCCATTCTTCTAATGTTTTGGGCTCGTCATGCAAATTTTCTTCAAACCTGTTATAAAAATTCTCAAAAGAAAATGCCACACTAGTGGACTTATAATTAGTTAAGTTATTATGAAGGGATAAAAATTCTTCTTCACAAATTTCTTCATAATTTCCATCAAAAGAATCAAATGATAATGTGTCACTAGCATGCTCACCATGAGATAAATCATCAAGCAAAATATTTTGTTTATCACCAGTTTCATCATTATTATTTTCACATTGGTCTAAAATATGTTGATCACAATGTTGAATTATAGGCTCATCATGCACAAACTATTTAATTCATTTTGAATCATATCTATTTCAGAAGATGACTAGAGTGATTGCTTGTTGGAGTTAGATATGTTCAAACTATTAGATGGTTGATCTACAAAATGTTTAGCTTGAAAGATCGCTTTGAGAAGATGTTCCATACAAGCTGCAGTTTTAGAGGATGAATTTTGAGAGGATGATTTTAGCAAACCTTCTATAGCTTACTCAATTCTACGTTTTCATTCCTCGGATTCATGACTGTAAATTTTCTTATTTTCTTCAAATGATTGCATCTCAAGATTACGAGTGAAATTTGAAAGTGGATATGATGGATCTGTATATATATTTGATAACATATATGAAGTGGTTGCAGGTAAATTCTCATGACATACATATTTTGCTTCTAATCTTTTTAATTTTTCATCTAACATGTTCAATTAAATATTTTGTTCATGATTGAATGTAGAATATGAAGATGAATAGCCCATAAAGAAAGGATCAGACGGAGGACTCTCTTGGTATGACTCTTGATTATATGCAAAATTAGAATTATTCATCCATTCATAATTGTAATTTTGTATGTAAGAAGTGCTCGTAGGTTTATTATATGTGTTGTGAATTTGATTGTGACCTAGTCCTAGCAAACTTCCTATCCATGGACACTAATAATAATTATGATATGGATCACGACAATGATAGTAACCAGTTTGATTTTGAAATATGTTTTTAAATTTTTTTTTTGAAAAAGGTGGAGAGGGAGAGAGATGGAAAAGAAATAAAAATAAAAATTATTTTTTTTTATTTTTTTACTGAACCAGAGACATGAAATACATATATCAGGAAAATTTTGTGGCGCTACGTACCTTAGGTACCGCCAAATAGCGGTATATACCGCTAATTAGCGGCCCAAAGAGAGAATTTGGTTCTCTACTTTTTGTCGTGAACTCAGCACGCTTAGTGCGTCTTGTTTTCTTTACTGTATCTGTACTTTCTTGTCCCTGCACACTCAACGCATACTGTTAATCCTGAAAAACGTTAGAAAAAGCAAGAAAAACACCGTCGATCCCCGGCAACGGCGCCAAAAACTTGATGTGATAATTTACTGCAAGCGCACAATGTCGGTTGTAGCGCTTAACAGGTCGTCCCAAAGAGATCTAAAGTGTTTTTGCGTTTCTTACTTAGGATCTAAAATCCACTAATTTCCAATCATGTATTTACTTCTATTATCTTCTTCTTTCATAAAAAGGTAATCTTTTAGTTTAATCTTTATTTAAAGTGCCCTAAGTATGAGCTATCAAGTGGTGTGCAAGTCTAACTCATCAAAGATACTACTTTTCATAAAGACAAACTAAATCTCTTGATAATTCAATGAAAAAGATAAAATCAAAAACCCCAAACCCTAACTACGCATAGGCTATTAAGTAAGCTAATTCAAGTATAAATTATCAAAGTCCTAATCTTCGAGTTCTTGTATTTTAATCTTTTTTATAAAAAAAATCATGTCTTTATTATTTTATTTAAGAAGAAAAATATTAGAAAGCAATTACATGGTGGATCCTAACTTCATCTACATCCTAGAGCTAAACTAATTAGCTACACATGATTCTAGAAAGCAATAAAATCTAATCTAAAGAGCAAATAAATCTATACTAGAAAGTAATTCAATCTATCTAAAAAGCAAATAAAGAATTACAAGCAATGGCTTAGTTTTGGAGCACGGTATTGTGGTCGCCACCCCTTCAGCAAAACTTTAATTTTATTAATGAAAGATAAGTACAAATTAAATCCTAATCTACATTAACTACTGCATAAAACCCTATAATACAAGGATACGGCCAATATATACGCTTCGGAAATCCAAACCCAATTCTAATACAATTGTGAAACTATAAGATTATAACGAAGCCGTGGAGGCCTCCATTTAGCGGTAAAAATATTTGAAAAATTCATGAAATTTTTTCCACGTGAAACTCTTGTCTTGTAAGTTTAATTTTCCTGACTGTATTCGACTTTGAGTCTCTGAAGCATCGTAATCTCGTAGTCTTGCCCACTTTAGAAACTTTTCGGACTTTGATTTCCTATTCCAACTCTAATTTCATGCCATCTTCTTGTACGAATAAAATTCCTGAAAAATACACTAATAATATCCTAGTAGCATTATTTGTATGCAAAAATAGGTAATATGAAGGATATAAATATGTAATATATGGCACTCATCATACCCCCACACCTATCTTTTGCTAGTTTTCGAGCAAAATCTAAACCTAAAAAGAAAAATAAAAATCCTAACTCACTTTCGCAGGAATCGCGATTGCACTTAGCACGTGCAACAAGCCTTTAAACCCCTAGGTTACCCTAGTGGACGAGTTGTGTCTCCTGAGGGTTTACAGTGAATATACCCACAAAATTCATGAAGAAAATAGATTAAGGAATAAAGAAAAGAAAATTAAGGATAATAGAAAATCAAGAAAAATAAAAATTTTGTACAAAAGAAAGAATTTTTTTTATGATATTTTCATCAATTAATCTCACTAATATACAAACTCAAAAACGCATTTAGATTATCAATTTTCAAATCGAGCGTCATATTAAATACACTTATCATTTTAATCAAAAATTTAAATCCTATCTTTCGATACCCACTAACAGATAATCTATTGGCTCCTATACATTGTGCACGTGTGATAGTCTATTTTGGTTTTGGACTCCAACTCCAACTCATGATTCATCTCCTCCCTTATAACAAATTTTCTTTTTTTCTCTTTTTTTATTTTTTTATTTTTTTAAATTTTTTTTAAGAATATTTCACCTTTCATGCGAATATTTACGCTTATTTGGGCGCAATGTACCCGATTCCTCGGTTCATACTCTTTTTTTTTTCTTTTTTTAAAATATTTCACCTTTCATGCGAATATTCACGCTTGCTTAGGCACAAAGTACCCGATTACTCGGATCATACTCTTTTTTTCACTCCTGAAGCTATTGCCTTAATACCAGGCGCACCCCATTATTTTATCACTCTCGAGGCTATTACCTTAATACCAAGCTCACCCCATTATTTTATTCTCACTTTTTTTTCTTTTTTTTCTTTTTTTTGTTTAGAGAGAGAAAACTTACTCAATCGTTAGAAAACTTACTCAATCGTTATCATCTTTATCCTTAACCTAATAAACTATTGTGAAGTGAAAAATAGATATATACTTGCCTCAAAACTACTGTTGACAGTATTTATTTTTCAGATTTTAATCTTTTTCATAAAATTCAAAGTGTATCATCCAATCTACTCTCCTATCCAATTTCAAATCTAAATTTGTTCCTTTATTTGTAATTAGGTTGATCTATTAATAAAAATACATAATTTTTTTTAATTTATTTTTCTTTTCAGTTTTTTTAATTTTTTTTCAGTTTTTTATATTTTTTTCAGTTAGTTACCCTAAAAACTATCCAAAGTGTAAAATAAAAAAACTCAAAAATCTAAAAAATAAAGAATCTAAAAAAAATTAAAAATCCTAGAAAAATATGAAGAAAATTTCCTAACCCATTCCCCCACATCTAGACTCGTATATGCCCTCATACACAAACCAAGAGTGGTAAAAAAAAACTATTATACAAATATTATACACTTATTAGAAAATTCAAACGGTTACGACCTCTTGATCACTTTCCACTCTCATAATGTGTCCTTTTATGTTTTGATATGGATGAACTTAGCCTTTTTGTCAGTTTTGAACTTAATCTCTCCATTTTGTTTTTGATTTTTCTCAATTTATTTCCACCTTTTTTTATTCAATAATAAAATTTTGAAGTTGGAAATCGTACTTTTATCGTTGATATTTGACCCACGAGTATCTTTCATAGCAATAAGTATTTTAGTTTTATCAACTTGTGAAATAACATACTCACTTTGATATTGCGAAATCATGAGCTCGATTTTGGAGTGCTCTTTCAAATCATCCATGATCTCTTCTTTTTGTAGTTCCTTCCATTTTTCTAATATTTTGGGCTCGTAATGCAAATTTTCTTCAAACCTGTCAAAAAAATTCTCAAAAGAAAATGTCATACTAGTAGACTTATCATTAGTCAAGTTATTATGAAGGGATAAAAATTCTTCTTCACAAATTTCTTCACAAATTCCATCAAAAGAATCAAATGATAATGTGTCACTAACAAGCTCACCATGAGATAAATCATCAAGCAAAATATTTTCTTTATCACCAGTTTCATCATAATTATTTTCACAATGGTCTAAAATAGGTTAATCACAATGTTGAATTATAGACTCATCATGCACAAAACTATTTAATTCATTTTGAATCATATCTACTTCAGAAGATGACTGGAGTGATTGCTCATTGGAGTTAGATATGTTCAAACTATTAGATAGTTGATCTCCAAAAAGTTTAGCTTGAGAAATCGCTTTGAGAAGATCTTCCATACAAGATGCAGTTTTAGAGGATGAATTTTGAGAGGATGATTTTAGCAAACCTTCTATATCTTTCTCAATTCTACGTCTTCGTTCCTCATATTCATGATTGTAAATTTTCTTATTTTCTTCAAATGATTGCATCTCGAGATTATGAGTGAAATTTGAAAGTGGATATGATAGATCTGTATATATATTTGATGACAGATATGAAGTGGTTGTAGGTAAATTCTCATGACATGCATACTTTACTTCTAATCTTTTTAATCTTTCATCTAATATGTTCAATTGAATATCTTGTTCATGATTGAATGTATAATATGAAGATGAACAGCCCATAAAGAAAGGATCAGACGGAGGACTCTTTTGGTATGGCTCTTGATTATATGCAAAATTAGAATTGTTCATCCATTCATAATTGTAATTTTGTGTATAAGAAGTGCTCGTAGGTTTATTATATGTGTTGTGAATTTGATTATGACCGAGTCCTAGCGAACTTCCTATCCATGGACACTGATATTAATTATGATATGGATCACGACAATGATAGCAATCAGTTTGATTTTGAAACTTTTTTTGAATTTTTTTTTTGAAAAAGAATTTTCGGCATCAGTTTTAAGTTCTGATTGTGATTTATAACTTGAATTATGCTTCGTGAACCAAAGTTATGATTAGATATTAGAATTGGAGACTTAGCAAGATAATATGCTTGCTGGAGTAAAATTTGGTAATTAGCGAGTGTCGAACTATCAAAAGCTAGTGACCAGAATCACCGGTCAACGGTGGACATGGCTCCAATGAGGCAGGGCTTTTAGGCATAGGTTTCTAAGAATGTTAACTATACTCTCGGATAGTTGGATTTCTTGGTAATTCACCTAGGAGTCAATAGATTAATAGATCTATATTGAATTATGGATCATTTATATAATGCATGTAAGAAAACTATATCCTATTTGATAATGACTTGTTGAGATGAGTTATAATTGATATCATGAACTTATAACCTTCGTTATGCCTGACACGTGAGACTAACTTGACAGAAGATACATTACATGAATATGATGCATCTCACCTAAATATGATACATAATATTGCTAGCCATTCTTGATACTAGGATAACATTATATATGAAACTTGACCCTACACCTATATAACATGTGACAACTTTAGATAAGAAAAATATATTTTTATTCATATTTCTTATGGTGATGGGATACGTACTTATATCATACAAACCGCTACATATTTTAACTATACAGATTTCATGGTTAGAGTTAAGGTTGATCCTTAATTAAAAAGATCTAAATTTGTATGGCTAGAGTAAATATTGACCCTTAATTGAATAGATCCAAATCCGTGTGGTTAGAATAAAATTGATTCTTGATTGAAGGGATCCAAATCTATATGGTTAGAATAAAACTTGATCCTTGATTGAAGGGATCCAAATTTGCTCCTAAAATCTTTCCAACGCTAACACTCCCCCTCAAGTTGGTGCGTATAGATCTTTGATACCTATTTTGATAAGTGGATTGTAAAAGTTCTTGTTGGAAACAACTTTCATAAGTATGTTTGCCAACTAGTCTTCAGATTTTACAAAAAAAAAATCAAACTATCATGGATTCAAGATTCTATTTTATAAAATGCCAATCCACCTCCTCATATTTTGTCTATCATGCTAGACTAGATTGTGATAAATGTGGATAGTGGCCTTGTTATCACAAAATAGATCAATTTTGCAGCTAGGAGCAAAGCCAAGTTCTATTAACAATCTTCTAATCCAGAGATGCTCATATAGACCCTTAACCATCAGTTTTAACACTTGACAATATCACCACCTTTTACTTCTTACTTCTCTATGGAACAAGATTCTCGCCAACAAACTGAAGTCGTTTGAGGTAGATTTTCTATCCGAGATATTTCCTACACAATCTATATGTTTATAGCTTTCAACCCTTAGATGATTATTCTTTGAAAGTATAAGTCCTTTTCCAAGAGAGGACTTTAAGTAGCAAAGAATTCAGATCACTATGTCCATGTAATTTTTACTAGGACAATTTATGAATTAACTTATTACACTCACAACATAAGCAGTATTCGGTCTAGCATGTGAGAGATTAATAAACTTCCCTACCAATTTCTGGTTTCTCTCTTTATTTGTTGGCACTTGCTCTGGTTACTCTCCAAGTTTGTAGTTTTGGATAATTAGTATGTCTGAAGGTTTATACTCCAGCAATCCCACCTTTGATAGTAAATCTAGGGTGTATTTTCTTTCGGAGGGACATATACATTCTTTTGATCGAGCAATCTCAATTTCTAGAAAATATTTAAGCCCTCCTAGATTTTTCATCTTGAATTTAGTTGTCAATTGCCTTGGAGTCTTGATATTTCTTTTGAATCATCTCCTGTAATAATCATATCATCTAAACTATAAAGGTTGTCATCTTGCCCATTCAATGTTTTAAAAATAGTTTACGGTAAGAGTTACTTTGCAAAAAGCCGTACTTCTTCATTGCCAAACTAAAGCGTCGAAACCAAGCTCAGGGTGTTTGTTTAAGTCCATACATCGCTTGCTCCAATTTATACACAACCTTAGTCTTAGAGATTATCGTGTATCCCAATAAAACATCAATGTAGACTTCCTCCTCAAGATCACTATGGAGGACGACATTCTTTACATCAAACTGGTGAAGTAACCAATCGAGATTTGCTGTAAGAGATAACAAGACTCTAATAGTATTTAACTTGGCCACTAGTGAGAAGGTTTTCCGATAGTCTATGCCGTAAATTTGCATATATCCGTTTGCTACTGTCCTCGCTTTGGACCTTTCGATTGAACTATCTACCTTGTATTTTATGAAGAACACCCACTTACACCCAACGGTCTTCTTCCCTTCGAATAAGGGAACAAAAATCCATATTTTATTTTTAGTAGTGCCTCCATTTCTTCTTTCATTGTCTTAGTCCACTAAGAGTCTATTAGAACTTCCTGAACACTGGTCGGAATATGACATGAGGAAAGTTCACATGCACATATTTTGAGGGTTCAGAAAGCCTTTTGGTGGACACATAGTTGACACTTGGATATTTTGACCTTTGTTCCTCCACATCCTAAGAATATCTATATGGTGGCTTGCCACGACTACCCGTGAAAGGTAAAATATAGCCAATAGATGTATTTGTATCATTAGAATTTTGATGTGTAGAAGGAGAGTTTACCTTAGAGATATTCTCAGGAGACGGGCCTTTAGGTACTGACAAGAGGGGTTCTATTTTCATGTCAGATGGCATACCTTCCACTCTGGGGTCAATGTTATCATCTGAAAGTACATCTAGCCATGTAGGAGGTTCCTTATTAACTAGAAAATCAGTGTAATAAAAATCTGGCCATTCAAATCGTAGCCAATTGGGTTGTTCATCTTGTATCTCCTTCTGAAGAGAAGAATTGGATAACGAAGGGTTGTAATTGGTGTCAGATTCAAGAAAAGTAACATCCATATGACATAGGTCTGTTCAATGACCGGATCATAGCACCTATAATCTTTTTGCTTAAGGCATACCCCAAAAATAGATATTGGATTGCACATGGATCAAGTTTCGTGCACTGATTCTTATAAAGGTGTACAAAGATGACACATCCAAAAATCCGATGAGGAATCATCAACACGAAGGGTAGGGACACATAGTTTGACAGAGCCTGTAGTGGAGTTTTAAAATTTGAAATTTTTTATGGCATCCAATTGAGAAGATTCATAGCAGTGGCAGTGACAACCGCTCAATGTCGGCTAGGACATGAGTTCCATGTAGTAAAACCCGGACAGTTTCAACGATATGGTCATTTTTTCTCTTAACAATTCCATTTTGCTAAGAAGTCTATAGGCACAAGGTTTTATTGATAAGACCATATGTTAAAAATTATTATGAAATAACTAATTAACGTATTCACCACCATTATTCGGTCTAAGAGTATGAATTTTCACGGAGAACTGGGCTTGAACCATTGCATGGAAGGATTGAAACACATGTAGTACTTCATCTTTATATTTCAACAAGTAGAGCCAATTCATGCAATTATCATCAACAAATATCACAAAACAATGAATACCAGACATAGTAGCAGATGGTGAAGGACGCCACATGTCTGAGTGAATTAAAGCAAAGGAAATATTACTTTTTTCATGCTCAAAGGATAGTGAACTCTGTTACTTTTAGCCAAAATGCAAGTATCACACTTAAAGTCAAAACAAGTTAGAAAACAAATGCTTTATATAATCAAACGATGGATGTCCCAACTTACGACCAAAACCAAATCTGTTGCTTTAATGCCACTAGGATCATGCATGTGATGTGCTCGACTCACACTGAAATCATCCATGTAATATAGTCCTCTCTCTTAATGCCATGCGCAATGATTTTCTTAATGAGAATATCTTGAAGAAGACAAAAAGTAAGATAAATGAGTGTAATGCAATTCAAGTCTTTGGTAACTTGGCTAACAGAAAGTAATTTATGGAAAACTGAAGAAACAAGTAGAGTATTAGATAATCGTAAAGCTAGTGATAAAATCACATTGGCAACCCTGTGATCGAAGAGATAACCACATTGGCATTTGCAATGCTAGTGCGTTGTGGTAGGGACATCTATGAAAAGTCCATGACATCAAATGTCATGTGGTCGGTGGCTCTAGAATTGAGTATCTAAGAACGTCTGTCTACATCACAATGGGAGCTAAAAGAGTATTACTGTAGTTACCTATATCCTAAGAAGGCAAACTTCCTTGGAAAGTCTCGATATGAGGTGTAAAAGATAGATATGGCTGGAAAAATTCACCATTAATATATCCTAACTTGTCTTTGCCAGAGATATACATCTCAACAACTTGGAACTAAAGAACATAATTGGTACCATCCAACTTAATGCCAATGGAAGCAGCGAAAGTATCAATGGTAGGGGTTATGGTTGAAGTTTTAGTCAAAACTTCGGCCATTTTGGTGGTAACTTTGGTAAGAATTAATAGAGTCGTTGTGGGGAATGAATTCGGTATAGCATCCACTGCAGTTACCATTGTCTGCCATGATGTCAGTGGAAGAGGAAAAATGGTAATTCAAAGGTGATTGGTGACATATGGCACAAGGGTGGAACCATGCTCTGATGCCATGACAACTTTTGATAAGAAATATATATCTTTCATTCATATTCTTTTTAGTGGTGAGATACATATTTATATATCATATAAATTGTTACATATTTTTGGCTATACAAATTTCATGGTTAGAATAAATGTTGACCCTTAAGAGAAGGAATTCAAATCTACATGACTAGAATAAAGGTTGACTCTTGATTGAAGAGAACCAAATCTGCTCCTAAAACCTCTCCCATGACAACTTATGCTAACAACATGGCACCGATACTCTGATACATGTTATAATTGTGAACTTAACATTCGATCAACATGATGACCTATTGCTTGATACATGATGGACATGCTTCCTAGGACATGATGACAACATGAATATGAAATCTCGTGATATTATATGTGTACATAAACCATATATGATTAGTTCATTAGCTCTTATTATTGATACTAGACATGTACACAATTGTAATATGGGTATGCCATGATTTCTCTGATATGTCATGTGTATCACATATAATTTATATGGGAACTAAGAAAACCAAATGATGAATAAGACTAGTATTGCATATGGTTTATTTATTAATAGTAGTCATTAGGGGGCAGATTATTTCTCTTGCGACCCCAAGTGGTACTAGTCACTAACTCTTAAGTCTCCTTAATTGAATGTCTGTAACTAAATCCAGTGTGGAATCTACCTAAGCCTCCTTAGTTAGGATGTATTTAACTATATTTAGTATAGAATCTACTATAGTCTCCTTAGTCAGAATGCTGGTATCGTATTTAATACATAATCTACTCATTTTCCTTAACTGGGATGTCCGTAATTTTATTCAGTGTGGAATCTATCTGAAGTCCCTTAGCTAGAATAACTGTAACTGTAATCAGTGAAACATCTATCTAAAGTCCCCTAAGTTGGGATGTGCATAACTGTATTTGGTATGGTACCTAAAATTTCTTTAGGGATGTTCCTTACTTATGGAACCAATAACAAAATTATTAAGTGCCTAGCGACATGGCATAACCATCGCATCTTATGACCGGATTTTGGATATATATAACATTTGCATGATACTAGAAATAGTATATATTCATATCCATCATTCTAGTTTCAATATCTAACTTGCCAGTGCATACTTGTTCGTTATATAGTTACTGGTACAAGACTACATATTATTCATGTAACCCTGTATTATTCATGTTTTATGATATCACAGCCAACACCAATATATCATGTTTGTCAACATTTATTCCCTAGTTGATATGTCTTTCTTCTCAATGTGTTCTACTTACCTAGTTTAATTTCTTGGGTTTCTGATCTTAAGTCCCAAGGTTAAGGATGGAGAACTTGCCGTAACTGAAGACTCATATCTCTTCAAGAGTGAAGCGATAGTAATAGATTAACTACCACTTGGAATTCTTGTATATAGTTGTTTATCATACTTTTCTTAGAAACTCTTTCTTTTGTTATTTTGTTATATTTAACCCGTGCTGTGTGCCTTATCATGTAACCTACTCCTTATGTATATGATATCTTTTCAGTTTATATTATTATATAACTGATTGTTGCAGTAGTTAAGATTATTTTAATATCTTATACTTATAAGATTGTCTTGTATTATTTGGACAAGTACAAGTCAATTAGAGTATGTCCATCAGTAATGCACTCCATTTTTAAGAGCAGTTGAAAATAATGTTGTAAAAAATGGTCTTAAGAATTGCATCTCAAAACTGGTTTCAGAGCAAGCTACTTTTATTTTAGGGGGTATGATCTTTTATAATATTATCTTCGCACAAGAGCTGGCTTACTTGTTAGAGAAGACACCGAGACCTGATAGCATTATGATAGCGAAGTTAAATGTGTAAAGAGTTTATGATTGCATTTCTAATCAATGTTTTACATGTCATGGGATTTAATAAAAAAAATTGATCAATTAGATCTCTTGCTACATACGTGGAGCTTGGTTTGCAATTTTAGTCAATAGGTAATCACCTTCGTATTTTCTCTTTACCATGATATTTAGATAAGTTATCCATTATTAACCTATGTATTTATTCTTTGTTCTAGAGTTTTTTTTTTTTTTTTGTAATTTATTGAATATCATATAACGGACTGAATTGACCACTAGTTATTCTCCAAATCCATGAGCACAATTTTTCTGTCACCTTTTACTGATGATTTCCTCATCTTTTCTAAAATATATGTATCAAAGTGTCAAGCTATTAATTGATTGTGTCAAAGAATATATGCCCTGTCAAGACAAAAAATCAATGCTAAAATTTTTTTGGCTCTCTCCGAATTGGGTTTTGTCCGAAAGATATTTGAGATGGTGGGGTCTACCAAGTCTCCTAGTGTCTATTATTTGGAAGTATCTCTGTGTAATTAGTGAAAAAAGTAGGAAAAAAAAAACTCTGAAAATTTATTTCTGTTCATCCATTAGAATGGATGATAAATATGTTTAATTCCAATTCAAATTTCCATGACTCCAGAGGTAGCAGTAAACGAGATTGACAAAAGTTACAAGAATTTTCTACTGAGCCAAGAGGGGAGAATTAAAAAGATATATTGGATCCGTTCAGATTTTAATTTCATGAGTCTGGATAAAAGGAGGATTAGGATTCAAGCAACTAGATATTTGGAATTTTGCTCTTCTCATAAAGTAACTTGTTAGAGCCATGCGTACATTGTGGTTGAGATTTATCATGAGGCAATATGGATATGGAAGGATTGGACAGAGATTTTGGGAATTAATTCAATGTTGAGATTAGATACTTAGCGCAACATGAAATAGTATAAGCATATTATGCAACAAGTACTCGGTTGGACAATTGGAGATGGAGTTATAATCCTGTTTTTCACAAGATAAATGGATTCGTAATAATGCACTTGCTCAATAACTGACTTATGTCAAGGTTAATGAAATTCATGAGCTGACAAATTCATAATTTCTTATTTTCAACAGAATTTCGGAACAAAGAAAATATTAAACATCTATTCGGTGAGAGTTTAACAACAATAATGTTATCAATTTCTCATACAAAAAGAGTCGAGAATAGTTCATTATGTTGACAGAATAAGTGGAGAATAAATTATCGATCTCAGATTTATATACCTCGATTCTTAGTGAGCAATATGTACAACTATGCATTATTTTTGATCTGGAAGATAACAACCTCATCTTTGCCATGTATAGTATGCTAGATACTAATTAGAAATGTCGTAATGCCAATCTGGTAGATGGAAGGACGAATTTGATCCAAAATTATTTATTGTTCAACTTGGAGTCTGAGAATTGGGTCCATATTTTCTAAAAATGTATGAGTCGCATAGAGGGATGAAGAAAGCTGAAAATCATCTCGGGCAGACAATTGGTAATTAGTAATATTAGCAATATTAGCAATATATGGTAATACATTAAGAGACAATCGAGGAGTGTGATCATCAAGTTCAAATAAAATCATCGTCACTTATATTTTATAGGGAATTTGAAAGAATCGTAATACTCTCTTTTAGAATTCTCCATCAATCGTAACTGTGATAGTTATGATGGTAATGAGACAATCAATTGAATTTTGAAGTAACCTTAAAAGTATGCTGATCTATCATTAATGTATTAGGATTGTCGTGGGTGACTCTCAACCCTTATCAAACAATCTATTGGATGAACATCAATTTGGATAGCACCTTGTCATAGCACCTTTACATTTAGGGATTGCTTAGGTCACATACTCAAAGCGAGGGGCTATCCACTTGACAGGATCACTATTCTGATGACAAAACTTACTAAAACTTGGAATACTTGAAGATGTGCTATTTTCAAACTTAAAATTTAGAAACTTTAGATCAAAAATGATGTACTTGGGGTAATCCAGTGGATCAAATCTGGACTTGAGGAAAGAGAGTACAAGAGAAATCAGCTATACGATATCTTAAATTCGCCTGCGACTATACAATAATCAAAGGTCTCGTAAATCTCCTGAGAAGCAGCTGACTACATGGCAAAGAAAAGGCTTTCTATGCAAAATATTGACTTCATACTTTGAATTTTTGTTTTGGAGGAGTGAGGCAGGTTAGATTTAGAAGAGTCCTTTAAAAAAAAAAAAGTGTAACAACCCAAAATTTAAAATCCAAAAAAAACCAATAATAAATAAATTATTATCCTTAAAAAAAAATAATAATAAATAAACATGATATTTGTCTAGCAAATCTGATTTGTTTTACTACCTAACTAGATAATAATATATTTAATAGGTTTAGATTTGATATTTTGTTTAGATTTGATAGATTGGTAGGTTTAGATTTGATATTTTGTTTAGATTTGATATTTTGTTTAGATTTGATAGATTGGTAGGTTTAGATTTGATCCTAGGGTAATAACAATAAAATAAATAATTATAATGATGATAATAAAAAGGACAGCGGAGAGAACTTTTCCTGTTGGACGCAGGAGAAAGAAAGAGAGAGAGGGAGAAAGAGAGAGAGAGGAGAAAGGAAGGAAGGAAGAAAAGAAAATAAAAAAAAGGGGATATTGCAATCAAATTCTGGAGCGGCATTCTTGAGGCAAGTACTAAAACCCTTGATTTTCTCCCACTTGTGCTTGATGAATTTGTTTAGGTTTTGATTATATTAATCTCTCGCTTAGTACTATTGTGATAATCTTTGTAAGGTCAATATATATGTATATATATACTCTTTTTCATTCTAATAGTAAAATGTTATCTTTTATGATTTAGCTGGATCTTTAAATAAATAGTTTGCCCTTGAATTAGAATTTTAGGACCTTTAGAAAGCTACGTTATTCTAACATTCATTTATTAGAAATATAAATAGTGATCTAGTGAGAATAAAAGAGGCTGATAAATCAATAGTATTGTTTATAAAGGCAAGTTTATTTATATATTATATACCTATAGAATTTAGCCAAATCTATTTGTAGTTTTAATGGATCCATTTCATTTTTTTCTTTATGTCAACTCTAGCAACTTTTACTGTAGGTGTTCTTTTATCCATAATATTTGTTCCTTTCCTCTGTTCTATGTTGTAGTTAATTTAAATCAAGACAAGTGTAATATTGTCACTTTTCTCTATTGCTTTAATTGCCCTAGAAAAAAAAAAAATATATATATATATATATATATATATATATATATATATATATGTATATATATATATATATATATATATATATATATATATATATATATATATATATATATATATATATATATGTATATATATATATATATATGTATATATATATATATATGTATATATATATATATATATGTATATATATATATATATGTATATATATATATATATATATGTATATATATATATATATATATATATATATATATATATATATATATATATATATATATATATATATAATAAAATAATATTAGCCTTGCCCTGCTATATTGTGAATGTGAGGTGACCCAATGCTTTGTGCTTACGTCAAGCTCTTGTTAAAGGAATACATGCAATGAGCTCATAACACGTTCGTGTTTTATCAAGATTTTAAATTGCCTATTTCATCAATCTTCGATGGCACTCTGTTGTTTTGATTCACCAGGCTAATTGCAGCCATTGTATAAGAATACAGTTAGTAAGTGCATCGGTCTTCACCTCTACTCTTGTTTTGTTAGACATTCATGCGATCCTTACAAAGGCATGTATAGATATTAGAATAACTGCTGTCATTTGTATTAACCTGGTCTCTCTCTGTTGTGGATCATGGAGTATGTAGCATTGGAAGACATGTTCTATTTGATTTTCCAGATTCAACTGATAATTTATGATATAGTTTTATTAATTAATAGTTGTTTGTGATTTTTCACTCTGCAAATCTATGATTTAAAAAGCAAAAAGGAGAGTAATCATCTGTCAAGTTTATAGTAAACTGCCTGTCCAGTGAATAGAACACAGTTCTGTTCACTGAACAGAACTGCAGTACTGTTCACTGAACAGAACTGCAGTTCTGTGCACTGCAGAATTGCAGTTCTGTTCTGTGCACTGCAGAACTGCAGAACTGCAGTTCTGTGCACTGCAGAGCTGCAGTTCTGTTCACTGCAGTTCTGTTCACAGTATAAAAAAATGAGAATACATGCAAAGTTAGAAGTACAGTAGAAAATGAGACATTCATACTGGAGAGAATCTATGGTGACAAGACATTCAAGGTTGTCAATTGGTTGATGTATTAATCAAATTAAGTCTAAATAGTTCATGAAAGTCCCATGCAAACAAATGTTATTCTTGAAACTGTGAACAACATGGAAATAACCTATTTCATTTCATTTGGAAACTTGTAATTTTATCTTCCACGAATAGATTAAGTCATGCTAATGCTTTACTTGCAAAAATTATCATATTCATCTACATTAGCAATAGTAAACCCCTATCCTTTGTATTTATAAGTTTATTTATTTATTTTATTGTACTGCTTCCTAAACTTTCTAATTATTTCTAAATTTAAAAATGTTTTTGATTAATCCTTGAAAGTCTTACAACTAGCCACTCTTCAATGCCCACATATATAGTATGGTTATAAATAACATTTATATGAGCATTTTATTTAATGCATATATGGTTTGTTAACTTGATTATAATTGAGATTTAATATAATGCATGTTATAAATCCATTTTTAAAATCATAAAATAACTTGGGGTTATGGGAGAACTTGATGAAAGAACTGTTCACATGTTTTAGGAGTTTTACATTCTTGACGTTGTACAACCGGACATAGGACCCAACCATGGGGATTCTGGGTGATTACTGGATCACCATCAGTATATAGGGCTACGCGCATGGAGCTTAGGCTCATCAGAGTTCATGTTCATTATTACCTAGCGGTATGTCCTAGGGCAGTACCAGGAATCATGGCCGTGGTCCCGGGTATCCACGGGATACTTGTAAAACATGTGTTACACTACTTCTGACAGTTCCAAATAAATAAACAAAAATAATAATAACATAGTATGCATGTTCATTTATTATATTTGTCTCTGTTACAAGATTATTCATGACATGTAAGACAGATGTACTTCCTGACTGATATCATGTTCAAAATATATATAGTTAAATTCATGTTCTATTCCGTTCTAAATACTTACACTTCATCAATCTTATCATGACTTTTAGTATTTTTAATTAGTTTCATGCTTTGCTTATATATATATATATATATATATATATATATATATATATATATATATATATATATATATATATATATATATACACTTATATACATAACGTGCATGTATATCATTATGTTCCTCTTGTAGTACTTGCTAGGTCGTTCTAACGACCCTGGTTTGGCACGCCCAGAAACTTTGCAGGATACTGAAGGAGAGGATCCATTACAGCTGGAACAGCATTTCATAGAGTTAGCAGACAGTTAGTTGTGTTTTCATTATTTAGGAGATCCTTTATTTATTTTTTTATTCTTTCAAACTTTTCCTTCTACCTTGTTTTGTTGTTTCCAAAACTCAAATTGGAAGTTATAATAAGTGTTACCTTTCTTTGAATCTTTTGTTGGTCTATTTAATATCTGGTTGGAATAAAAAGAGTTTATTTATTGTCTTCCTATTTTCTCTCAGTGCATATGTATATAGTTTAGTGGCGGTAACATTTAGATTATTTAAAAGTACTTTAGGTTTAGCATATTTATTTATAATACGTCGCCGAACGTTACCCGCATGTTCGGTGCGGGGCGTTACAAAAGGCACTAATAAAAGCCCAGCCCATCCCATTTCCCATGAATCCTTATTCTCACCCTCGGTGACTTAAACCTTTTTCCTTTCTTATAATTGCTCTCCCCCAACCCCTTATTTTCCGAGTTTCTAAAGGAGCACACCACTGTTCGCAGTGAGCCCGCACAGTGTAATTATGATCAAGCACACTACAGTTATAAAGTGGGCTCGCTAAAACAGGATGTGCTCATCTAGAAACTCCCCTTATTTTTATTGTCAACTCCTGTTCTTTCGGCTTTCCCTTTTGTTTTGTGTAATAGAGAAAAGAATCTGCTGCTGCTCTCTTTACTTCACAACAAAGTCCTCTCTCTCTCGCTTCCTCGCTCGCTCGCCATGGATGAGGAGTACGATGTGATAGTGCTCGGAACTGGGCTCAAGGAGTGCATCCTCAGTGGCCTCCTCTCTGTTGATGGCCTCAAGGTCTTTCCTTTCTATATCTTTTTTTTTTTTTTGTCTTCATTTGATTTGGATTTTGCTTTTTTTCGCTGATCAATTGATTCTGCTTCTCTAATACTGGGCTGGGTTTTTCCTCTTCGATCTGGATCTAAGTGATTAATCATAGAAAGGAATTGTTTCTGATGAAAAAAGTTAGCTTCTTGCGACTTTTGATCTTAGATTGGATGTTGACATGTGATTTCGTGATTGATCGGCCGTTGAAGTTGTTTCTCAAAATGGGTTCTTGTTAATTTTTTGATCTATAATTGGATATAGGTCATGCTTACTATTATCTGTGATCATTAGTTGAAGTGATCTTAAAAGAAATTTCTTTTCAATTTTTGTAAAGCATGGGTTTTTTGTATTACCATATATAGATGGATGAGTTAGATTAAATCAGTAATTGAGATGATTTTTGAATAGATTCACCTCAGTAGATAGCTGATACTCTCCATCTGGAGTTGCGATCATGATCTTAAGTATTTTCATGCAGTAATGAATTATTTGCGAGTTATTTCACCTTTTAATATGTTCAGTGGTCAGTATCTTGCAAATTGAAGTGTATTGGTAAATGGGTTTTTAATGAATTGTACTGAGGTAAGCTGTCTCTTTAGGCCAAAGTCTTGGAGATTAGACCTTCTACGGTTGAAATATTTTTTAGTATTACATTAGGAGTGTTTGGATCTGAGATCTACATATTGATCTTTGATGGATGTCCGGTTTGCAGACATTTTTTTATTTTAAATTTTCATGGAAAGTGCTGCTATATCAGATATATTTAGATGGCATGTTGCCCAAGATTCTTCTATGAAAAAGTTTGTTGGTGTTATATTATCTCTAACTTCATCTTATCAAAACTTGTTTATTTAAATGAATATTAATATTGGATGTTTAAATTGCTGTTTAAGTTGGACACATACTGGTTTCATTTCCATTGATTTATGTTAAGTTTTCGAGTTGACATTGAGTATTTATTTTAGTTTCTAAAATGCTGAGCTGTATCAGCTCAACCTAATATTTCTTTGCTTCTAATTCCTGGGAGTAGTTGTGAATTTGACTGAGTAGATGGCCGTCAACATAGTTGAATTGAGAACATAGTTTACAGACCCATGGCCAGATAAGGATAAAGGGTTTTTTGTTGCTATTAATATATTCTTCTTTATATTCAGAGTATTCTGTTATTATGAAATTAGCAGTCTTTGGTTGGACTTGATAAAAGGAAAGAAAGGGTACTATTTAAACTTTTATCGTGAAGGCCTTATTATTAGTTCTTGCTTTATAGATGTCCCTTTAACTTCCTTTTTCTCAGACTTATCGAGTTACACTGTCAAATTATTGGTGGCTTGATGTATGCAATCCCAATCTTTGGGGTCGACATATAGGTCAGAGCATTCCTTCTTATGCAATTCCATCTTTGGAATTCCTAATGTCATAAAACTTGTCCTATATACATTTTATCTGGAAACTGCCCATAGCATAACAAATAGTTCAAGAAAAGTCATTAAGAAAGAATTTAATAATTGTAACTATTATTCAACCACTAACAAATTGGATGTTTTGTTTTCTACGGATGCCTTTAACATCTTTGCTCAATCTCATTCTAGAATTTCCTTATCAATTTGTTTTTGCTCATGCGTTGTAAAATCTTTTGCTCGTTGTAGTCTAGGGTTTTTGTCTTTGTCAATTGGTTTTAATATGGTACTCAGAGAAGTTGATGATATAAGATCTGAAGTATGGGATATGTAATGTTCTGCGCTTTATTTTTTTTCTTTTTCTAGAATGTATAGAAAATCTTATATGGTTTGCACATTAGGAATGAAGCCTAAGCCACAAATTAGTTTGGAAATCACAAGAAAGCATCCTGTTATTTAATTTACCTTGATTCGCAGTGTTGTTGATTGGGTTTTTGTGTAGCTGGCTTTGCCTTTAGTTTCTCGTTGAAGAACTAGCTGTCTATTTGGGTTTCATCCAAAATCATTTCTCAGGATGAAAGTGCTTATGTTATTTACATTTTTTTTATCATAAGCTTTACCTTCTTAAAAAGGTATTACTTTATAGTCTTTTGTAGTTTTAGCCGCCCTTGAAGGAAATTTTCCTCCAATGTCATTTAATATCCATTAACCTCATTTATGTAGTATATGTGTATGTGTGTGTGTATTATAGTAAATAGGGACTACTAGCACACTCTAGCCAAGTTTGCTTTCTTGATGGTAAAAGGGTCATATTTGAGATATTTACTTGGAAACCCAAATCTTTAGCCATTCATCATGATCTCGCGCCCGTTTTCGCTCATCCCAAAAATCTTGGGAATATAATGGGATTTGACCTTAGATCAAGTTAGTTCAAAGTTATAGTTTTTTGGAAGCATATTTTTACTTGACGATCTATGGGAAAATCCACCCTATAACTTGTGAAGTTTAGATCTATGAACCTTAAAGCTATGCTTAGTAGATTAGTTTTGAAGTGTTTTGGAGTGGAGTATTATAAAGTGTTCATAAGCACTTGTGAGTTTTTGGAGAAGTATTTTGAGGTGTTTTTAGAACACACCAAAACACCTTGACAGTGTTTTAGTATGTTTTTTAGAACAATCCAAATTGGGGTGGTTTGGAGTATTTTAAATTTTTTTATCCAAAATACCCTCTCTATTTCCTCATTCCACCTCTTTCCTGTGCTCTTTCCTTTTTCTAAGCTATGATATATCTGTCTTTTATATATTTATGAATCCTATGAACACCTATGAGAAACTAAACTCCCAAATATATGCTTGAACACCCAAAACCTATGGTCAGAACACTCCAAAATGCATACCACCAAAACATTCCAAAACACATATGAAAAACACTCCAAAACACTTTGTTTTTGACATCCAAGTGCAGCCTAGGGGATGGGGATCTTTATGGTAGGATCCGACCGAAGGAAGGTGAGATTTTTGAAAAGGGAGAGTGGCACTCTAACCAAGTTTGCTAGAGTGTTGACTTCTAGTTGTTAAATTGTGTACTCTTTTGAAATTGAAGCTATTCATCTTGATTTCACTTCTTAGGGTTCACATATACCTAAAATTATGAGATTTGACCTTCAACAAGTGCATATAATATTAATGGTTTTCCTAAAATATAACGTTGTATACTCAGTGATGGGTGCGCAAATCTAACCCATGAATTTTGGAAGTAATTGTAATTTAGTTATTTCTGCAACCCACATTTATTTTTATGGTTGGCTTGTTGTTCTAGTTTTGGTAATTTCTGAATCCTGCTTCTGGTAGTTATGCTCTTATGAGAAATATATTCAGATTTTCATTTTCTTAAAAAGGTGATCATATCTCAAGATTGTTGATGTTTTCATTTGGTGCTCAATGTTTTGAAAGAATCAGGTTTTGTTATAGGGTTAAATGTGTTTTTTCATGAATACATTGATCGAAAAAGTTTATGGTGGATTTAAATTGTATTTGAGCATGTTTGCTCAAGTTTTATTTCCTTAAGTAGGTTAATTCAGAAAGAGCGCTGCATTTTGTATAATTGGTATATTCACTAGTGTTTTTGGATGGATTTATGATATTATGATAGTAGGATCATATAACAGTAAGGTTTAATAAATCCTGCATAGATAAGTTTGAATTGATTTTTACATCTAGTTACATATTCTTACATCGTTTGTTAATATTATTTATCTTCCACATTGTTGGTCAGGTCCTTCATATGGATAGGAATGACTATTATGGAGGGGAGTCAACCTCACTCAATCTCATCCAGGCAAGAAACAAGCTTGAACTATGGTGAATAAGTGTATTCTGTACAGAAATGCAGCTGCCTAGACCTATTATGATATGATGTCTATTCAAATCTTATTGTATCATTTATTTTCAGTGACAATTTTGATAGTTTATGGTGGTAACTAAGCATTAATACTGAGTTATTTTTCTGCTTGAAGGGTTAACAGAATCACAATACTTAGCAAGCAAATACTGTCTCTTTCAAAAATTTTCTTCGCATGGGTCCTTACATTTATATTACCACTTTAAGAATTTCTTCACTTTTTTATCTTCCTAATCTGACTGGATGATACGATTTTGGCAGCTTTGGAAAAGGTTTAGGGGAGATGATAAACCCCCAGCTCATTTGGGTGCCAGTAGAGATTACAATGTTGACATGATACCGAAGGTTTTTATCCATCTCATTCTTGTGATTCGTATCATGCAATGATGATACATTTGAAAAATTATTTGGTTTTGGTTGTAATTAAATGATTTTGCTTGTTGTGGAAGACAATGATATTCAGACAACAAGTATAGCTGCTATGAATGAATTAAGTTAAATATAATCGCACTGCTATAGCTGCTATGAGTAACTAATTTATTCTAAGATGAAGCGTCAAATGATTTTACTTCGTAATCAAATGATTCTTCTTGGGGAAGATAAATGGAATTTAGACTACAATTGTTGCTACTATGTGTTAACCAATGTTGAAAATAATGCGTTATAAAACTCGTTATGTTGCGAACGGTACTTAACAGTCGAAAATAACTCAATGCACCGTAACAGTGCGTTTTTTATGTTATTTTAAGTTATTTTACGTTACGTTAAATTATGTTATGTTACGTTATTTACAATAATTTTTAAATAGTTTTTATATTGATTTCGATTATTTATTTTGATTATTAGCAAATTGCTATAGTTTTTTTCACTTGACGGGTTGTTGTTTGCTTATTTGATTGCTTGTGGTATTGTTAAACTGAACATTCTTATTTACTTGTTATAATTTCTTTCCAATTACTAATTTTTTTTATTATAATTATTTTCCAATTACTGAAATTTCTTATTTGCTGATTAAATTGAATTCTCAGCTAATCTAAAATAAATAATTAAAAATAATATAAATTGAGCATTACAAAATATAAATTAAAATATTGATAGTAATTGAAAATAAATTTGAAATTTTGTTTTTTTATTTTGATGATGAATGAAATTATGGGTGTGAATGCAATTTAATTTATGAAGATAAACATGAGAATTACTGTGAAACTTGTTAGAAATTTAGAATTAATACTTGGATATAATTTTTATATTTTCTTTTAGAATTTTTAATTCAATTTTTAATTTATAAAATTTATTTTATATAGTTTTATATTTATTTTTAATAAAATAAATAGAAAATCGCGTAACCTACGTTATGCATTACGCTATATGCTATATAACCTAACAGAGACAACATTACGTTACCGTTACCGTTATTTTAAACATTGGTGTTAACTAAATTATTATAAATCACACTGCTACAGTCTATAGACATGTTTACTGGTCTCATATCTCTCTCCATTTAGAGCATACAAGCACACATAAACATGCGTGCTTTCATTTATACATGTATTTTCAGATGCATGCACGCAACATACACATGCAGTTGTGGGAATATTACAGCATTTGCTTTGAAACCATGTTTTCTTGGAACTGTAGCAAGTGCATGTTTTATCTTTCTTATTTATCATGCTAATTTTTAGTAAATATCAAAACTAATAGTTCCTTATCTGTCTGGCTAGTTCATGATGGCAAATGGTACACTGGTTCGTGTACTCATCCATACTGATGTTACAAAGTATCTGTCCTTTAAGGCGGTAGATGGAAGCTACGTCTTTAACAAGGGGAAGGTATTATTGTTCTGAGTTAGTGGTTAAGTGTTACAAATACTTGGTCTTATGGTCCTCACATGCCTACCATGTTATTTTATATTTCTTAGGTTCACAAGGTCCCTGCAACTGATATGGAGGCACTCAAGTCCCCTTTGATGGGTCTATTTGAAAAACGACGAGCTAGAAAATTCTTTATATATGTCCAAGATTACATGGAAGAAGATCCAAAAACTCATGAAGGATTGGACCTGACAAGAGTGACTACTAGAGAGCTGATTTCGTATGTTTACAATTTTTGCTTCCTAGTTTGTCTTGATTGCATAAAGTAGACCTAACATATGATGTTCCAATAATGTTCTATTAGCAAAGCATTTTCTATATACTTTTAATGTGTTTTTTACTTAGTATGGTCACCCTGATGTGGTTTCTTATAGTAAAACATATGATGTATGCTACTATATGATTTACTGGTGCCTGATGCATATCCCACATGCGAGGTCGCACATGCGATCTGCATCAATTTAGAGGGAAAATTTTTAAATATATAATGAAAATTAGGGAATATATGGAATAAAGGCAAAATAAATTTAGACAACCTTCATTACTTACAAAAACATGCAAATGAATGGAGAAATGACTATGGAGGACTACTTGAAACAAATAAAACAATACTAAATTCCTACTTAATTAGACATAACAAAAATAACTTAATTGACTAAGTTGTCAAGTATAATGTAACAAAAGCTCTTAAAAAGCCCACTGAAATAAACTTAAATGGCTTAGCTTCCGGGTCAATTTGACCTTATACATAGCACAATAAATAGACGCCTGCATATGTATCCAACCGCATAATTATTTTATGTGGCCAATGTTAGCTGTTTTTTTCACATTAATACCCTAATGCAGTTATGGATTGTGTAATCTCCACCCAATTATTGCTGCATAGAACTCATGTTAGAATGCGGAAGAGGTATCATAGCTAATGTTTCGCATTTCTACATTGATGGCCTTTACTGGCAGAATACATTTTGGGATTTTATGGATTTCGTAAGCAACTTTTGTAATTTCAGTTATCTAATAGTTTTTTTTTTTAAGATTTTTTTTTTTTTAAATTTGTTTTTGGGGATAAACATCCCCCTCAACCCTCCAGCACATGGGCACAAACACTTTCTTGGAAAACAGATAAGCCTCATACCGGCTAATTTTGAAACATTTTGCCCTATGTTGGACACCTAACGCCATTAAAAATGAACTATTATTCCATTTTCTGCTTTTTTTGTATTGATTGGGAATATATTGTTTAGGATTTATTAGTTTGCAAACAGAGTCGACATTTATATTTTCACAATTTGAAATTGACACGATGGAAAGTGCTTAAAAGCGATAAGCCTAGGTCATCAAGTTTGATGGCTTTTTCTGAACATAGGCTAATTACAGGTCGCTTCCAAAAACTGGATGGTGTAGACAGTGTAGATTTGCAGCACTAAACACCTAACCTTGTCCAGATACGTAGAATGCAATGGACACAATACTAGTATTCGTCTTTACTTTCTTAAATTTCTTTTGTCTTGGGGGGCCTGTCCTTTCCACATCAGCAATTCAGCATGTCTAAGAATTTCTAGAAGCATCTCTGTTATGTAGGAGAGTTGTTCCTGATTTTTTTTTTTTTTTTTCTCTAAATGTATTTTCTTTCAAATATTCTGAAAGGTGCATCTCCTAATAGACAGAACTCAGTAGAGATACTCCACTGAAGGGAAATTGATATAACAATTATTTGTTAATATGATGTCGGAGCACTGGAAATCAGCAATTCTCAATGAGGATGCACTGAAATTGGTAGTATTCTTTGTTGTGATGCTTATTAGCTAGGAAATAAATCAGATGATAAATAATTTGTATGGGTATTGGATGCACATCATTGTATGTCTTTAGTCATGAACAACAAAAAGTTCTTTTGAAGTTTGCGACTCTTTTTAAATAAAATGATTAAACAAATGAACAATTTTGCGATCTAATCGAGGATAATGGGCAAAATGATCGGATGCAACTCTTTTCATGCGTATTCCCTATTTGTAAGTATGTAGGAACATCTAACTTATTTGTAGGGATTTAGGAATGATCGGATTGACATAAATGGATTGACATAAATAACTGTATCCTACAACATTTTCATGCTTAGATGCCTATTTGTTCTTATGTACTGCATCCATGGTAGATAAGGCAAACTAGCTATCACTCTCTTAACCATTACCTACCAGGGACCTATGTAAATAATGCATCCAGAAACTTCTGGTGGCCTGTCCAAATTAATGAAATCTTTCTGATGCTATATTATAATGCCATATATTAAGGTACCCCAAAGGCATTGCAGAAGAAGCAAAAGACATTAATTCGAAAGTCATGTTTAAGGCATTGCTATCCTGATGAGGGCATATGCCTCATGTTATCTTTTTCTGTCAAACAACTTCTCGCTTGAAACCCGCGAATAGCACACAAATATCTTTGTTGTCTAATCAGTTCTGGCCCATACCCTCAAGTCAAAAGGACCCATGACAAATTGAACACCTGGAGTCAAAATATTACTGTTCTTTGAGGCTGCCTTTCTGTTCAGAAGACAAACCACTCTAACATTTCTAAGTATCTTATAGGAGGCATATTGTATGAATCGTGATTGATGTCATGCAGTTTCAAGCAGATATTTTAGATTCTGGAAGTGAACGGCTATCATTTCATTATTCTGTGGACTCTATATGGCTTTCAGACAAATTTTGACAACTATACTTAATTTGGTGTATCTGCATAAGCAACTAAGAAGTACAATTTGCTGTGTTACATTATTGCGTTTGTGGATATTTTGGCATAAAATTTGTTACTTTTCTGTGGTTTTTTGTTGCATAGTATGTTGCTGTTCTTATTACATGTATAAATTTAGAGAGCAGTCAACTTGTATTATCCTTGATATTTGTCAGTTGTGTTATGTGAGAAAAGAAAATTATTTCTCCAGAGCATGGGAGGGG
The DNA here is from genome assembly GCA_036321105.1 of Dracaena cambodiana. NCBI lineage: Eukaryota > Viridiplantae > Streptophyta > Magnoliopsida > Asparagales > Asparagaceae > Dracaena > Dracaena cambodiana. The sequence goes on from JAYEPQ010000002.1 coordinate 63,343,937, forward strand.
GATTCTTTGTGACAAACTTGTATTTCCAAGACTATTTTACTATATTGCATATATAATTTGCTCTTTATGTGTCTTTTTATGTCCAGAAAATATGGTTTGGATGCGAACACAATAGACTTTATTGGTCACGCACTGGCACTCCACAGAGATGACCGATATCTGGACGAACCAGCACTTGATACTGTAAAAAGGATGAAGGTAAGACTCCAATTTCTAAATGTGGGTGCAGGATATGGGCGTGTCACAGGATTGATTTGTGGATATGAATAGTCATGAAACCCTGGATTACAGATTGGGCATGGACACAGCAATAGATATTTATGTGTTCCTTGTTGGATTAATAGTGAACTCTCTGGTGAACTCTCTGGCTTGCAAAGTAGATGTGCTGATCCAACTAGCATGCAGCTATGTTTTTTAATTAAAAAAATATATATATATTATTATTATTAAACACTACCCTCTCTCTGTGATGTGATAGTTGTATGCTGAATCTATAGCACGTTTTCAAGGAGGATCGCCATACATTTACCCATTATACGGGCTGGGAGAGCTTCCTCAGGTCAGTCACTTCATTTGATTCATTCTTAGCCCCTGTAGGAAGCTTGACCTTGCATCTACTAACTCGAAAGTCTTTCTGTGGATGCAATACAGGCGTTTGCACGGCTTAGTGCTGTTTATGGTGGGACGTACATGTTGAACAAACCAGAGTGCAAGGTATCTTAATGGGACGAAAGTAGGAACTCAAATATGGAAGGCTATGAGAATTTACTAGATTGCTTTCGCATGGTTGATTAATTTAGTTCTTCCCTAAAGCTTATTACAAAGGGCCTTTCTATCTATCCCAGGTAGAATTTAATGAAGAAGGAAAAGTTTGTGGGGTGACATCAGAAGGGGAAACTGCCAAATGCAAGAAAGTTGTCTGTGACCCTTCTTACTTACCGAACAAGGTCAGTTATCATTCCTTATTTATTATGAGCCCAGGTTCTCCTTCTACATGTTAACTACATGCAACAAGATAATGTTTGTTGCTCTTTTGGATGTGATGGCATTAAAAATTTATTACTTGACAGCAAAATCTGGCTGTATAGTGCTAATAGAATATACTGAGATGCATTTTATATTTCTTTATAGGTTAGGAAGATCGGAAAGGTCGCAAGGGCTATTGCTATTATGAGTCATCCCATTCCAAATACCGACGAATCTCACTCCGCTCAGGTTATACTGCCACAGAAGCAACTTGGGCGCAAGTCAGACATGTGAGCTTTGGTCCTTAAAACATTGATGTGCATTACCTTCTTGAGGTCCAGTGTTTGGTAATTAATAAATTCATCATAGCACTTAGGTAACTCCGCTAGTATTGTGCTTAAAGTTTTATCCTTTTACTGTCTATCCCAAGGTAGAACAAAGGAGGAGGGTTGTGGTAGGCCTGTGACAGCCAGTTTAAGATATTGTCACATATTATGACATGAGCCAAAAAATGAATTTCGTTATTATTATCACTATGATTGGCCCAGCTTGATTCTCGTTTGGTTTATGTACCCGACCCCAAGTACTTGGGTTAAAAGGCTTAGTAGTTGTTGTTGTTGATGTTTTTGTTGTTGTATAAATAGCACTTAGGTGCCTAACCCTTTGATGCATGGTGGGTTTTAAACCATTTGATGAGCTCAATAATTCAAGCACTAGAGGATTAATTATATTTAATTTTCAAAAGTGCACTAGTGCAAAGAAAAACATTCAACCATTTTGCTAAACTTGATGCACATCAGTGGTAAAGATTGCTTGTATTCTTAGATGCATTGGACGGGAAGTTTGTTGTCTGACTTTATTATTACAACTACATAATTGATCAATTGGTATGTGTGTGCTAGTTACAATTACAAATCAGTGTTTCTGATTCCCATTTCAAATGCTATGGCAGGTATCTATTCTGTTGTTCCTACTCACACAATGTTGCGCCCAAAGGGAAATTCATCGCATTTGTATCAACAGAAGCTGAGACTGATCAGCCTCAGATGGAACTGAAGCCTGGGATTGACCTTCTTGGACCAGTAGATGAGATATTTTATGATACTTATGACAGATTTGTACCTGTTAATGAACCCTCATTGGACAACTGTTTCATCTCAACTGTAAGTCTCGATCATTACCTCTTCATGTTTGACATTGCAGTATCATTGACATGTAGGACATTTCCCTACATGCAGAGTTATGATGCTACAACTCACTTCGAGTCAACTGTCATGGATGTCCTGGCCATGTATAGGATGATCACTGGAAAGGTAAGAATTGATTGGTTTTTAGTTGTCCTCATGGTTATGTATTTTCCCTTTTGAAGTGATACCTAGGGCAGGCTACTTTGCAATGGCCAACTAAATAAAGCAAGCAACCATGCTCTGATAACATGTATAAATCAACCGTTTTTCCTATTCCGAAATTCCTTTTCCGAATACGAAGGAAGGAGTCTCCATGGGGGATTTCATAGACACATGGAATACGAAAGATTCTTCTCCCTTCGTATGGGGAGCGGCCGAAATATTCTTCTCCCTTCGTATGGGGAGCGGCCGAAATCAAATTCATTCTGCCCAATATAGAAAAAAAAAAAAAAAAAAGATATCTGAAAAGAAAACAAAAGGTTGAAGTCACAAAATCCTCTCTGTTGTCAGAAGCCATGTCATAGGACTCCGACTTCATGGGTGTAAAGTAAATGAAACTCCTAGAAACCCCTATGAACTTTTTAGGTTGTGTAAATCCCCATGGGTTTTCAAATTTTATGAGAAGTCCCAAATCCCAAATAGTGAACAGAAAGATTAGTCGATGAAAATTTAAAATCACAGTAAATACCCACTTTCCAATCTCTTGAAATTGTCTCTTCTAATTTAGTATATTTTACTTTAAAAAATGTATAATCTGGAAATGTCAAAGAGGGAGTATTTGTTGTGTTTTAAATCGATCCATTAATATTTTCATTAATATTGTTGGGGTTCTCATGAAATTTGAAATGCCGTAGGCATTTACATAACATAAAAAACTTCATATGGGTTTCTGGAAAAAATGGGATATTTTGTGGAGGTTTCTTCGACTTTAACCTATTTTTAGTGCATTAAAGTACAGTGGTTTAATTTATTTTTGGATATCTAACCTTAAAATCTAACATAAATCTGAAAATCAAAACCCTAATTCTAATTCTAAAAAACAGAAACCTAAATCCTAAAGCCTAACAACTTGAATAAATTTAAACTAGAAAATCAAAACCCAAATATGTATAAATGAATTACTGCAATAAGATGGATTATTCTTGATTAATCAAATTGTCATCATGTCCCTGTCTTATACCTATCTCTAGTTTACATGTTAATCCTCAACCATACCTCTCGCTAGCTCTAATTCGTACCTGAGCACACCTAATCTTAATCATATCCCTAAATTACTAAAGAATTGCTGGGGTAGGCTCTGACGTGTTTCAAATTAGGACTGGGGTTTGAGTTTAGGGTTATGACAAGCATGGAGATGAAAATGGGTTATTGATGGTGATTTTTTTTTTTTTTTTTTTTTTTTGGTTAGGGATAGTCAGAGAATTTTTAATAATTACAGTAGACGACTCAGATAGGAATAAATTCCCAGGTGAAAAGAAAAACTTTCTGCAGGAACATCAGGACGTAGGCCTGTGAAGCTATGCACAAGCTGGCTAGCCAGAAAAGAGGAATGTAGGCCTGTGAAACAAGTTTAAAGAAGGATGTGATCATAACTCGTTGTTCAAATTGAAGATATGGTGTTTAAATTTTTCTTTTCCCCCCTTTTTAAGTCACTATTCTTTTTTAAACTATAATGAGATATCTGTAAGAAGATGGGTGATTTCGTCAATTGACACGTGGCAATTCCTGGATGGTAGGGTTCACTGGGAAAAATAATATTTTGGTGTTTTTATAAATTTGGTGCGGGGATGTGTGGTGTGCATTGAGGTAAAATTTGGGGCAGATATATTTGTACTAAACTCCCATGGTTGGTTAGATGGAAATTAATCAGGGTTAATTAAGATATTCTTGCTGTTTGCATTGTAGGAGAGTAGTACTTGTTGATAGGCATGCCTGAAAACTGTTTTCTTCTGAAACACTAGTGTACTTTTGCGAGTATTGTAGCATTTTTCTTACTGGTGTGGCACATTATTTCTCAGGATGTTGATCTTAGTGTGGATTTGAGTGCTGCCAGTGCTGCCGAAGAATGAGTTGCGCCGGATGGAGGGATGATGACTTCCTCAACCCCAGTCATGTCTTTAGTTTTTATATCGGACGAATTAAAGTATATCTTGTATGCTCTAGTGATGACGAGCTTGGACTATTGCAGATTGTTGCGTTTCTGGTTCATTTGGTTCCTTGCAAACCATGACGTTTTGTATAATTAATGACGATCAAGTTGTTGCTTATTATGTAAAAAACATTATTTACCTTCTTCAAATCTTTTTCTTTTACTTATTTTAATGCTCGCTGCTTATTATGTAAAAAACATTATTTACCTTCTTCAAATCTTTTTCTTTTACTTATTTTAATGCTTGCGAAACTCTATGGGTTAAATTGTATCTTATTTCTCTCGACATGGCCAAGTCTGATAAGATATAGTTCTCGTATATCTAAAGTGTTTGGAGTGTAAATTCAACCGTCTCTTTAACCTTTGTCCTTGCCCTAGTTCATGTGAGTAAGCCGATGACAGTGTACCTTTAGTCCATGCTTATTAGAGGTAGAACAAGCACTCAAAGTGAAGGCACAGGTGTTGGTGTATTTTAAAATTATTGGCAATATTTATTTCTAAATTATATAATTAACCATTTTATGATATGCAAAGTTATTAGGAGTTGAACTATTCGAACCAATGGGCAACTTGTGGGAGGCATTGGGAGCTGAACTGAACTGTCACTGTCTTATCGAAAAATGTTTATAATTCTGTAATTTTATAATGCTAGTATAGATATTTGTTCCACATAATATAATATACAAGTATAATAATCTAGTAAAATTTTATATTTCTTTTTAATAGTTTTTTACACAGTTCAAAAATAGTTGCATAAGTATGTTTTTTATGCAATCAAAAAACACATGCATTCGGGTGTTGATTTTACACTTAGGGATTGGTTTTGTCATTATTTTGGAGTTCAAAATAAAATAAATAATATCTTATTTAGCCCAAAAAATTGAGATATCATCTTCATATAATCATTGAGCCATCATTTTTACAATCCTCATAATTAAAAATTAAAAGTTTGGGACATTTTTACAATCCTCATAATTAAAAATTAAAAGTTTGGGAAAAATAGATATAATATCCTAATTTTCTAATTAAATGTACTATTTCTTTAAAATCTATTGTGCCATATTACAGTTATCCGGGTCCAATCAGGCACTCTACTATTCTAAATCAAACTCTCAATTCGATCTCATCATTTTTTTAATATTTTTTATTTTTGAAAATTTCTCAGAATTTTCTGAGAAGGTATAAAAATTAATAAAAGTATTTAATACCAAAATATTTCGAAATTTATTTTAGTATTTTTTATCTCTCAATGTAGACACTATAAAATATATACTATTAATTTTCTTATACTTCTCTCATTCATATCTTTCTCTAATATTAATTTGACAATATAAAATCAATCGAAGCCGTAATTGATAAAATAATAACAAAAAATTCAATTAAATTCATTTGAGCACTCACAAACACTTTTTATTTCAAACAAAAAGATCATGTCCCTCCTATATAGTGGTGGTGGTAATGTATCCCCATCAAACTAAGTGTGGTATGGACTTTGATTAAGTGATTTAAGGTGAAGAATTGCTTAATAACCAAGTGATGAGATGTAAACTTGGAATGTGTAATATAAAAAACTCCATTTTTACATGTCCATTTTAATTTTTTCCAAACTAAAATTTTCTACTCCTAATTTTGCTGGTGAAAGAGAGAGAGAGCAGTAGATGGGATTAGAAAAAGTTGGGCGTAAGTCAAGTAAATACTTTATTAACCAAAGTGAATAATATTCTCTCTTTCTTTTTATTTCACATCCCTTTGTTGTGCAATCATACTTTAAAATAGATTTAAAATAGTATATTTATTTCAGTAATTCTACAAAAATTATAATAGATAAATAACTCAAAAATCTACAACTTTTGCATAGAATATTTTCTATATTTCCTAAGAAAATATAGGTTGTGACGGATTATTTCTCTGTTATTGTATTAATGAATACTGCAGTAGTAGTTTTCAATTAATAATGTGTTAAAAATAATAATATGAGTTCAATCAATTTTAGAAAAATTCATGTACGAAGTAAACTTAACTATCTATAGCTTTTCTATTGAAAATTTTTTATGATTCAATATATGAGTTCAATCAATTCTAGAAAAATTCATGTACGAAGTAAACTTAACTATCTATAGCTTTTCTATTGAAAAAATTTCAAAGAGAAATATAGGTTCTAGCCTGATTTATATACTGTTGTTGCTATATTGTCATTTGTTGTAGTAAATCCAATCTAAGTTATATTATAAATAGTAAATAAACATAAATAAATATGATTTTTATTAGTAAAATAACTCAATTCTCCCTAATTCTCTTTCGAATATCTCTCAATAATTCTGACTTGACTAAAGGTTTTAATTTAAGTAAGTCACTGGACATACTATTATAGAGAAAAAAATTCAAAAAAACTTTGGAATTTATCTATAAAATTAGTTTTAAATTAAATAATTTTGTATTAAAATTTTTACTAGAACTAGACAATTAACTCAGGAGTTTACATACCAAATTTGATATGTTATTAGCATAATTTATAACTTGAAATAATTCATTATCTTGACTATGTTCTTACTTGTTAAAGATAACATTATGATAGTTTGTTATGTTAGAGTCATGGTGTATGCACTTGAACATTTATCTTTACAAACACGATATTGACATGATAGTTGATCCTTAGCAATATGGAGGCTTGCATTCTTGATCATGAACTTGGATACAGAACATTTAAATAAATAATATATAGAAATTAGGATTTTAAAGACCAATTCTCCGTTTTGATATCTCAGATTTACTACAGTCTATTATCAAAATCTATATTTGAATTTCACATTGATAATCTGAATACAAAATCACCTTGAATTATTAAAAGTACTATTAAAAATTTGGGAATTCTCTAGGACAAGTAAATCGCCAACCAGTAAGGATCCTTGTAAAGTCTCGTTATCCGGAATGTGGATAACTGAAACATTTGGCAACGAGTGATAACTCAACGATACTCAATAAACATTACAGTCATATTATAATAGAAATATGGGTATTAAATAATAATAACCAATAATGTATTCAGTCAAAATAATAATATGATTTTGCCTTAAATAAAATTCAATTAAATACAACTAAGATAATTATCTTTAAAACAATGGATGCATCTCAATCAAAATCAAATATATGCCATATACACTTAATACATATTTCCAACAAGAAAAATAGCAAACTAAATGGTCCATTAATCTTGTAGTTCCGCCTACTTTTGAAAGTATGTTAAGTACTACTCTATCTCTGACAAGTCTATTTCTAAATGAAGATTTGTTATGGTCATGTATAAGTAGAATAGTCAATAAAGTGTACCAATAATATAGAAAAACATGTGAAAACCAATAACATCCTAGTGCCGTAAAATCGTGTGTACTTAGAACAATTAGCAAATTATTCGGCTTAACACTAATCTTTCAGTTAATATCATTTAATTACGGTATTTGGAAATATAGAATAATGTGAACTTGAATGTTCTGGATGCCCGTCCACTTTGGGAAAAACAGTATAGTAATTTTGGTCGGAGCCTGCCCCCATCCTCCTATATGGGAACCAATGCCAGATTTGATCGGAATTTATTCTGATACTTCCAAAAAGAGAAACAATAACACAGTTACGTTCAGCTATCGAGATATGAATTCCCAACCTAGTGTTGTCGGCGAAAAATTCTGGAAAGCAAAGCAGATCCGCTGATTCAAAGTTAGAAGTCCGCAACTCAGCAGATCTGCGAACCTGAAGATTGAGATTCGTGACCCAGTGATAACAGAACAGGTTCGCGAATCTAAAATTGAGATTCGCGACACTACCCATAACTTTCGGGTAGGGGTTTAATACAAAGTCACCCGACCCGAACAAAAGAATTACCACCTCGGATCGTGGGGCTAACTGCCAAACGAATGCAGCGACATTACTTCGATCATGGGAGCAACCGCCTAACAAATATGGCGCACTTCTCGAGTAGTGTGAGCTAACAGTCGAGTAAATATGGCGGGACGTTACTCTAAAACCCCTATAAAAGGCGGAGGAGCGAAAGAGAGACGAACAGACACAGACGGATATCTTCTCCGAAGAATTACCCCTTGTGATCAAGAGTCGAGAGCCTTTCTTTTTTCGTTTAGCCAACTGAGAGAAATTGTACGGAGTGTCAACGGAGAGCAGGATCGTCCTCCATAGCTACCTAGAAACCCAGCCTTAAACAAAGAGGAAAAGCTATCTTCCTCATCTTCAGTAAATGGGAAACAGTTAGATTGTAATTTTTTATTGAAAAGACTTCGATATAAAGAGCATTGCAATTTTTAGGGCGAATAGAAGATTGGCGACTCCGCTGGGGATAACTATCACCTCCGGTGATCTGGCGGTAGCTCAATCTGACAACATTCCAATTGGTAGTATGGTCGACTCGCTCACCATTCACGTCGACCAAGAAAGGTACGAAGAGTTCCTTTTTTCAGGCTCCAAGAGCCCTACTTCCCTAAAGGGATACTATAAAATCTCCATCGGGTCAATCTCCAAAGAGGCTTTAATGGTAATAACTCAGCCAAAGGAGCCGACGGACCAAGTTAGTCCGAAACCCTCCTCCTCAACATTGGGCTCTATATCAGTTTCGACTAAGACTCTTGATCTCTCAAGCCAAGTGGACCAAAGTCCCCGCTTCAACAAGGGGAAACGACCACTATTTGCTCCGCGAGACTGTGATGCGGAGAAAGAGGTTCCTCTCACTCGTACATCGAGAAGAAACCTAAGAAGAAGCAAAATTCGTGCCCTCCGCAGAATCACGCAACAAAAGGAAACCTCCAACTCATCCCTGCAGAAACCTACCACACAAATATGGAAGCCAAAAGGCGAGGTTGGTCGAGATGCGGAAGGATTTACTCACGTTTCCTATAGGAAGCGGAGTAAGTCCATCAAAGTTATCCGTAATCACAAACGCGGAGCATACATCCGCATCCCTCGTATTCCAGGAAAAACGTCTGATCACGTGATTGAAGAAACTCGCGGAACCTGCGAACCTTAAATTCGCGGAAAATGCATGCCTATCTGTAAGGCTGAGACTGTGCCGTTCCCAAAGCTATCTCTCACGAATGATGTTGTCACAAAGAATTCCAGTGCAAGAGATCTTCGGAAACTTCTGAACAGAAAAAACAAGAAGAATCCTACATATCTTACTGCCACTGTGAACGACTGATCAATGCAGTACTGTCTCACTGTCATTGTTCAGCCCATAACCAGGTCCTCGGTATTTCATCGATTGTCAGCTCCATCGACATCTTCATCCCAACTGGCGAAGAGGAGGCGACGTAGTGGGCTTGAGTTTTCTGAGCAAGAATATCCTGCAGTGTCATCCAACATGACAAGTGTCGGAGAAAAGAAGAAGAAAAAGAAGGCGAAGAAAGTCTCCGAAGGAGAAGCTTCTGACGCAGAGCTCTCTTCAAGTTCGAAGGATCTATTCAATGAAGAGCAAGGAGTTTTCCGAAATACTCGACTCAAAAGTGGGACGGCAGTCCCCATGAATTATAGACAGATGGCGGGAATCTCTTCCGATGAAGAAAATATGGTCAAATCTGTTATGACTGAATCGCAGACATCCGACTCGTTCCTTGAAGATTCTGCCTCTGTATATATGACTCAAAATAATGTCTCAGAAGAGTTCATGCGGAGAATGGATGAACAAGACAAACACATCCAGCAACAGCAGAATGCTATCAGCGAACTTAAAAATATGTTACATATTCTGATGGAATTGGAGAAGACTAGATTTAAGGATACGTCCTTACACTCAAATACTGAAAAGGGAAAGAAGACAGAAGAAGAGGGTCTTCACAATAATGAAAAAGAATTTGAATATCATGAGGATGACGACAACCGTTCCATGCATCAAGAAGAGAATGCGAATGCTGTCTGGATGGAGAGCTTCCAAAATCAACTGAACACTCTCATGCATAAGAGCGACTTATTGTTGGTAGTGAAAATTTCTAAGTTAAAAGGATTTTCCACAACAGAACGCGGAGCTAATTCAATAGCCCCGCGTTTGGTTATATTAACCCTGCGTTTGAATAAAACGCGGAGATGTTTAATAGCTATGCGTTGATTTCGCAGTTTGGCTTGTATTAGCCTCGCGTTTGAGTCAAACGCAGAGATGATCAATAGCTCTGCGTTAGCTCCGCGTTTTGGTTATTTAGCGTCGCGTTTTGATGCGATTAAACCTCCGCGTAAGCAGATAACCAGAATCTCAAATTGATTGAGATTATGATTCTAGACTTATCCAAATACCCGAATCAAGTCTAATCAGAATTCCATCAAAACTAAGATATTTGATTGGAATTCTTGATGAATGCGAGTTCTATTTAGATAGAAACTCTTGCATTAACCTGGGGATATAAATACCTTCCTGGTGAAACCCTAGGGGTCTTCTTTTTTTTTGGCATCGGAAGTTTCCTATCGATCCTTGGGCAATTCAAGTACGCGAGAGAGCCTTGAAGCCTTTGCTGATCATCTTCTGGTCCGGCAATTGAGGTGATTTTCTGAAATCTTGGAGAATTCAAGTTACGCACAGAGCCTTGAGTTCGTGAATATCAGAGAAAGTCACCATCTTCTTTCTGGAGTTCTTGAGAAGTTCGAGTTATGCGAGAGAGCCTTGAACAAATCAAAACCAGAGAAGATCGTCTATATTCGGCCGATATCTTTAAAAGAGAAGATTTCAACGTACCGATCGTCCAAAGGAACTACTATAGATCCCATCGCCACAGATCCCATGAAACTATTGTAAAAGAGAGAGATTGAAGTATAAAATCCTCTCGTTTGTTCTCTTTTTATATCTTGTTCACTTTCATTGTAATCTAAGATGTGTTCAATGGAAGGAAGCGAAGGAACTTTTGCGACGAACAAACTGGCGACCACAGTGGGAGCCGTCTCTTTCACTGATGAAGAGATTGTGGCGCAATCGGACGTTGACTTGATCGGATCCGAAGTAGACACGCTGGTCGTTGAAATCGACCAGCAGAAGTACGAGGAGTTCCTCTTCTCCGGATCAGGTGACTTGGATGAGACACAGCACTATCGTCGCATGTACTCCAGTGCCCGAGTGACGGGTAGAAAGGTATCCACCAAGAAACGGGGATCCATGGAGACTGCGGCTATAGAGCCGGAGTTCACACGAGAAATCCTAGCCGAGGATGAGCTTCCGATTGCCAAAGAAGACTTGGGAACTGGACTAACCAGGACCCAACTCCGGAACAGGAACCGGAGAGCGAGGCGTAGAGCCCTCAAAGCCCGCCTTGGACGCGGAGCTAACTCTAGAGGACGCGAGGCTATGGTCCCTCGCAAACTGGCTCGCGCTACCCGCGAGACCAATCTCTACCGCGTTAAACGCGAAGATACAACTTGCCTTAAAAGCAAGGGAAAGCCAGCGTGTGATTTTCCACGCGAGGCTGGTAATACTGGCGAGTTACGCAAAATTCCTGACACTCGCGAGTTACGCGAGTATAAAAATTATTCAAAGCCAGCGTGTGATTCTCCACGCGAGGCTATTACTGAGCCTAGCGAGAGACGCGAAGCCAGTAAGGGCTGCGCTAGTCGCAGAATACCCAACACTCTCGAGTTACGCGAGTATCAAAATTATTCAAAGCCAGCGTGTGATTCTCCAAGCGAGGCTATTTCTGTGCCTAGCGAGAGACCCGAAACCAGTAAGGGTTGCGCTAGTCGCAGAATACCCAACACTCGCGAGTTACGCGAGTATAAAAATTATTCAAAGCCAGCGTGTGATTCTCCACGCGAGGCTATTACTGTGCCTAGCTAGAGACGCGAAACCAGTGATACTTGCAATAAACGCAAGACTTTTGACACCCACAAGGAACGGGAAGATGATTGGCAGATAGTTGTCAGTCGTAAAAACCGCGCTAAGCGCGAAGCTATGATCTGCATTAATCGTAAAGATAAGCCAGCGTGCAAGAACTTCCCTTCACGTGGGGCTATTATTCCAGAAGCTAAACTTCCAAGGACACACCAAGCCAGCGAGAAACGCGAGGCTAGTGTGGATAAGCGCGGAGCTATTCTTCAGGCCCGCAATGTGAAACGCGAGGCTATTCCTAAGCCGCGCGAGGATCGGTCTGACCCCAGAGTCAGGGTTGATCAATCAAAGAAGCTTCAGTGGATTCCTAAACATTCTCAAGAGTTGAATGGACCTCTTGACTCCATGGCTAGAGGCACTGACCTCAAGGAACATCTCTCTAAGAAGAGAGGCATAGACCAACTTCAAGTTGAACATATTTGCCATTGCCAGCAACTTGTGACAGCAGTATCAGCCGTGATGGACAACTGTGGCTGCAGCAAGAACAAGATATCTGTGTTCGACCGATTAAACGAGTCAAACTAGAATCCTGCTAAGAAGACAAGAACCACTCCCCTGAAACAATGGAGAGCTGTAACTTCCAACATGGTAGGAAAAGGGAAGAAAATTGCAGAGACGGATGATGATTTAGAATCGAGCGATGAAGAACCTCATCGTGTTACTCGACTAAGATCAGGAGCCGTCCCGCCCCGAAATTATAATAAGCTCGCAGGGGGTTCTTACGACGAGGACAACGATAATTCCGCTATAGCCTCACCTCCATCCTCTATATCGTCTCGGCTACAGAAGTCAGCATCGCATATGGCAGATAAGTCTGACGATATCAATCAGAGATTTGAAGCTCAAGAAAAGATGATTCGAGAGCAGCAAAAGATGATTGAAGGACTCAAAGTCATGCTATCGAGATTTGTTGAAGATAATGCCAAAAAGGGCAAAGAAACTCTGAATGAAGAAGAACAGGAAGAGAAAGCCCACTCGATGCATGAGGAAGAGGATAGATTTTCTTTCCATGATCCGCATGGCGAAAAGATAGAAAAGCTGCAGAGTCAACTCGAAGCTTTAATGCGTAAAAAGGAGTTGAAAGAAGCTGGGGTCTCTAGACCGTATCCTCCTGAATGGGATATGATACCTTACCCACCAAAGTATAAGCCGCTCAAGTTAGAGCCATACGACGGGAAGGGATCGCCCAGTCAGCATATATATTACTTTTTGTCCCAAGCAGGACACTTAATGGGTAATGATCCCATCATGACCAAAGTATTTGCAAGTACTTTGCGAGGGCCTGCCTTTACTTGGTTCATGCAGTTGCCCCCAGGTACTATTAATACCTGGTTAGATGTTGAGAAATTATTTCTCTCATGTTTCTTCGAGGATGACACCGAGATTACGGTTCATTCCCTCCTTGCAACTAGGCAAGGAGAACAAGAAGCGGTTAAAGATTTCATAGAAAGGTTCCGGGAGAAGTCCGTACATTGTAAACACGGAATGATCCAGGAAACTCTAGTCGAGACCTGTCGACACAACCTTAAGACCAATGTGCTCCTCAAAATGGGGGCCCTAGAGTCTAAGACGTGGAGGGATCTGCTCAAACAAGGAGAGCAAGCCGAAGACTTGATTCGCCGAGTTGAGGAATCTCGCGGATCAAGAAATGCTGGGGGTAGTAAGCCATATACCCAAAACAACAGCAATAAGAATAAAGGGAAAGCAGTCATGTCGTCAGAAGCTGCTCCTCAGAAAACCGGTCCTCCGCCAGAGCCAAAGCCTCAAGGTCAGCGAGGATCAAGGCAAATCAGACCGCAACAAGAAAGGAATTACACTTTCAAGGCGGAACAGACACATATCATCTTTCACCTGCTCCAGAAGAAAGGAATGCTAAAACTTCCGGAGAATAAGAAGCCAGAAGATGCGGGTAAGACTAAAGACCCCAATTACTGTCTTTATCACCGGAATGTTGGGCATCCTACCAGGGATTGTTTTCCCCTTAAGAACAGAATCCAAGCACTAATAGAGGCTGGAGTTCTGACGCTTAAGGAAGAGCAGAAGAAAGTCACTGCCAATATGGCAACCATAATGGTCGGAACCCACGAGTTCCCCGCAGGAGTGACCCCAATCCAGAAAGGTAAGATGGTTACAAAGAATCTTAATCCGCACAACAAAGCCCAAGAGGGACTTGTCTCCGTAACAACTCAGAAGGGGGAAGTTATGTGGGTTCATCCTGACCTGCTGGAAGATGAACAATGGACTACTTCAAAAGTTCAAGAGAAGAAACGGGCTGTTAATACCATTTCAGCGGATATAAAGGAAGAATATATAGCTTCAGGAGCCTTCACAGATTCTGAAGAAGAACCCGAAACTATGGCCACTCATCAAGATGGGGCAGGCCCTTCCGGTACTCGATCTGGAAAGACATATCTTAGGGACTACACTAGAGTTGATCCAAAAGACATCTATGCAGAACTCGCAAAGCCTGCGAAGCAGAAAGGACTTCGTTTCCAGAAGAATCCTGCCAGAGATGAAGGAGCCAAAGAAACTCCCTTCGAATTTGACATAATTGCGCAGTTGGCTAACATACCAGCGCGAGTGATGCTTTACGAATTGTTGAGATTATCAAAATCAACACGTGAAGCTCTAAGAGAGGCCTTCGCAGACTCTGAGTCGTTCCTAGCTCAGATTGTCGAGCCGGCCATCGAAGAGCGGGACTCTTGCCCCCACTGTCATCAAATGAGGAGGCAAGTCCCACAAATCATCTTCTCTCCAGAAGACATGCAGGTGAGGAATATAAAGCATAATAGGCCTTTATATTTCACTGGATATGTCGAGTCCACAAAAGTGGACCGAATTCAGATTGATCCAAGTTCTGCACTCAGCGTCATGCCCAGTAGATTGATGCAGCTGTTGGGGATTTTCCTTCATCGCTTGACACCTACACACACTACCATCTATGGATTCAACGCTAATAATAGCCATCCTCTTGGTAAGATCCGATTGCGGTGTCAAATTGGAGACTTGAAAACGGAGGTTACATGCTATATAATTGACGCTGATACCTCCTACAATATTTTATTGGGGCGACCTTGGATCCACACTCATATGATAGTTCCATCGACTCTTCACCAGTGCATGAAATATTGCCATGAGGAAGGAGAGGTCCGGACACTAATTGCTGACAAGCAGCCATTCAAAGGGTTGGAAAATTACTTCACAGATGCTGCACTCTACAAGCCAGCACATGAAGCCTCCAATGACAGTCTTAGCAAGTCTCCAAAGCCCGACGACAGTGGCAATGAAGCCGACACTGAGTACGAGCTCCTTGGAGAAGATGATGGGGGTGATTACGAAATCAACCCTCACCTAGATCTTAGCTTAGGTCTTGATAATATAGTGGATGAATGGGTTATTAATGAAAATGTAAAGTTAGTCTACGAGCATACTGTAGCTACTGAGTCTGAGCCCTCTTGTACCTCCACCGAAGCGGATGGCCTGACCGAACTTGAAGTTCTGGCGGCATACCATTTGCCCCTCAGGTCTTCCCTCCTCTCTCAATTAAAAATAACCAAGGATCAAGAGCACTTCTTTGAAGTGCCTCCCTGACAGAAGTCCCAAAGGCCGATCATGTTCGGCAAAGTGGCCACGTTGCCTCGACAGAGACAAAGTAGTGAAAGTGATGAACAAACATCACCTCAATTTCACTTATATGAACAAAGGTCCCGACAGATGATGGAGAAAATGGGATATAATTTTACCCAGAAGCCGGGATTAAACTTTGGAAAAGGGAGACGGAATCTCATACCCTCGTTTAGACCGAGAGGAAAGAGCCCTGATTATTATCAGAAGACCCGCAGGGGGTTGGGTTATGTATCTACTCCACCCTCGCCACCATTAAAAGCTGAAGAGAGTTCTTCGGCCAAAGAAGAAACATCTTCACCAGATCATGATTCAGATATAAGCACCGGTGCTTGGTTTCAATCTTTGACAATCAATATGGTTTCAGCCGCGCCAGAAAGCGACGAGGAACCAATTGACATTCAAGATGATGCTTGGGCTAGGCATATGATACTCTCTGGGATGTCTGCTTTGAACAGCGTGACCCGCCCACAGAAGACAAATTAATGCAGGTTAACATGGGAACGGAAGAAAATCCGAAACCCATTTTCATAAGCGACACACTAACTCCTTTAGAAAAAGAGGAACTTATATCCCTTATCAAAGAGTATATAGATGTGTTCGCATGGAGTTATGAAGATATGCCTGGGCTTGACCCTCAGATTGCCACACACTGGTTAAATATAAAAGAAGATGTCAAACCTGTTAAACAGCAACATAGGCGTTTTCGACCGGAATTGATGGAGGCAATAGTTGCTGAGGTCAATAAGCTTATACAATCTGGTTTCATCCGTGAAGAACAACACCCAGATTGGGTGGCAAACATAGTGCCAGTTCGCAAAAAGAATGGCAAAATCCGGATATGCATTGACTTTCGAGATCTGAATGCTGCATGTCCCAAGGATGAATTTTCACTCCCCATCACCGATGTGATGATCGATAACACTTGCGGTTATGAGAGGATGTCCTTTATGGATGGCTTCTCAGGTTATAACTAGATCAAGATGCACCCGGATGATGAAAAGCATACAGCTTTCAGAATGCCACAGGGGGTATACTGTTATACAGTGATGCCATTCGGATTAAAGAATGCAGGTGCCACCTATCAACGCGCAATGAGTGTCATATTCAAAAAGCACCTGCGCAGAACAGTAGAGTGCTATGTGGATGACTTAGCAGTTAAAAGCAAAGACAAAGAAGATCATCTTCACGATTTAAGAGTGGTCTTCGATCTTATGCGGAAACATCACTTGAAGATGAATCCTACCAAGTCGTTCATGGGGGTATCCAGCGGGAAGTTTCTAGGGTTCGTAATAACTTCAAAAGGAATTTTCCTCGACCCTGAAAAGGTAAAAGCGATTAGCGAAATGCCACCTCCCCGTAATCTTAAGGAATTAAGGGGATTACAAGGAAAGCTCGCTTATATTTGGCGCTTCATATCCAACTTATCTGGATGATGCCAACCATTCTCCAAACTTATGAAGAAGGGAGTGTCTTTCATGTGGGATGAGGCATGTCAGCAGGCATTTGATGACCTCAAGGAGTACCTTACTAAGCCTCTTGTACTAATGGCACCAGCCCCTGGGCAGCCCTTCCTTATATATGTAAGGGCCATGGATAATGCTTTAGGAGCATTACTTGCTCAATATAATGAGCGCGGCCATGAACATGCCCTCTACTATTTAAGTAGAACAATGATTGGGGCCGAACAGCGATATACCCCAATTGAAAAGGAATGTTTAGCCCTAGTGTTTGCTGTTCAGAAAATGCGACACTACCTTTCAGGGCAAACAATTCATGTTATATCACGGGTTAACCCTTTGAAGATTCTAATGACCAAACCGGGATCCTTAAATGGCCGATTGGCAAAATGGGCGCTCTTACTATCGCCCTATGACATACATTTTGTCCCTCAAAAGGCCATGAAGGGGCAGGCAATCGCTGATTTCCTTGCAGACCATCCAATTTGGTCCAAATTAAAGCAGACATCAGAGGTCAACACAGTTAGCGGAGAACAGCCTTGGCAAATGTTCTTTGATGGTGCCGCAAGACGATTTGCTGCTGGAGTGGGGGTTGTGCTAATATCCCCACATAAACATATATTGCCTAACGGTTACTCATTAACAGAACCGTGCACTAATAATGTAGCAGAGTACAATGTGCTTATTATCGGCTTAAAAATAGCTCTGCAACTGGGGGTGAACCATCTAGAGGCATATGGAGATTCTAAGCTCATTGACAATCAGATGAGAGGTGAGTATGAAGTCAGACATGAAACCCTCATCCCCTATCATCAGCTAGCTATTGAGCTAGCAGGATATTTTGAACAATTCTACATATATCACGTATCTCGAAACGAGAACGTTTATGCAGATGCTCTTGCCGCATTAGCCGCAACGCTGGCAATCCCGCCAGGTGAAGCTAAAAGCATCACCATTGGTAGTAGAGAACTCCTCCACCCAGACGCGGTATCTCAAGCCGAAGAGGTATGCCAGATTGGCTTAAAGTTAGAACCCCGTGATTGGCGATTTCCGTTTGTGGATTATGCCTTGCATGGGATATTACCAGAAGATCCTAAGGAAGCCACCTCAATAAAGAGGAAGGCCCAAAGATTTTATTATGACCATAAACTTCAGACTTTGTATAGAAAGTCAAGAGGTGGTCTATTGCTACGCTGCATATCGAAAGCAGAAGCAGAACAAGTGCTGAGAGAAACACACGATGGAGTATGTTGAGCTCATCAGCCCGGTCCTAAACTTGGAGACCGTATAAGAAGGCTAGGATACTACTGGCCGAGCATGGTTACGGAAGCAATGGCATACGCTAAACGATATCATGCATGCCAAATACATGCCAATTTTCTTCATCAACCCCAAGAATACTTGCACAATACCGTTGCAAGCTAGCCATTTGAAGCATGGGGAATGGACATTGTGGGGCCTATAACTCCCCCGTCATCCAGAGGACATCGGTTTATTCTTGCAATAACCGATTATTTTTCAAAATGGGTCGAAGCCGTGCCCATGAAAGAGGTGAAAACGACAGATGTGATCAAGTTTATCAAGCATCATGTCATTTACTGATTTGGCGTTCCTCGACGGATCATTCATGATAATGGTCCGCAATTCATTAGTCAGGGATTCTCCAGATTCTGCAATAAGTTCAGAATCAAAGATATCGCTTCAACACCGTATAACCCCGCGGCTAATGGGTTAGCTGAAGATTTCAACAAGACGATTATTAAACTCCTTCGGAAGTTCGTCTCTTCTAATAAACGAGATTGGGATGAAAAGCTAGGAGAATGCCTGTGGGCTTATCGCACCACCGTTCGCACCCCGACTAAAGCTACCCCATTCTCTTTGGTTTACGGAAGTGAGGCTGTCTTGCCTCTTGAAATCCAGATACCATCCTTGAGAGTAACTTTAGCCACAAAGATGATGACAAAAGAGCGCCATCAGCAAAAATTGTACGAACTAGAGGCGTTAGATTAAAAACGTCTCAGGGCTCAACAGCAAATTGAGTTGTATCAAGCCCGAATATCTCAAACGTTCAATAAGAACGTCAAACCAAGGACCTTTAAGTAAGGAGACTTGGTTCTGGCTGTTAAAAAGCCAATGGTGCTAACCCACAAGACTAAGGAAAAGTTTGAACCAAAGTGGGAAGGACCGTTTGTTGTGGAGACAGTATACTCCAGTGGAGCCTATCGCTTAATGAATCAAGACGGCGATAGGATGATGATGCCGATCAATGGCAAATTTCTAAAGAAATACTATTCTTAGTACCCCTGGAGATACGCATCTTTCTTTTCTTAGGCATGCGCATTGTGCGCCTCTGACCTAAACCTGGTGCGTTTGGTTCTCAAGTTTGAACCACCATCAGTCTTTTCTTAGGCATGCGCATTGTGCGCCTCTGACCTAAACCTGGTGCGTTTGGTTCTCAAGTTTGAACCACCATCAGTCTTTTCTTGGGCATGCGCAGTTTGGCGCCTCTGACCTAAACCTGGTGTGCTTAGTTCTCAAAATTTGAACAACCCCCAATCTTCTTTTAGGCATGTGTAATTAAGCGCCTCTGACCTAAAAGTATGAATTGCCCAACGTCAACTAGGCAATGGGAAGAGAACAAGTTTCTCGCCAACCCATCATACTGGGGTAAAAGTATGAATTGCCCAACGCCAACTAGGCAATGGGAAG
Organism: Dracaena cambodiana; assembly: GCA_036321105.1. Lineage (NCBI taxonomy): Eukaryota > Viridiplantae > Streptophyta > Magnoliopsida > Asparagales > Asparagaceae > Dracaena > Dracaena cambodiana. Next base: position 63,363,890 of record JAYEPQ010000002.1, read on the forward strand.
AGAACGAGTTTCTCGCCAACCCATCATGCTGGGGTAAAAGTATGAATTGCCCAACGCCGACTAGGCAATGGGAAGAGAACAAGTTTCTCGCTAACCCATCATACTGGGGTAAAAGTATGAATTGCCCAACGCCGACTAGGCAATGGGAAGAGAACAAGTTTCTCGCTAACCCATCATGCTGGGGTAAAAGTATGAATTGCCCAACGCCGATTAGGCAATGGGAAGAGAACAAATTTCTCGCCAACCCATCATGCTGGGGTAAAAGTATGAATTGCCCAATGCCGACTAGGCAATGGGAAGAGATTAAATTTCTCGCCAACCCTTTCATACTGGGGGTAAAAAAAAAAAGTATGAATCGCCCAATACCGATAAAGTAAAGGGAAGAGGAAAAGTTTGGCATTTTAGCCCAAACGTAATCCTCGACAACTCACCATGTTGAGGGGAATAACATGGCTAGCCCAACTCAAACGGTAGTTGGTAAAGGCTAATCAAATCCGTTAATAGCTGGGGGTTTGCTAAAAATCCCATATTAAACTTTAATTTTTACTTCGGCTCGAGAAATTGAGCATAAACGGTACCGAGATAAATCGTTTTGATGACAGGTTATTTGTTGGGCAAGCAAATCTGTTTTGAAGCCGGCAAATAAAAGAGTCAAAAAAATCATCTTTATTAAAAAGGTGAAGATACAAAAAGAATTTCAAAGAAACATCGTAAGGTTATCTCTCTCCTGTTTACGAAGTTCTTATTACAAGGAAGATAAAAGCGTAAAGAGAGATGAAACTATTGGCCTCTCAGGAGTCTCAATTGGTTTATTGTCTCGTCCAAATTTCTACGATGAGAAGCCTCCACGGTTTGCTGAGCTTGCCTACGCAACTCATCATCACTTATTATAAGTTGTTGCTGACGAGATTCTTCTATGGCACGATTCCTGGCCATCTCTTCCTGCTGAATCTGCTCCTGCTGGACAAGCAACATCTCCCGCTTCTTGACAGATTCTCCTAATCGGAGTTCATTTTCTATCAAGATGGCCCGAGCTCTGGCAATCGTCTCCTGGGCTTTAGAGATGGCCGCCTGACTTTCCTCAATTCCAAAGTTTACCCTCTGCAGGTCGCCAAGAACGGATTCCCGACTGGCCTGGAACTCTGTCAACTCCTGAGACCATCTTTCCTCCTGCTGCCTTAAAATATTTCTTCGAGATAAGGATTCTGCCCGAAGCCGCGCCAGCTCTATCTCAGTGATCGCCTCCACATCCGCCTGACGGAGTGTGTGTAGCATGGTCACCTGCTCTTCTAAGGCTGCAAGGCGGGCCCGGTATGGAGCTGCTCGATCTTGTCCACCGAATTCTTCAATATTTCCTAAATAGCGGAGTAACAGTGGACGTGCGAAGTTGAAGAAATCATGGCCAGTAAGAACCATCTCGACACATCTTCTTAACAAATGCATAAAATCCTCGACAGTGAAGCCGAAAAGTTTTTCAAGAGGATTTGCACTGTCAGTAGGCAAAGTAGGTAATGCCAAGAAAGTTGTCGTAAGCAAGGGAGCAGTAGTTGCTGGAATTGAAGAAGAAAAAGCCCGTCCCTACATTAAATTCATAATATGGGAGACCAGTAGAGCCAGTGCAGATCTGGAAGAGCTGGAGACCCCAGACGAAGTACCGTCAGTACAGATCACTTGGGTACCCCCACCAACAGGAAGAGAAGATGGGATCACTTCGCCTGAAGCTCCTCCGATGGGAGAAGCATCTTCAAACGAGAATTTCAAATTATTCTCCTCCCCTGCTGGAAGGCTTGAAGTCGGAAGAGTTGCAGGTATCTCAGCAGTCACGACAACAGACGACGTTAAAATCGCTGACTGAGAAGGCACGCCAACGACTGTGGGAAATGTCTCAGTGGAACAGACTAGCGTTGGAGATGGCATGCTAGGAGAAGGTGTAGCCTCATTAGCAGCAGCTGCGATAATAATCTCAGTTCTCTCGTCACTTCCCAATTCGTCAATTGGGGGAATTGAAGAGGAAACAGAGGCAGGAGCCGGTGTGGAATAATCAGCCGCAAACTCACCAGCAGAGCTACCCACACCACCAATGGAGCCGGAATGGTCCATTCTATTGTCAGACTCTACTTGGGTAGTCGAGTGCATTGGCGAGAGAAGTTGATCACCTGCATTTCAGAAGACCAGAAAGGCAGTGTTACGTTAAAATAATAACGGGCAAAAGATAAAATGCTAAGGGCCATACCAGGCGATACAAGTCCAGTTGTCGGACTTGAAGGGGGAGCCATTGTCGTTTCCAGCAATGTACCCGTCTCGCTACCCGTTAGTTGCGCCCCGGGTTCTGCCACAGGCTCTACGGCCGAAGGAGCCGAAACCTCAGCAACGCTTGGAGCTTTAGCAGGCTCATCATCCCTTGCCAACACTGGGGGTACAGCTGAAGCCAACAAGTCGGAAGAAAGTTTGATAGCCACTTCTTGGGGGCTATCAAAGTTTCCTGTGCCAGTTTTTGCTTCTTACCCGGCCTTTTCTTTAAAGTGTCGCGGCGTTTGAGAGTTGGACTCAGGGAACGACTGACAACAGGCTGAGGAGCTCCACCAGCACTAGTATTGTCGTCATCATCACCGGCATCATCGTCTGATTCGCTGACATCCGAAGGCTCAGCCGCAGCGCCAAGGAATTCTTCCATTCCTTTTATCCTTACCCTAGAAGCACCCTGGCGGTTAATATAGAGGGCTTCAATCTCTTTGCAACAACTGCGATTGAGAGAGAAGCCGAGCACGTTAGCATTCGCAATATTGAACCAATTGCAGGAGCTGAGGGTCATGGCCAATTATGGCACCTTCTGGGGCAAGGAGAATTCAGCCTCGGTCCCGCCCGCTGTAAAATGGAACCAGCCACGAGCGTCTTCGTATAAATTCCCCTCGTGAGCGAGATCTTTATTTGGATTGCCCACATAGAGTTGAGAATATCCAAACTGGCGAGCAAAGCGACTCGGAGTATATGGCTCGATCTGACACCTGAGATCTTGACGATACACCAAGTGTCCTGGACGGATGTTGAGAAGCCACCAGAACGCTCCTGCAGATAAAGTAGTGAACTTATCTGCTTTCACAGCGTCCTTCAGCCTCGTCCCATATCCTCCGCCGGGAAAGTCAGGAAAACACCGGAAGATCTCGTAATTCTGAAAGCTACGAAGAGTCTTCCGAATCTGGGACATATAATTCTGCCTCCATGAAGAACGTTCATACAGTTCTACAAGGAAGCACTTTTCGCCCGAATGACGCTCTGGTGCACTCATTAAAGAGGGACAGTGCAAGACTAGCCACGCCATCAAATAGGTGTAGGGCATCTCCACCCTAGGATTTGGAGTTTTCGGCTGGGCAGTCTCCTTCGACTTGCCCTTTCCTTTCCCCTTGACTTTAATAGTAGGGAGGAAATCACGACAGAACACTCTCAGTCCATATTGCAAATTGTATACCATGGCGGGAAGGAATCCAAGGGGTCGGCCGTATGCAAGAAGAACCGCTGGATATACCACGGTCATTGCAATCGCTTCCTTGGGCAATGACGGCACGACGCATCTTTTGAGCCACAGCATCAAAAACCCGGCAATGAGACCTCTGTTGGAGATCGGAAACTGGGCTTGATAGTGATAGCTCTTGAATGAAGTACCGGGACCGTATCCATTCTCATTGGATTCAGTGGTATAATATAATAGATGGCAGCCATTAGCAATGCGGTGATCAATCTCTGAGCCATAGACGGGTGGATGGCCATGGATAGTCGTTGAACTATCCTTAGAATTCAAGTTGGCAAAAAGGTATTCGGCCCATTTCTTATGACCGATACCGTGGTTACGCGCACCCGTCAAGTCAGCGCAAATATGATAATGGCACATCATCTCCCAGTATGTGGCATGGATGCGCTCATCCCTCGCCAGTAGCATGTTCAGCTCCTCGGTGGTGGGGATATACTCCTCGTAAGGGACTTCGCCCATCGAGAGCCCAGAAACCTCAAACATCTCGTGGAGAGCGAACCCTAACTCACCCACTGGAGTAAAGAAAGTACAGGTTTCAGGGTTATACATCTCCAAAAGACAGTAAAAGTGATAAGCACTCTGAGGAAACCCGAATTGGACATTCCTGATGGCTTTATACAAGCCAATATCCGTTAAAATGGGCTCGTGGGAATCCAACATGTACTGAACAAGGCGGGCCCACCACATATTATTAGAAGAATGAACCCAGCCAGGCATCCTGAAGTCGCTAGCCGGGTACTGACCATCCTTCGCCAGGAACTCACTTAAGAAAGTTCGGGCACGAGATGGGACTTCTCCTATTGGAAGCTCCTTGCCAAATCGGCCTGGAAGCAAGCCAGTAATGCATCTGGGGGAACCGTCTTGATAAACCCCTTTTGCACCAAATTTGCTTGTTGGGACTCCATCTTGCTCTTGAGTCAGTCCCCACTTTAATTCCCGAGGCATTGCCAGCCTCTGAAGATAGACCAGAGAATAGCTACGATCCATTCTAGGCAGAAACATCAACATTTCGCCTGAGTTATATAACCAAACGTGTTCCTCTTCAGAAAGGATCTCATCTGATTGATCCATCTGGTCTCCAAAGAGGAAGGCGGGTTTCTCCATCGCCTCTCTATTCACAGTTTCGAAGGCTACATCAGTTATGATTTCTCGCACAGTAGTGGGATGGTACTTGATCAACTTCTCCCTGCGATCCTTCGGGTCTGGCTTGTAAAGGGCAGGATGGTAGTGAAACGGAATTGGCCTGAGGGATCAGAACCCCCAGCAAAGCCGAAGTAATTCTTGTGGGGAAGAGATTCCATCGAATACCCTACTGCAAAAAGAAAGCAGAGTGAGAGAAGTTTCTATAAGACAGAAAAATTCTCTAAGTATGGACGCGCGAAGCTAAAAATTAGAACGCGAGAAGCTAAGAATAGCGCCGCGCGAAGCTAAAAATTAGACCGCGCAGAACTCAAAATAGCCTCGCATTTCTACGCGACTGCTACTTAAAATAGCCTCGCGTTTCTACGCGACTGCTACTTAAAATAGCCTCGCGTTTCAGCGCGACTGCTACTTAAAATAGCCTCGCGTTTCAGCGCGACTGCTACTTAAAATAGCCTCGCGCTTTAAACGCGAGGATGACGCGATAACTTCGCGTAAGAAGGCAGTCAGAGACTTTTCTCCTTCTCCAAGCCTTACGGCAGGAGTACGGCGATCTCGCCGGTAAAGGAGTTGATTGATCAGTTAAAATTAAGCCAAATCACTCTAGAAATGTTCTAAAGAGTCTCGATGGAAAGATTCTTACCCCCGATAAGCGAAATGTGGGCTGGCGCGTCGCTGCCTTGGCCGCCGCCACCACTGCTTGCGCCAGTCGCCGAAGATGGAGCCGCTCGAGAAGTAGCACGAGTTTTGGGTGCCATTGCTGAGGAAAATCGACTGAAAATCTGGAGAAACTCGGTCGGAAGGAGATCGGGTCGCCTGAACTCTGATCGCCTGAATCTCTAAGTTTCTGGAAAATTCTCAAATAGGGTGAGAAGGATAAGAAATAGAGATTTCTTTTAAATGAAAGAAACCGCCTCTTGGAATTCGGCGCGAATTTCGGAGAAAGTGACTAGTCAGTTACTCTCCAACACGCGAAGTAATTAGCCTCGCGAGATGATGGAAAATGCGAAGTTGTTTAACTCCGCGCAACTATACAAAACGTGAGGATAGCCTGTGACTTAGCTTCGTGTTTTCATGGAAAGACTTGGATTTTTGACGAGTGCAATTGAGCGCTTCCATCTAAGTTAAAGTGATCATTATCCGATCATTTGGGTATTATCAGTCTAAGTTACGCAAAAGTGCCTTAGACTATTTTACCAAAATTATTGACCATCTATTTGTTGAGCAAGCAAGTTTATTGAAGCCAACAGATAGAGAGGAAAATAATTTATCTTTATTCATGAAGCAAGAGATTACAAAGAGGGAGTTATAGCTCTCCCAAAAGCTTTTACATGATCAACTTGTCAATAACCAAACAGTAAGACTTCTCTACGGGGTGTTGAAGCTCAGTTTCCTGGTTCACATGCAAAAGATCTCCTCTGCAAATGTCAACTAGGATCTGTCATCCAAAATGAAGCACGAGAGGAAAGGAAAGTGCTGCATCGAAGCACAAGCTGAACTGCAAGTACTGCAATTCTGAACTGCAAGTGCTGCAATTCTGCACTGCAAGTGCTGCAGCTCCCTATTTACAGCTTCTTCAGGAGTTTATCTCGGAGCCAGAGCTTGAAACCCGCAACTATGCTGTAAAGCATATACTTCTGATTTTCTTAGAGTTACTTTTGCTGATAAAGATCGATGGACCCGCATACACTCCTCTTCAGAAAGGATTGAACTTACTGCAAAAGGAACAGAGTTTCCAAAAGAGTGAAAACGCGGAGCTAAGCTAACTCCGCGCACAGTTGAAGAAATAGCCTCGCGCTTTAAACGCAGAGGATGATGCGATAACTTCGCGTAAAGGGGGACAAGATTTCTTTCTGCTCTTTCCTTCTCTTTCAAACTCATCGCGATTGCTAATCAAAGATAGCCTCGCAATTCATCGCGACTGCTAATCAAAGATAGCCTCGCAATTCATAGCGACTGCTAATCAAAGATAGCCTCGCAATTCATCGCGACTGCTAATCAAGGATAGCCTCGCGGATTCATTGAGACTACTAGTAAAACCCCGCGTTTCAAGCGCAGGGACGACACAATAAAACGGCGATCTCGCCGACAAGATTAGCAATCGTCCAGAATAAACCAAGCCAAAATATCTCAGAATGGTTCTTAGAAAACCAAGAGATGAGGTTTTTACCTTCGGAAGACGCTGCATAGACTGGTTCGCTGTTGCGTTTACCTTCACGGCTGTTGCCATTGACGCCGGCCAACTTGCGAAAAGCCAAACTCCTCTGGAGAGACATCCTAATGATGAAAATCTATGGAGAATTGAACAAAGATCAGTTGAAGATCATTCGTGAGTCACTCGAGTTCTCAGAAATTCTTCAGATGAGATGAAGAAGAAGATGAGCCGGGAGCTCTATTTAAACATAATTTTCATCGCTTAGTATTCGGCGTGGAAACTCGGGGTAATTAATGACGTAATTACTCATTTCACTGAAGACGAAGTGAAGCTGATTAGCTCCGCGTAAGTGAGCATAACGTGAGATAGACTTGGTATTAAAACTCCGCGTTTCAGTTTAGATATCCAAAGTATTCCAAAATCTGCTGAAGTCTAAGCCATTTTGAAAACTTTGGAGGGGGTTCTGTTGGCAGTGAAAATTTCTAAGTTAAAAGGATTTTTCACAACAGAACGCGGAGCTAATTCAATAGCCCCGCGTTTGGTTATATTAACCCTGCGTTTGAATAAAACGCGGAGATGTTTAATAGCTCCGCGTTGATTCCGCAGTTTGGCTTGTATTAGCCTCGCGTTTGAGTCAAACGCGGAGATGATCTATAGCTCCACGTTAGCTCCGCGTTTTGGTTATTTAGCGTCGCGTTTTGATGCGATTAAAGCTCCGCGTAAGCAGATAACCAGAATCTCAAATTGATTGAGATTATGATTCTAGACTTATCCAAATACCCGAATCAAGTCTAATCAGAATTCCATCAAAACTAAGATATTTGATTGGAATCCTTGATGAATTCGAGTTCTATTTAGATAGAAACTCTTGCATTAACCTGGGGATATAAATACCTTCCTGGTGAAACCCTAGGGGTCTTCTTCTTTTTTGGCATCGGAAATTTCCTATCGATCCTTGGGCAATTCAAGTACGCGAGAGAGCCTTGAAGCCTTTGCTGATCATCTTCTGGTCCGGCAATTGAGGTGATTTTCTGAAATCTTGGAGAATTCAAGTTACGCACAGAGCCTTGAGTTCGTGAAGATCAGAGAAAGTCACCATCTTCTTTCTGGAGTTCTTGAGAAGTTCGAGTTACGCGAGAGAGTCTTGAACTAATCAAAACCAGAGAAGATCGTCTATATTCGGCCGATATCTTTAAAAGAGAAGATTTCAACGTACCGATCGTCCAAAGGAACTACTATAGATCCCATCGCCACAGATCCCACGAAACTATTGTAAAAGAGAGAGATTGAAGTATAAAATCCTCTCGTTTGTTCTCTTTTTATATCTTGTTCACTTTCATTGTAATCTAAGATGTGTTCAATGGAAGGAAGCGAAGGAACTTTTGCGACGAACACTTATAAGAGCTCGGCGTGGTAAGGCCGTATCTCATGGAATGGGAAAGTGCGCTGTTCCCAGAAAGTTATAAACCATTGAAGCCCAAGTCTTTCAATGGTAAAGGATCGCCGAACCAGTACCTCTACTATTTTAAATCGCAAATTGGGCATTTAGTCGGAAATGACCCCATTATTATGAGGGTATTCGTTAGTACCTTAATGGGACTATCTTTTGAATGGTTCCGGAGACTAGAGCCAGGAACCATCAATTCATGGAGTGACATGGAGAAAGCCTTTCTCACTAGGTTCTATGAAGATGATATGGAGGTATCAATGCCGGCGCTTCTAGCCACTAAACAAAGGAAAGGGGAGTCAGCCCGGGATTTCATCAAAAGATTCCGAAACGATTCTCTCAGATGTCCGCATGGGATGCCAGAAAAGACCTTAGTAGAAACCTGTCGACATAATTTATCGACTAAGGTTCTAGCCAGAATAGGAGCAGTGAAGTCCTCAACTTAGAAGGATCTCGTCCTGCAAGCCGAAGAAGCTGAAGAAATTGCACAAAGACTCGAAGAAGAAGGAGGCGAGGAGAAACAGAAGCGAAGTGGTATAACAACTATAAGTCCCGACCCCGAGGATATAAGGGAAAGGAGACTATGGTCACTGATACGCCACAACCCACGAAAACTTCCCCGAAGCTCCCTCCTTAGACACGAATGCCGCAAAAGCAATACTCCTTTAAGGATGAGCACACGAAGACTATCTTCAACCTCCTCATGTGTAAGAAAATGCTAAAACTGTCGGAGTCTAAACATCCAGAAGAAGCAGAAAAAATTAATGACCCTAACTACTGTGTCTACCATAGGATCATTAACCACCCTACCCAAAACTGCTACATACTTAAGGATAAAATTCAAGCCCTAGTGGACGCTAATATCATCAAGCTCCAAGAACACCAGAAGAAGGTGACCGCAAACATGGTGACTGTCAAGTTCGGCAAAGCGTCCAACTGGATAGAATCAATAGTTCAAGATGGAGTGCAACCCATCCCTAAAGGCATGATGCAGGTCGTAAATTTTAATCCGCACTAACAGCAAAAGAAAGAATTGTTCCCCTTTGAAACTGATAGGGGGAGATATTGTGGGTGCATCCGGACCTCCTAAGTGATGAACAATGGACTTCCAGTTCATCTGAAAAGAGGCGAAGAGGGAAAACCTTTACCTCCAATGTCGTCTCCGTGATTCCCGAAGATGACGGAGTTATTCCTGCTTTGACCGATTCGGAAGAGGAAATCGAAAATTCTTTTGTGGCTGACGCGAATCCTCCTCCCGCTGGAACCCGTTCAGGAAAAGATTACCTGAAGAATTACGGCCAGACAACAGATTCTCGACCACCTCCAGAGAAAGTCAAACAAAAAGAGTTTAAATTTGATAAAGTTCTGAAGAAGGGAGAAGAGCCTGTGGAGGACTCGCGGAAGTCATTCCAGTTCGACATTCTAACACAGTTGGCCAATATTCCCGCAAGAATAACCTTGTATGAGCTCCTGAAACTCTCTAAGTCTACTAAAGAAGCTTTGAGAGAAGCTCTGTAAGATTCATAAGTATTCTTGGCGCAAATACCAGAGATGATTGAGGAAGGAGAATCTCTTTGCGCGACATGTCACCAGGTCTCTAGTAAAAGCATCCCTTGCATCACCTTCTCTCCGGAAGACATGCAAGTCAGGAGTAATAAACATCACTGCCCTCTGTATTACAAGGGATACATAGGATCTGCAGAGATCGAGCGCATTCAAGTTGATCCAGGCTCGGCCTTAAGTATCATGCCCCGAAGGATGCTACGATATCTTGGAGTTCCGATGAATAGATTGGCAGCAACCAACACTACTATCTTCGGATTCAATGCTTACGGCAGTAGACCGCTGGGTAAAATAAAGCTCAAGTGTCAAATCGGCGATCTAAAGACGGAAGTCACGTGTTACGTGATAGACGCAGACACATCATACAATCTGCTATTAGGGAGACCCTGGATCCATAGCAATCTCATCGTGCCCTCCACATTACACCAATGCATGAAGTATGTCGACAAAGATGCAAACGTAAAAACGCTCATTGCAGAAAAACAACCCTTCAAAGGAGTTGAAAACTACTTTACTGATGCGTTGTTGTATCAAGATGCATTCGGTGTTTCAGATCAGCCCGTTCCAAACTGATACAGAATCAGGATTCGAAGATTTGAAATCCGAGGATGTAATTTGGGACGGTGAGCCCATTGTGATAAGCCTCGAAGGTCTTGATGTAAATAACGCCGTTCACTCTGATGGTGAATGGGTGATAAATAAAAATTTAGAGTTTGCTTATTCTTCTGATGTTGATTCTGAGCCCTCAAGCACTAGCACAGATGCATTCAGCGACTGTATAAATGAGATATATTCTCTGACTTCCTTCCAAGCACCTATCCGATCATCCTTACACGAATTAAGTTATGATGTTGAAAGTGCTAACCAGGTCATTTTTGAGGTCCCTCCCAAAAACGGAACCCAAAAAGCCATAGTATTTGGAAAAGGAAGTCACAAGAACAAAAATAAATGCTTAGATTCTAAGGAAGAACATGGAAAACCCGAGTTCTTCCATTATGATGAAAATTCTCGTAGATTAATAAAGAAAATGGGATATAATCTGGCCAAAGGCAGGGGGTTGAATTTCGGAAAAGGAAGAAGGAAAATCCTTCAACCTTTTGTCCCAGAAGGAAAAATGGCAGATTATTACTAGAAAACCGGTAGGAGATTGGGATACGTCACCACTCCCGAAAGTTCCTCAGGTGAGAAAACCGAAGAAAGACAATACGATCATTCATCAGAATCATCGTGCTGGGACTCAGATGTCAGTGCTGGTGTGATTTTTCGCGAAGTGTCCGCGAACATAGCTTCCGCGATCCAAGAATTAGAAGTCTTGGATGATAAGCGCTTAGAAGCTCAACAGAATATTGAGCTATACCAGGCGCGGATCTCCAGAACCTTTAACAAAAAGGCTAAGCGAAGAACTTTCAAGAAAGATGATCTGGTCTTGTCAATCAGAAGACCGATCATAACTAGCCAAAAGTCTAGAGGAAAGTTCCAGCCGAAGTGAGAGGGACCTTTTGTCATTGATACTGTCTATTCCAACGGCGTATATCGGTTAGCAAAGCCGAATGGTGATAAGATTATGATACCGATTAATGGTAAATTCTTGAAAAAGTATTACTCTTAGTGAAATTGCAGAACACTAGTTATAATACGGCCTAGATAGTTCTATGCAAATTATGAGCAAAAAGTTTCTCTGTAATCAGAAGTTCATTAATGAAAATTCTTGATTCCGGACTAAAAGTCTTTAGTTCGCGAATCACATTTTCCCCTCTTTCAAAATTGCCAAGTTAAATAATACCTCTAGCGAACCAGATTTTCTTTTTATCTAAATTGCTAAGTTAAATATTACCTCTGGCGAACCAGATTTTCTTGCCAAGTTAAAAATACCTCTGGCAAATCAAATTTTCTTTCTATCAAATTTGCCAAGTTAAATATTACCTCTGGCGAACCAGATTTTCGTCAAATCTACCAAGTTAAATAATACCTCTAGCAAACCAGATTTTCTTTCTATCAAATTTGCCAAATTAAATATTACCTCTGGCGAACCAGCTTTTCGTCAAATCTGCCAAGTTAAATAATACATTTGGCGAACCAGATTTTCTTTCCATCAAATTTGCAAAGTTAAATATTACCTTTAGCGAATCAGATTTTCGTCAAATCTGCCAAGTTAAATAATGCCTGTGGCGAACCAAACTTTCTTTCTATCAAATTTGCTGAGTCAAAAACACCTCTGGCGAATCAAATCTGTCAACAAGAAGTTCTTTCATTCACACTAATTTCGGGTACTTAGAAAATTTTGATTCATTTTGAGATTATCAAGTTAACAGTTACTTCTGGTAATCAATATCAGAATCATTCTTCAGATACTCTTAGTTACGTAAAAAAAAAAGAACTTCTTTATTCATCATCAGAATAAAATTACAGAGAATTCTCTAAGTGTTGTACAGTCAACAAGAGTGGATACAAATCACTGACAAGAAAGAGAAAGAGAAAACTCACTTCTGTAACCGTCTCTTTCAGCATGGTTCAGATCAAAAGTTTGCTCCTGCAGACTCTTCTTCTGGAATGACAAACTTACTTCTGTAACCATCTCTTTCAGCATAGTTCAGATCAAAAAGTTTGCTTCTGCAGGCTCTTCTTCTGGAATGACAGACTTGCTTCTGTAGCCTTCTCTTTGGATATGGCTCGGATCAAAAAGTTTGCTCCATGGCCTCCACTTCCAATTTGCTCTTGTAGTCTCCTTTTTTTTTTAAGGATGGCTTAAGGGCACAATCTTGTTTCTTCTTTCCAACCATAATCAGAGACCTCCTGGTTGGTTCCCCCAGTGATGATGTCAGTGACTTGATTAGTTCAAAACTGGGCATACCAAATGCACTCCCCAAACGTATAACGTGAGAGGTTGCATAAATTCAAGGTCCTGGTCATTAGTACCCCAACCTTGTGGAGTACTAGGAAAGAAGAAAAACAATGCCACAAACCCGAAATCTTTTCTCTCATGAAAAATTCATTAGACCTTCCAAGACCCTCGAGGTATTGGAAGCAATTTCGAGCCCAACAGGTCTGAGCCATTGTTAAAGAGAATGACTACGGTTATCTCATGTCGCCGAGTTAAATTCCTGTTAAAAAAAGGGGGAAGAAAAAGAAGGAAGAGGAGGATATGAATCAGAAGGAGAAATTTACCTTAATTAAGGAAAATGACTACGGTCAGAAGAACCTTTTCGGTGGAACACCCCACTGGATTGATGCAGTCTGGAGGTCTTATAATATGCCAACTCTTATCCATCACTCCGGTTAGAGAATAAGAAAATATGACAGCACTAGATCGGCTACAAAAGAAAGGAAGAGAAGAGAGTCAGGAAGAAATTTTCTCACGGGTGAATGATCTTCTATTGAAGAGATCATGTGTCTTATATAGACGACCTGGTGGCCGTAATCTTCAGTTTAGAAGAGATAAAACTGAAATTTTCGGTCAAGATTTTAAGTTCAGATCTCAACAGAATTTATTAATGTTGCATGGAATATTTAGATATCACAGCCCGGAGATCTCGTCATTATTAGAGACATGCAACGCTTGGGATTGCACGCCCGATGGCTTCGTCTCAAGGCTCGCAGAAGTCTCTACAAATTCCGAAGAATTTTGAGTCATCCCGTAAAGTTTCTAGGCGCAATACCGCGAACCTGAAAATTGCAGTCCGCAAGAGCCAAGATCGCGAATTTAGCATGAATCCGCAAACTTCCAGGGGGAATAGCGCAAACTCAAGCTCGCAATCCTTGGAAGTCAGGATTGTGCATTTACTATGGGTTTAGTTAACTTGCAAAATTTCGAATGTGAAGTCGCAAACCTGTCAAAGATCCGTGGAAGTCACGTGACAGATACACGGATACAAGAATTTTACAGAGAATCGCAAATTTCAAACACGGGAGGACGAGTTTATTGCAAGTCTTCGAAAACAAATGCTAAGATCATACCTTAGAAATACAAAACCAAGTTTAAGTTCTCTACATAGGCAAGGAGTCATACCATGCACAACAAATATCAGGGGACTGTTACAAAAGAAGGAACCACAAAGAATAAAAAAATATGCATATACAAGTTTCTACAACTTAATAATTCAAGAGGGCTTTTATTTTCTCCTCTGCATCGTCAATATCTTACTGAAAGATCTCATAAACTTGGACAGTTGCTTGACGATGCAATTCCTCGTCACTGGCAATAACAATCTACGCTGCAGCAGCCTCCAGCGTATCAAATTCAACTTGTATCACCTGGAGATCTTTGGTTGTATTGTCCCGCTGGCGCGATAAGTTGGCGAGGTTCCTCATTGATTTATCGCGCTCCTTGATGATTTTGGCCAGGAAAGCTTGAGCCTTGGCGATGGTCTCTTGAGTCCTAATAATAGCTTGGTCATGGTCATTGACAATTGAAGCAGCGACTTCCACTTGAAGAACTAGAGACTCATGGTATGATTGACCCTTTTCTAAAGAGGCTTTGCAAGCATTTGCCTTCTCCTGAGTCTCTTTCTGGAACTTAAACTGTTCTTCTTTCAGCTTCTGGAAAATGATTTCCACTGTCTCAGATTTATCAGCACTTCTGGTTTTTGACAGGAACTCAGCATGCTTTTGAGGCTGAGTTATCATAAGCCTAAAAGGAGCAGCTTTATTCTCTACGCCAATGCTAATAATACCAGTTAAGTAAATATGAAGAACTTTGGCAAGTGAAACAAAGGAAGCCCCCTTCAGTATTTTATCAACACAATAGTCCAGAAATTGAAGGAAAGTTTCCATTGTGTCCTTCAATAAATCAATCTCAAGCATGTCAATCTCTGTATGAGAAGGATTGACACTGGCTGAGGCAGAGGCGGTTTGATCCGTGCCCTGTTGTATAGGGGCAACCAAGCTAGTACCAGGAGGAACGGAACTTTTGGAGACTTCAGCAGAGCTATCAATTACAGCCTCCTGAACCATAACATCAGTCGGAACAGCTGCAGTCAAAACCATGGACACAGTTGTTTCAGGGATCACTATTTCCATAGTATCAACGAAGGAAGTAGCAACTTCGGTCGCCTCATCAGTATCAGCTCCCACGATGGTGTCATCTGACAAAGTTACCTTCGCGCCCACGCGTTCCAAATCAGTAGTCAAAACTGGAGCTATCAAAAGGAAAAATTTAATAGTTAAATGATACAATATCATTTGAAAATAACCTAATTGCTAAAGGAAGAAGATGCAGACCTAAAAGTTAGACACTGGATTCCCCAAGTCCGTACACCTCAGGACCAAACACTTCATGCCCGTATACTTCGGTCCGAACGTTCAAATAGACATACTTACCATGGTCTGATGGAGGGGTTGAGGATCAAAAATCATCACTGTCGACATTATAGTCATCCTGACTTCCTGAAGGAGGTCTTGCTTTTGGGGAATCTGATGCGCGAGTCTCCCTAATGATTTGTACTTCGTCATCTGCAATGGCAGAAGCTGAAGGGCCCTCTTGTATGGACAGAGAAATGCCGACTTCAACAATGGCCTGACAAATATGGAGGTCGAACCCTCTTGAGTAACGGGAGCAGGATCACTGCAGATGACAGGTCCTTGACTCTGACACCTCTTAAGGGAACGGAGGGTTAAAAATGAGTCATCTTCATCCTCCTCGGGTTCCTCAACGAGGGACTCAGAAACTAGAAGGGATGTTGTAGTGCCAGTCCTAGATAGGGTACTTTGCGAATCAATCCCCTGTGAAATGGTAGGCAAGTCACTAAGGCGCCTTAGTCTCTTCCGCTTATGTGAAGATTTCTTGGGAGGAGACTGTGATTGAGGAGAAGTTTTCTTTGATGTCGGATCGGGAGAAGCATCAAGAGAGGCAGTTTGGACTGGTGCATCATTGTCCTCTTCCCTTTGCTCTGATTCATTGGATGCACTGTCTCCCACGAAATCTTCCATCCCTACTACTTTGGTGCTGCCAGCCTTTTTCTTCTGAGTATACCAAACTCTGATCTTCCGCAGGCTAGTATGATTTATGTTAAAATTCTGGGAAGCGAAATTAGCATCCGCGAACCACTTACAGAAACTGAAACTCATACTCGAATTTGGGGTCTTGAGCGGAAGATCAAATCTGGCCTGGGTTCCACCTGCGACAAAGTAAAACCAAGCTCGAGCTCTCTCAAGAGCATTCCCAACAAAACTTATTTTTCTATTGGGATTACCAATATAAAGCTGATCATACCCGAACTGTCGAGCGAAACGATTCGGGTAGTAAGGCTCTATGTAGCAATGGTTCCCCAAACGAAGAACCAGATGTCCTGGGCGGATATTTATCAACCACCAGAAGCACCCCGAGGACAGAACAGTAAATTTATCGGCACCGGCTGTATCCGCGAATTCCTCCCCATACTCGGCATTTGGGAAGTACGGAAAATACCTGAACAATTCAAAAGTCGAGAAATGACGAAGGGTCTTACGGATCACGACCATGTAGCCCCCTTTCCATTGTGACCTCTCATAGTGCTGCACTTTGGGAGCACTTAAGTCAATCTGCGAGTCTGTAGGACTCATCAAAGTGGGGCAATGTAGAACCAACCAAGCCATCAAATAAGTATAAGGGAGTTCTACATGCGGATTAGGAGTCTTAATGATTGGATCTCCCTTCTTCCTTTGCTCCTTCTTCACATTGCAAAATTTGTCAGATAATCTTCTCAATCGGCTTTGGATACTGCAAACCATCGCGGGCAATAAACTGAGCCGCCTACCAAATGCTAGTAGGACGGCTGGGTATACGGCCCTAATGGGTATGTTTTCCTGCGAAGGAATAACACACTTCTTCAGCCATACCATCAAATAGCCAGCCAAGAAAGCAGGATCAGACAAAGGCTGGAGGGCCTGATAGTGAAAACTTTCAAAGAACGTTCCAGCCTTGAAGACATCGTCGTCAGATTCAGCAATATAAGCATCTGTCCCGAAACAGGCGATTCTTCTCTCAATTTCCTTTTCAGAAACTGGAGAAAGGCGAGTAAAGTTCGGATTTCTCCTAGAAAAATTGAGCAGAAGATACTGCAGCCACTTCTTTGGCTTCAAACTGCGGGTGTCGGATGTATGGGTGCAAATATGATAATGGCAGAGCAACTCCCAATAAGTATTATAAATCAGAGGGTCCCGGATTTTCAGTAGGTGGAGTTCTTCCCCAGTAGGGACATACTTTTTATACGGGATGTCTCACATGGGTAAGCCCGAAATTTCATACATTTCATGCAGGGCAAAACCCAACTCGCCACGAGGGCTAAAGACTGTACAAGTATCAGGATTGTACAATTCTAGTAAAGCAAAAAATGAAGTCTACTAGCAGGAATACCATGCTGAACAGCCCTGATAGCACGATATAGCCTCACATAATGAAACTGATCCCTGAAGGTTTTCAAGAAGAAATCAGTTAAGAGTGCCCACTCTCCTTTTGAAGAGCAGTGAACCCAACCAGGGGGACGAAAATCCTGAACAAGAAACTCACCTTGTGCATTGGTAAATCGGTGCAGGAAAGTCTGTGCGATTATGGGAACCTCACCTCTGGGGAGGTCATGTTTAAGCAGTTCCGAAAGCAATCTGCAAAAGTATTTTCCAGTACAACGAGGAAAAACACCTTGAGCATTGAAACCCCCCAATAAGATGCCGTCTTGCAGCCTATTTATGTGCCAGTCTATTCGTCTAGGTACGGAAAGAGATTGAAAGAATAAGAACGGATAAGACCTCTCCATATTGGAGAGGAACAACTAGTGACCTTCAACTTGACGAAGCCACTTGTAATTCCCATCTTCCAAACCGCTATCGGGTACAGGAACATGGTCCCCAAACAGAAAGGCGGGTTTGTACAGTGGAGACCGATCATCTCCTTCAAAAGGTGCATTAGTGATCAGTTCTCGTAACGTTGAGCGAGAAGGATGGAGGATTTTGCCTTTTCTCTCTTGGCTATCTGGTAAAGTGCAATGTGAAAAGACATGACCAAATCTGAACCCTTTCTTCCCATCATAGCCATCCGAGTATCCGAAATAATGATCCTTAGGCCAAGGATTCAAGGCATAATCGACTGCAAAAGACGTTCGAATTTAAGATAAGGAAAAAAACGATGAGAAAGGGACTGCCTTTCGAAAGTTTTTTTTATTTACCTCCAATCAAGGGTTCCTGCCGAACCACTATTGAACTAAAGATTGCTTGAGGATCTTGACGACCACTGGCAGCAGCATCGGAGGAAGAAGTTTTCTTCGGTATCTTTTGCAGATTGAAAAAATCCTTCGCACAGAGAATCGAAAGGTATAGGAGATTGAAGACGAGAAATCTGAGGAGCTCTAATGAAGAACTCGGATTTTAAATTTCTTGAGATAAGAGTAGCCTCTCTCATAAAGTGGAGGTTATATAGCAGATGATTTGACGGCTGAGATCTCTGGACAGACGTGATATCTAGCCCGAATCTCGTGGGTACCTTTTCATTTAATGTGGTTCAGAGAACGTCTCAATTATTACGCCGTAAAAAACAACCGCCTTCCGGCCTTTCCGCAACCAAAAAGTGAAAGCTCGCGTCCCTAATACAGATTCGTAATCCTTCGAAAATTCCAGTTTGCGACCCTAACACAGAGTCGCTTTCTTCACCAAAAAGTGAAAGCTCGCGTCCCTAATACAGAGTCACGATCCTTCGAAAATTCCAGTTTGCAACCCTAACACAGAGTCGTTTTCTACTTCAAAATGAAGGCTCGCGCCCCTAACATAGAGACGTGTCCCATCCGAAGCAA
The DNA here is from genome assembly GCA_036321105.1 of Dracaena cambodiana. Lineage (NCBI taxonomy): Eukaryota > Viridiplantae > Streptophyta > Magnoliopsida > Asparagales > Asparagaceae > Dracaena > Dracaena cambodiana. The sequence goes on from JAYEPQ010000002.1 coordinate 63,382,477, forward strand.
AAGTTTGCGACCCTAACACAGAGTCGTTTTCTACTCCAAAATGAAGCCTCACGCCCCTAATACAGAGATGTGTCCCTTCCGAAGCAAAAGTTTGCGACCCTAATACAGAGTCATTTTCTACTCCAAAATGAAGGCTCGCGCCCCTAATACAGAGACATATCTCTTCCGAAGCGAAAGTTTACGATCCTAACACATAGTCGTTTTCTGCTCCAAAATGAAGGCTCGCGCCCCTAACACAGAGATGTATCCCTTCCAAAGCAAAAAAAAAGCAGCAGTGGCACTAATACAGGGTTACAGATTTCTACAAATGCAATGGAGATTCTAATACAGAATATTATATCCAAAGTATTCCAAAACTCCTTAAGGAATCATGAGAGTTTTGGAAACTTTGGAGGGAGTTTTGTCGACGAAAAATTCTGGAAAGTAAAGCAGATATGCGGATTCAAACTTAGAAGTCCGCAACTTAGCAGATCTGTGAACCTGAAGATTGAGGTTCGCGATCCAGTGACAACAGAATAGGTTCGCGAATTTAAAATTGAGATTCGCGACACTATCCATAGTTTTCGGGTAGGGGTTTAACATAAAGTCACCCGACCCGAACAAAAGAATTGCCACCTCGGATCGTGGGGCTAACTGCCAAACGAATGCAGCGGCATTATTTCGATCGTGGGAGCAACCGCCTAACGAATATGACGGCACTTCTCGAGTAGTGGAGCTAATGGTCGAGCAAATATGGCGGGACGTTACTCTGAAACCTCTATAAAAGGCGGGGGAGTGAAAGAGAGACGAACGGACACAGACGAATATCTTCTCTTAAGAATTACCCCTTGTGATCAAGAGTCGAAAGCCTTTCTTTTTCTTTTAGCCAACTGAGAGAAATTGTACGGAGTGTCAACGGAGAGCAGGATTGTTCTCCATAGCTACCTAAGAACCCAGCCTTAAAAGCTATCTTTTTCATTTTCTGTAAACGGAAAACCGTTAGATTGTAATCTTTTATTGAAAAGACTTCGATATAAAGAGCATTGCAATTTTTATGGCGAACAGGTGTATGTCCAATTTAGTATTAGTTGTTCATTTCAGTAAATTTAGTTTAGTATATGAATTGGTGATTATCACTAAAGTTCGGTATTCACTAATGGTAACAGTAACAATAACAATAAAGATCAATATAATATTATTGTAGTTAATTATCTATCACCAATCACATAATGTAACAGTTCAGTATTATGTCAGTGTCTTATCTTATCATTTTCAGTATTCATTGAGTTTCAAATTATGTAACAATGTTTCAGTCATTGATCATAGTGGTTTAATATTTTTATCATGTCATTTACATTAATTTCGATCACTTTTCACATTAAAACAATCAATAAAAATTGTCTTACTCCAATGGTTGGGGTCACTATCAACAGGTTATGGCCACTGTCGACAACGACTCTTAGTGGTTGTTGTCACGTCGTGATAAATAGCTGCTATTGCAATGGATGTCAAAGCAGTTGTTGATAGTGCTTTTTTATGCTTTGTCCCACAGCGTGACTGTCGAAGTCCCCGTCGATGAAACCGTCGATAGTGCTCTTTTATATGCCATCCTAGAGCGTGACTTTTGAAACTCCTACCGAAGGGACTGTCAACAATGTTTTGGCCGAACAATACAGTAGGGTGGTTTCCTCATCATGTTTGAAGATTTTTTCTTGTTATCAAAAAGGCGATTATGATCATATACTTTGAACATATTTCTGGCTTATCTAAATAAACAACTTTCAAGCATTTGAATTAATAAAAATCTTACTTTTATATGGGTACCCAGCATATCACCTCTTGTTTATCTCTTTTTGATAAAAATCATATTTTTATACAACTCAACACATGAAAACGAAATAGATCACATAGAACGATAGATAAAAGATGTAAAAACATTATTTTTATTTAATATACATACAGTAATTTAAAACTTCTTTAACAATAAAAATTCTTTTTTATATAAGAATCACATAAAAATTCTACTTTTATATATTATTTCAGCAGAACTCTTTTATAGATACCGTTGCAATTATTCTATCTATAAAATTAAGGTAATAAAATCTAAATAGCATACTTAGTATTTATGTGAGTGAGATAACTCACCATGGACTTGATATGAGCTACATCTAGCTTTTTAGCTTGAAAGGATATCAAAATCTCCAAAGTATGCTCCAAATCTCTTTAAATGAACCCTCTTCTCTTCCTTCCTCTATCTCTCTTCTTTTTATTGCTTCTTTCTCCTTTATTTGAGGCATTTTGGGAAGAGGAGGGTTGTGGCTAGCTATCCCTTCTTTATGGAAGTTGGGTTTCTATTTACATTTAATATCTAATCAAACTAGAATCTTATTGATTAAAGAAAATTAAATCAATTCTTATCTCAATTTTTAGATAAATATTTATCTAAATTTAATTAATCTAATTTGTTATATTAGTCATGATTACTTGATTAGCCAAGTTCGTTTTTGGCTTTGGTTGGGTATTATAGGGTTAAGAGTTCAATTCTTGGTCACCACCTTGTAGTTAATTTGATTTTTTTTTTCTTTTATTTTACTCTTTTTTCTTTTAAGAATTCATTTTAAAACAAAATATCTTCTTAAAAAGATTTGAAAATAGAAATGAATCACATGATAAAAGTGGATTTTACAATCACGGCTTTTATAAATCTGAAATTTGAAATTCTGATAGGACATCTAATATATTATTTTAAGAATAGATTTCTCTAAATAAATTAAGTGATCTGGTAATCTAGTTAATTAAAGATAATCAAGGAACACATATATAAGTTGAACTGAATATAAAATCTGCATTAAGGACACTTTGAACTTTTATACACTATATCTGTATATCTCACTCTAGTAAGTCATATCTATTACTCGATTCTAACACCAATACTGAACACATCTGATGCTCTGTACACTTTAGTTATATGTTAAGTGATATGACATACAATTCAGATAATGAAAATCTGTTATACATAATGGACATGACTATTATGGGAATATAATGACATAATCAATTCTAAAATATTTTGAATATACATGTATACAGTCGTAATCAATATGATAGTGTTCTAATTTCTAACTTTTGAATTCTGATTTAGATATTAACGGACATGTACACTATATCGATATCACAAGTTATGATATTTCTGATAAGTTTATGTGTAACATGATATAAATAGTATGGGGTTGATGAGAAAACTATATGATTGATAAGAACTATATTATACATAGTTTTAGGTGATTGCAATTTAGGGACCGAGGACATTGATTGCAGTGGTTTCTATGGTGTTAGGATACCATCTGATTTTGAGTTCCAAATTAATGCATCTATTTTGATATGGGATTTGGTTTAAGTATCTTATGGTGCATCATGGTTCAACATCATAAATTTGAGATTGGGTGCCAAGTATACACGGATACTGATATGGCACTAGAAAAGAGTACTATCTTATCTTTTATATTATTTTCAATATCATTATAGTTTCAATAATCTATCCAGTTTCTAATATCTAACATGGGATGTGATCAAGATGAGTTATTTATACACAGTTTATATGTGTTTTGATATTCAACTTAAGTATTATTTTCATGTGTATGTGCCACTTTATTCCATATGACACTTAGTTCTATATACTTCCAACTGATGTTTGGTTTTGATACCACTTGCAATACCCCTACCTGAAAATTGAATAACAAAATACCGAAAATATATTCTCATAGGGAATGCTAAGTCTTCAATAATATCAACAGTTAAAATAGTTTATAGTAATCGTGGATTCATCCCTCAGAGAGGCTAGTTACGATTACTTTACAAGTTCATGAGAATAATTATCAGTTACACTAATTTTTATTTCACATCTAATGTAGGACTATTTGAGGTAACAATATTACTATTTTCTTTTGTTGAGCACTGCTTTACTCTTTATTTCTTTTGATTTATTTGACATATATATGCTAAGAGCAATGTGTCTTATCCTGTAATAAACTCTCTTATACAATAAAAATTATTTTGGTTGTTAGCATGTTATTTTATTCATTTGAATGTGAAAGCAATTATAATTATTCTAAAAAAACTATACCAATATGGTTTAACTTTTCTTTTCACACTCCATTTTTTAGATGCAGTTGAAAATGAGGTGTGATAATAGATTTGTAAATTAAGGATTTATAGTGGAGGATGTTGAAAAATAGAAGAAATATGGCTAAATTTCCTTTTTAGGGTGACAACTATCTTCCTTGGTCACATGGTGCATCCACCCATAATGCTTAAGTCACTATCATTAGTTAATTGTGAGAGGCAAAACACAACTGAATGTGGCTTGTCAAATAGTGCTTGGGAATATTTATTAGTTTATTCAAAATAGAACCTTATCATGCCTAATTGCCTCAGTTAAATCTCTCGATCTGTATATGTGGAAATTGAACCTATAAATCTAGCACATAGAAAGATGTAAGAGATGTTATGAGTTAGGCTAGTCCACTTTCATGGAGCATGAGACCTAAGACCAATATTTTGGTTAGTAAACAAGGAGGGATGAAGAATCGACCAATATTAGTTACTCTGAACGATGAGTGCTTGTTGGATCATTACTATGAAAAATATGAATTTTAAATTATAAAATTATATCTTTCTAACTAAAGATTTGATCAAAATAAACTAGTTGTGGCCCCAATTATTTTACTCACTTTAATATTCACTTTTGTAATGTAACACTACTGTTTTATAGCTACTTTCCAAAATAGAGATACTATATAACTATAAGACTATTACAGCTACTTTCCAAAATAGAGACATTATATAACTATAAGACTATCCTGAGAATTTTATTAATTAATTTTTTTGATCAATTGATTACAATGCTTTAAACCACCAACTTGTTAGAACCTAATCTAAGCCCAAACCACTAAGATGAATTAATTGATTAATATTTTAAGATAGATCTAATTATTTGAGTTATTTTCGTTGTTATACCTAACTAACTAATTCAAATTAAATAAGAAGTCTTTATCTAATGGATTATCTTTAATTAGGATTGTTATATTAACTAGAATCCTATATTTAATGGGACTTCTGTTAAATTTACATATCCAAATAGAATATAATAATTTAACTAGTAGAACTTTGGGTTGGTTAGGATTTTATGCTAGATTAATTAATCAAGCTATTATAGTGGTTCTCTTAACTATTTTAAGTTTAATTAGTACCTCTAGCTAATAGGATTTTCTATCCAACGAGATAACATGATTGAATTAGCATCCCACAACATGAAAACAACATGGAAATATCCTAACCTCTATAAAATAACCCTAACCCATGGTCGGCCTGCCCTCTTCCAACACAGAGAAAAAAAATGAAAAAAAAAGAAGGAGAGAATAGAGGGAAACTGAAAAAAAGAACAAAATTAGCCCTAAAACAAGATTTCAGCTTTTAAATCTTTTGCCACTAGTACTTCTTAGATTCTATTCATTCCAATCAAGAAGAGTCATCGACTCACTACAACATATTAGTAATTGCCTTAATTTCTATATGATTTCCTGTTTTATCTTTCTTAGTTAAAATTTTGGTTGATTTTACTTGTTAAATTTGTTGTTTTGTTTTAAAAATAGATAAAGTTGATAACTTGTAAATGAATAATGGCGAAATATGATCAAAAGATTTATCTATGCATGATATATGTTATCATTACTTTATACAACTATGGAATTGTGATATGAAAGAATGAACTATTATTTGAGTATTATGTTTAGATTATGGAAAAAGCCTCACGACATAGATCGAGATTTGGCCTATTCCGGCTTCCTAAAGATAGCGGCCATCTATGGGTTAACTACTATCGATATGCCATCGAAGCCTACATCGATGATAGTGTTAAAATAGAATCACCACAAGTGGCAGATACACTGGCCATTGATGGTGGGCCAAACTGATGCTACGTATAGTTTTGTACATATATTGCTTTAGTTATTTATATTTTATAGATTAATGTAAGTTAACATATTTTGAGTAAAGATTAACTGATTTGAAATTATAATTGATTGTATGAACCTATATTTTGTTTAATTGTTCTAAATTGACACCTAAAACACTTATTTATATTGGAACTAGCTAATCGAAATTGAATAGTGGTAAATAGTGATTGGGTGAATGGAATGATTGTTATTATAAAGATTATCAATGATGATAGTGAAAATCTTCATCATTAATAATTATTGTATTGGGAATTCAATTGAAAGTTATAGATTAAAAAAAGCAAATCGAAATAAATGAATACATGTGTTTTGGGAGGAAGCCAAGTTATTATCAATTAAGAATTTGAATGTAAGTGATCTCCTTGTATTAAGGATAGGCTAGATAGACTCCGACAATATTTGTTAGTTACCTCTTTATATTAAGGACAGGCGAAATAGGCTCCTACCATATTAAGGATATATGAATAGGCCTCGACTATATTTGCCAGCGACCTACTTATATTATGGACAGGCGGATTATGATTCGACCACATTTGCTATTGACCTCCTTGTATTAAGGACATGTGGTATTGTTTTTTCGGGTTCAACAGGTATGCATTGAAAATGTTACAGGTTTGCATTGAAAATGTTAATTTTGTACTTGCATGTGTTTCCAAATATCTTAATTAAAGGACGAAAAAAATATAAAGAAAGACAATAAAAGATATGGATATGCATGATTGATACTATATTTTATATGATTTTCTATCGTATCGATGTATTATTTTTTTGACTTAACATCCTTATGGTTTATTGATTTATTATTTATTAACACTATATTATTTTAGTTTATTATCTATTTTTCCTTGTTTATTGCTATTTTCATATTGGTCGCTTTATTGACAATCCTGACTATGCATGACGAATATAGTTGTTGACTCTCTAGAAATAAAATAAAAGTTGGCGTACTTAAAGGAGCTAGCTGAACTGCAAAAGTAGAAAAAGTCTATTTGAGATTACTCATTCATAGATTTGGACTTATTTTAGCATATAAATTATAATAAATATTTTCCAAAACAATTGATTTCCATTATATTTTCGTTATTATAGAACAAATTAAATTAAGTTTTAGTTTTTAGTTTAATAAAAGCTTATTTCCTTATGCAATTATTTTTATTATTGTCATGCCTTGTTTATTCCGCTATGCTTGAATATACTGATTGTTAAGATTAGTTGTGTTATCATATATTGCTAAATGACTCAGTTATCCATCAACGAATAGTGAAGCATTACAAATGTTTTGAAGCAATGTATTATAAAATGGTCATAAGAACATTTGAGAGTTCTTGAATAATTATTTTGCGGTGTTCTTATCCAAAACACGTGAATAAGTGTATTTGAGTATTTTTTTTAAAGTACTGTAAATCAGAGTGTTTTGGAATGTACAGAATGCTTTATCTAAAAATATTATATATCTTTTCCTTGTTCCAATCCTTTTTTGCGTCCTTTCCTTCTTTTCCAAAATGACATATTTGTTTTTTACATGTTTATGAAACCAATGTAAATTCATGAGACGCTCATCTTCTAATTACATGCTTAAATATCCCAAAATCCCTAAATAGAAATCCTGAAATACATACCACTATGATAATTCAAAGCACACACGCTTAAAGACACACCAAAACTTTGGAGAAATTATAAAGGCATGTCCAAATATATAAGGGCACACCTTTCTAAAGGCAGAACCAATCAATTTTAAAATTATTCTCTACCCTCTTATAAGGACCCCCTCGCCCCCTCTTTCCCCTTTCCTTCTCCGATTCGCCTTCCACTCCCCCGGCAAAGCACTCTGTCGAGCCCTCTGCCAACCTCCTGCAACAACCCCCTCCACATTCCTCCACCTCCTCCTCCCCGTGTGATTCGCTCTCCCCTCCTCCTCTCTCATTCCCATACATCTCTTGGTAGAACTCCTTTAACGTCCTCTCTGCCAACCTCCTCTTTCGACAACCACCTCAGTTTGTCCCCCTCATCAGCTCCCTCTCTGTCCAATGGGAAACTCTATTCATGCACACCAATTTACTTTTGATACACACATTTGAAAGTTGCACATAATTACAAATTTGCCATTTTTTTTTGTTATTAAGTTGCCCTTTCAAATCCCAAACCTCTAAAACTTCTAAAAAATTAAAAATGTTGTCATCGTCTTCTTCCTCTTCTCTGTCTAATAACAAAAAAAAAATTCTTGTATTTTTACATCTTCAAAATAAACACATTTTTCACAAAAAATTTACATTTGCGCTCCTCAAAAAGTTAGAAAGAACTCTAAAGTCATTAGATTCACTGAGATAAGTGAAATTAGAGTTTTTTGAAAAAAATGAAAAATTCAACATGCAATTGGTGTCGCAGGAGGGTTGCAATGGAGACGGAGAGGGGAGAGTGGTGGAGGTGGGCTCGTAGGTTGCGTTGGACGGATTGAGGATGGAGATCGCGATAGACAGAGAGAGAGAGAGAGAGAGAGAGAGAGAGAGAGAGAGAGAGAGGAAGGGTTGGAATTGGAAAAATAAGTAGGGCGTGTTGAGTAAATATGGTTGAATTCAAAATTAAAAGTAGGTGTAGAGAGTAATGTGTGCTTCAAGAGTAAATTGGTGTGCTGTTAATAGAATTTCCCCTCTTCGATCCCTACTTCGAATTTGCAAAAGTTACCGATTGTTGGGCCCATCAAACCAGAAAGGATCATACAATGGAAAGGGAATTTCTATATGCGCCCTAGCTTCTCTTAGCCCCACTTTCTTAGTGAGCACTAGGAGAGTTTAAAACATGATCATTTTTTTCTTAGTGAGCCCCATGTTTTTTTTCCAAATTGCACATGTAACCACTAACCGCAAGTTTGAGGAAAATGAGGCTCACCAAAAAAAAAGGGGGCTCACTAAGAAAAAGATGGGACTCACTAGAAAATTGGAGTTCAATGAGAAAAAATTATGTCTCATTGAGAATTTCTTTTCCTCTAGCCTAAATCTCGCTCCAACTTCCCTCTTCTCTTTCAATTTACTCCGCCTAGAGTGCCTCTGATCTCCCAGAGCAGCCCCATCTTCTCCGGCTCACCGGTCCACCGTGCAGAGAAGCCCGCAAGATGACGTTTTACCCCGTCCAGTCGAACATACAATACTATAGATTTAGGGGCCAGCCGGGAGTGCAACCTAGGCCAGAATATGGATCGGTCAGGGCTACCCTATGGCCACAAATTATACTGGACGGGCTGACAGTCCCGTCCAGTATGCAGTCTGGCTAGTGTCTCCACACCGGTCATACTTAATTTGCACTTTGGTGCAAAACTTGCTGGTTGGGGTATACATCCCAATTTGGGTTTTTTCTAGACAGCGTGCACACTCCCGGCTTGGGCTTTTTTTTGGCTGGGTTACAACCCCGTTGAGAGAGTATTATCAATATTTTCAGGCCTATGTAAGTGGTAAAAATTGTTTAAGCGATGATGAAATTGAAAGTCACTTTCAAAATATTAGCTTGACAATCAGTCCAATACCCTAGGAAAGTAGACATGAGATTTACTTGGTTAATAATTAGGTTACAATATAATTCGATCAGAACAATTTATTAACTTTTAAGGTACTAATCACCTTAATCACCTCAACAACATTTTTCATATTCATCCCTCAACTTTCCTTCACCAGAACAACATCAATTGATGCTAAAAATTCTGAAACTTTTGCTGCAAAGGATACTAAGTCAGGTGCACAGATTAATTTTATCCTTTCCCCAACATTTAGACTTTTGGTTACGGAAAGAAATCTTTCCCCTGAAAGCATGATTGCATCAAAAGCAGCATCACAACAGAGTTTTAGAGCCATCTCATGTGCGCTGACCTCTGCTTCGCCGAGTTCTAGCATGTCCCCAAGTATGGCAGCTCTTTGACCATTGCAATCCATGGAGGTAAGTGAGTTGATTGCTGCAATCGTGCTGATAAGATTGGCATTGTAAGTGTCATTAATGATTGTGATACCATTCTACAAGAACTCCATCTAAGATCTCATATGATCATGTTTGAATCTTGATAGTGATTTTCTGTCTTTTGGGAAAATCAACTCTTTATATTATTTTTGAGAAAATCAACTCTTTACATTATAAATCATCTTGTCTCCGGCACATTCTTTTCAAAAGGAGTAGTTGAAATCAGATGCAATTTACACAGCTAACTCTCTACTAAAAGCTAGACGAAATAAATCAAACGGTCTCGAATATAAAAGACGGTCTCAAGAAAAGGTACATAGTAAAGATGCAAGGAGATTCATCTATTTTTGTTAAAATTGTAATCTTCTTCTCCATCTTCTTCAATATCTTCTCAGCTCTCAAACAGAGAGATTTTCGCACCAGATTTGTAAAAAAATAAACGCAAAAAACTCAAACAAGACTTAACAATTGTATGCAATTAATGATAATCAAAGTTTGGACGGAATTTAGGCTTTGTGAGATCTTTTTTTCTTTGTGGATTTCCGTTGTGCAGGTTTGAGAAGGGAGTTGAAAGGTTTAGAACTTACTAAGAAAAAATGAATAATAAAATGGGGGGAATGGAACTCAACTAAAAAATAAATAAGGACTATTTAGTAAAAAATAAAAATGGCAAACTTGTGAATAAATTTTCTTTTGGACTGCGGCGCATCTAGAAATTCTCCAACGGAAATTAACCCTGACCTGGATGTGCACACCCTTTATATCCATCGCGTTCAGCCTTTTGTTGGATTTTTGTCTCCTCTCTCTCTCTCTCAAATCCCCTCAAAAACCTACACAGCCGCTCCCCTCCACCGTCGCCGGTGATTTAGCCATGAAGCTCGACGTCGACGCCCTGCGCTACCTCTCCAAAGACGATTTTAGGGTTTTGACCGCCGTCGAGATGGGCATGAGAAACGTAACAATTTCTAAAACCTCGCTTGAATCCTCTTCTCTTCTTCTTAATCTCATTTCTAATCTTATGTTTGTTAATTAATTCAGCACGAGATCGTCCCCTCTGAACTTGTGGATAGAATCGCCGGCCTCAAGTAAGTAATTGGCGCTTGAAATTGTGCTGCTTTCTCTCTCTCAAAGTTAGGGTTTTTTTTTTAATGAGATTTTGTGGTTTTAGGCATGGAGGCACGTATAAGGTGCTGAAGAATTTACTGAAGCACAAGCTCGTCCATCACGATTCGACAAAATGTTAGCTCTCTTTGTTTTTCTTGACCCCTCTACCAAACCTTGCTTTTTAGTTTTGAGTATAGAGCTTACGTCTTTGTGGTGATAGAATTTTGATGAAGTATCGGTCTTTTTTGCTCAGATGATGGATTTCGGCTGACCTACTTAGGATATGACTTTCTTGCGATCAAAACCCTAGTAAACCGCGGAGTCTTTTCAGCAGTTGGACGCCAGATTGGAGTTGGAAAAGAGTCAGGTTTGTCATTTTTTATCCTTGTATGTATGGTCCCATCAAAATTTCATCCTTTGTTGGAAAGATTAAAAAGATGTACTTAAAAAAAAAAAAAAAAAACTTTGAACTAGATATATTTGAGGTTGCTACTGAAGACGGGACAATCATGGCAATGAAGCTACATAGGTTGGGAAGGATTTCCTTTAGGGCAGTGAAGTCTAAGCGAGATTATTTGATGCACCGTAGCAGTTACAATTGGCTTTACTTGTCACGGCTTGCTGCCCTCAAGGAATATGCTTTCATGAAGGTTAGCTTGCATACATATGTTCTCTATTTTGGTTAAGACATGGCGACCGTTTTGTTTATATATGGTTGGTTTATTGTCTTGTCTCTAAAGGCTCTGGGGGAGCATGGATTTCCTGTTCCACAAGCCGTTGATTGCAATCGGCATTGTGTGATAATGTCCCTGGTTCAAGGTTATCCAATGTAAGCTTTTGTTACTCAAGTATGGATTATTCTCTTTCTATTTATGATTATCTTATTTATAATTTTTCATGCCACGTCTGGTTTAGTTCGTTTGTTGATTTCTTGTTTCTTTTTTAATTTTTTATAGGGTTCAAGTGAGAGAATTGCAAAATCCTGATGAAGTATTTGACACAATTGTTGGTCTTATTGTTCGTCTAGCTGAACATGGACTTATTCATTGCGATTTCAATGAATTTAACATAATGGTTTGTTGTCCTTTGTTTCATATTTCTTTTCCCATGTTTATAGAAGCTCTAAAGATGATTCATAATTTCTGTTATTTTCTGCTCACACTAGGGGATAGCTTTACTTCAATTTTTTGTATACACCTAGAAGTGTTTGCATTGCTTCAATTTTTCATATAAGCCTAAACACCATATTAGAGAGTTTGATAGTGCAACCTTGTAGTCCCTCAGTAATTTACGCGGAGCAGTCGTACCTTGCTTTCGTATCTCTATTATCATAACTATAACTCTTCTGGTTTTACGCCCAACTAATGTACAGTACATTCATCTCATCTCCTATTTTGAGATTTGAATTAATCTTTAAAACTAAGAATATAATAAATTTGAATTAATTAATTAAAAATTAAAATAAAATTAAAAATTTAAAATGACCCTTATGAAGCACGGACACTGGCATAGAAAATAGATATGTATGGGCATAGACTTGAATAAGAGACATGGTAAAATCTTTAAAAGTAGGGTACCGGTACATGACAATATTTATTATTATTATTAGTATATATATTGTCGATATAGATAAACAAATTATAAATAAAATATAAAATATCAAGTAGTCATTTATAATAAATGGAAGCATATTCATTAACTTAGTTGCATTATCGGGTTACTTAACCAAGTTAGAGTAAGCATATTTTAAGTAGTAGGATTTTCCCAATTCAAATAAGAAAGATTATTTTATTAGTTTTTGAGTCTCTTCTACTTTTAAACTTCCTATGACCATACAAGAAGAGCTTAATCCTATATATTTATACAAGAGAAATTGTAAACACTAGGATTGTGCTAATAAATGACTGTAATCACCATAGACCACAATTGAATCCAAATCACAAACAAATGACCTACTGAAAAGCAGAATCAGAAGAATGTAAGTTTATTCACATCCATTATCAAGATTTCTTGTTTTGCTCAATAAGTACATGAAAATAGTGTTTTAAGTATTGGTTATTGCAGATATATCAGTTGAAATTTTTTTTATTGTGAATATCTACTAATGGGAAGATATCGGGAATATTTAGCGAATTTCGGATGTCAATAGTGGACTCTATATATATGTTTTCTCATAAATTAAATATGAGTAAGGGAACACATACATATATCTTATAAAGTTGTATCAAAAATTAATTTACATGTTTAAGCGCTTTCTTTTTTCTCACAAATAAAAGACATCCTCCATGTGAAAAATGGAGTCTCAACGGTGATGAGGTAAGTTTTAAGTACAAAATGATTGCTCACTAATTATACTGAATATTATGGATTAGTGTTTAGCATTTAAAAATTTTGAGGGAAAGTACAATCATCATGGTTCTAATATTATGTTCTCATTACTTAGTTTTGAAGTAACTGAAAAAAGGGTAAGCCATATTTTCATGAGGGAATTCCTAATGCTTCGACAATAACTTTATTTTATCAATTACAATTAAAACAAAATCAAATCAACATAAGTAGTGCAGTTCTTTCATAGATTTTTCATTTAGTGACTAACCAAATTAAAAGAGAATAAGTTTCAAATATAGTCTCCTAACCTTTTAATTTGAATGTTTGACTTCATCATTATTTTTATTAAAAAACTTATCGAAAATAATATAAAATTTCATAGAGATGGATAAGTCCTGAGCTAATCTTAGATGTCTATCTACATATGTTATCAACCATAAATCTTTTTAGTCCTAATCTAAAATTGAATCCTTTGCAATTAAGATCGTCACAATTTTTTAAAATCTTAAGACATTCTAAAACTAGTTAGATCTCTCTTGCGATAACGAGATTGAAGTTCATAAAAGAATAAAGTGAGAAAATCAATTTTAAATATACAAAATCACCTAGTCTTTCTCACCTTCGATATCCAAGGTTCTAATATTGAATATCATGATCATATCTAATGCGTTTCTTTATATTGTATAGTCGATGTCGGACGATAATACGAGCTCATATCGGGAGTTCATGTCAAACATTTTATATACACTCAGATGTGTAAATTTGATATCTTAGAACTAATTAAATTTCATCTATATAACTAGTATGACATAATATATAAAATTATTTAAGAACATGTTCATATATACAAAAATAACACAATAAAATAAAATAAACCATATAGAAGATTAGACTAAAGTTGGAAATAGAGTATAAAAATAATTGAGATACAGACATAACAAGAATTAGTATTTTAAATATCGGATATTGGCGATACACCGGTTAGCAAAATTATATATCGAATACCGGATACCGAGCAATATATCACGATATGGTACTGAATACCGAATTCATATCAATATCATACTGTTTAAAAAATATACATGTTATAACATTAATAAAATATTTAAACTACTTGAAACTAGTTTAGGTTTTAGTGGATACTTATCAAGGCCAATTTGTTCGAGAGAGGGGTCATCAAAGCACACGGGTTGTTAGGGTTGAGACTTTTGGTAGTCGGTGCTGGCGGTGGAGAGAAAGAGGTGCAGGACTCTTGTGACCTATTCTATATGATTGCGTGGTCAAGAGAAAGCAGAGAGGAAGAGAAAGATGCAAGGGTTCGAATCACCGATCGACTCATGGGTTGTCAAGGTCATTGTCGGGGCTCACGGTGTCATAAGAGTCGGGACTCACGGGGCCATAGGGGCCAGTATTTAAAATACTAATAAGAATAGTAATTGAAATAGATGGATTGTAATAATAGTAATGTCGACTAACCATAGCTGAGAAAGCAACAGATACGAAGAGAGAAATTGAAGAAGAGAATTTTAAAGGAGGTTTTAAATCTTGAGTGGTATTGAAGTAATGTCCTCAATGTAGATCTCTTGTATGGTTAATTCTTGGTGTGTTAGAGATTTGTCTCTCAAGTTTCCATGCATCAATTCAAAAATATCATTGAGTTAAGTAGATATGGAAGAATTTGGATTTTCTTTATAGGCATGAATGATATTGGAATGAATACCAAATTTATTTCTACATTAGGAACTTAATTAAAAAATGAATTGTGTGGCTGATATACATATCAAGCCTATATATCTTATGATATTGCAAATGTCGGCTAATATGTGCACAAAACAGTATGACTCCTTTTTTAATGTTTTGTCGCGGTTGATCTCGTAAAACGTACATTAGGGGATACATTGACCATATCGAGAATATTTAGAACAATGATTAGATCTCTCATGATGTTGCACCTGACGATCCATTTTGCAGCATCACTCGTTGGTGGAGGGAGACTAGAGAGATTGGGACTCAATACCTAATCCTTCGTTTTGCTGCGTCACTGCACCGATGTGGAAAGAGATGAGAGAGATTGTGGCTCGACTGAATTTGATTTAGCCCTAGTTTCTCTAAAGAGCTATATAAAGCAACAGTGCAGGTTCAAGTCAATTGAGTTTCGATCCAATAAATTTTTGCTCAAAAACATAGAATCCAATAATAGATAATACATGGAGACTTTTAAATCTGAAATAACACCCAATAAATTGGTTTGAAGCCGATATATTGTGGACTTTTACCAAGAACGATAAGCAATACGAAAGGTACACTATGTTTGTGGCTAAGGGTTATAGCTAATATATTGGCCACTATATAGTGGCTGCTATTTCATTGCCTGAAAACAAGGTTATAAAATTAATTAACTGTCTAAATGTCAACTATAGTAAACTATATATAAAAGATTTTGTATGGAAAAATATCAAGTAAATTGATGTGTCGTCATGTGTTTCACTTTGATTGGAAGTCGGACACAGATGTTTCGCGTTGAGTACGAGTCCGACATGGACATTACACATTGACCTGAGTCGGACATGTTGAATTCGTGCACATATCATGCACGTTTCTTGCACAAATCATGTCGGTACTTGTCTAAAATAGATGCAGGGCTATCTTTCGCGTGTCAATTCTTCACAGGCAGCTAATATAAATAAGTTGGCAAAAAAAAAGGTACTATAAATAAGCGCTTCTTAATATATTTTTTTTCATTTCTTGATAAAATTATTTCATCTAAATACTTTCATAATAAAGTTTTATTTAAAATATATTTTTTTAATATTTTCTCTTAATTTCACATGCAAATATTTGCAAATGCATTTGCATGCACTAGAAAGCTAGTTAACAATTACTTTAGTTTTTTCTAATCCCATCAGTCATTTCAATCTGCAAGCTATACTTATGTTTCTCGTTCTTGTGCAACTTGCCCGCACATTAGAAAAGGTGAATTTATACTCAAGATGAATTAGTATAAGAATATCATATTCTTAAAATACACAAGTCCAAGAGTTGCTAATTTGGCTCGTCAAAATTTCATAGGTTTTCTCTTGAGCCTGGAAGCATAGGGTTAACGTTGCTTCCCTCAAAGAAAATATTTACAGGAAAAGACAACCAATATGAAAATTAATTGGTCAAATTGTAGTTATGATAGACACCAACTTAATTTTGTGAATGATCAAACATTGATGACTTGAAATGTGAGTGAATCTTGGAAGAAAAATATTAAAAGGCTCACATACCTCACTTCAATCTATGGATCTTCCAGCTTATATTGGTAGTTATTCATTCTTAAGTTTGGCAATTCTGATGCATGTGATAAGTGATAACATGTGAGAACGTATGTTTGGAAAATACTTTGCCAAATTTTGATGGTCATATATGTGCATCATTTTCCCAAAATCATCTTAATAATTTATACGCGCCTTTGTACAATTCAGTGAAATCTTGAGTTACCAATTGCTAGCATTCACTTAGGGAATTTATAGGTTTAGTTAATTTTGTCAAAGGAAGACTTGCAGGAGGCACCGTGGTATGTAGCAGCAGCACCTTTAACGCAGTGCAGGGTGTACGACATGCATCAATAGCACGCTTAAGAGCTCCTTAAGGTGCGACGCACCACCTCACTTATTCAGGCGTGAACCTAAGACATAATCCCCTTCCTAAGTTCTCTTGGTCAATTCAATGCCCAAACAGGCCAAAAACCTTAGGCTCAGCCTAGGCTTTAGATAAATTACACAGAAAAAGAACCACAAAAGAGAGGGCAGGGAAAGACACCTTAACTTACTGCCATATGGCATACCACGGTTTTCAATTGCATCCATAGGGGACTTTTCATGTTCTCAAAAGTGAAATTCCCATATCTTGTGGATGCCCAATAATTTGAACCTTAATCTTATTTTTTCTTTGCTTGACTCAAGTCATGGTTAGCTCCTCAACCTACGTAATATGAACAAATCAAGATTAGTCAACAGAAGAATCTTCAACTCATCTAACAGAAAAAATGAATGTAGGAATCGTTATCTAACCAAATGTGGTTTAACAATATCCTCATCAGAAACCACTAAAAAAAAATTAAAGATAAAACACTAATCAACATGCTAACAACTATTGCTAGAAGCGTAGATATGCCACAAGCAGTGTTCTAAATATCGGATACCGGTCTCGTACCGGTCAGCAAATTACATACCGGTTACCGGATACCGGGCGGGATATCGCGATATGACCCTAAATACCGGAGTGTCATATCGGTGTCATACCAGTTAAAAAATAATCATATAATTGGTTATATAGAACATAATAAAACACATAAAATAAGTTTATAGTACTTACATTGGCTTATTTACATTCAACTTACGAATTTGCAGATACCGTTTATATTAGCTAATTACTCGAATTGCTTTGTCCAGTTTATTTAACATAATCTATTTCTTCCTTTATTAAATAGTAAATACTAATACAAATTTACAAATTTACAAATTTATCTAACATACAAATAGTAAATACTAAATAGTAAATTCAAGTTTATCTAACATAATCTATTTCTTCCTTTACTAAATAGTAAATATTAATACAAATTTAAAAATTTACAAATTTATCTAACATACAAATAGTAAATACTAAATAGTAAATTCAAATTTATCTTACATAATCTATTTCTTCCTTTACTAAATAGTAAATACTAATATAAATTTACAAATTTTATCTACCATGAAACTCATACACACAAACACACAAAATCAGTGAATTCGAACCACTGATTCACACTGAATCAGTGATTCGATTCACTGATTCAGTGTGAATCAGTGAACCGAATCACTGATTCAATGTGAACCAGTGAACCGAATCACTGATTCAATGTGAATCAGTGACTTGACAAATTCACTGTAAACTACAATCACTAATTCAACCCTCCCAACTTAAGTATTAGCCTCAAATTACACAAAAAAAAATTTCTAACATAAATCGCAATCAATTAAACCTAAATAGCACAATTATAAAAGAAATTGAAGAAATTTGTAACTCTAAATCAAATTAACATGAAAAAATCAAACTTGACTTACCTGGCCGGCGGCCACTGCCCCACTATCCGACGAACTGGAGATGGCAGCGTCGGCGGAGAACGGCGAGAACCCTTTGAAGACTCCCAGAGTGGGAGAAAAGCAATCAAAGAGCGGAAAAGAAAGAGAGAGAGAAAATGAGAGAGATTTATGGATTTGTTGGGAAATTAGGGTTAGGGTTCGGCTCGATCGGCCGACGATCGCTGGGAGAGAATGAGAGAGAGAGCTAGAGAGTGGGAGAAGAAAAATCAGAGAGAGATTTAGGGCTGGTTTGCTCAATTAGGGTTAGAGTTTGGTCGCGACTCGCGGGGAAGGATCGATCGCTCTTTCGTCGGGAGAGAAAGAGAGAGAAAGAGAGAAAACGAAAAAAATACCCTTTCTCTCCCCCTCCCGGCCCGTTTTATTTCTTAACGGGTCGGATTTTAACAGGTTAATGGGTTTAACCCGTAACCAAAACCCATTAACCGATATTACCTAATACCGGCCGGTATTTCTTATCTCGATACCGGCCGATATATCGCCACTTGGCCGATATATCGGCCCATATTGGTCCAAAACGATAAACGGTAAAAAAAACTGCATATCGTCTCGTTTTTTCAATTTTAGCGATATATCGACCGATATACCGGTATATCGGCCGGTATTTAAAACACTGGCCACAAGTACTAAGGGAAGCCATAGAACAAACTCTGGAAAGATAAGATTATATGAATCGACAGAGTGATATAGTTCATGGTATGTTCATTCTCTAAAATGAAAGAAAATGGACTTGTAGTTGAATGGCCTATTACACAGAAGAAACAATGAACTTTCAAGCTCAAAACTTAATAAACGATAGCTTGATGCTTTTAAATCAATCTAGCAATTTCTAGTGATAGTTGATTGTGTGGGCCTATCATATAGTTTGAAAGCTAATCTGCCATGTAGCTAGCATTATAAGCTAATTGGAAGCGGAAATCTTTTATCTCATACTTTGTTTAAAAGCTCAGACCCACTATCAGTATTAGCCAATGGTTTGCAATGTCAGAGCCAACAATATCGGATGAGTCATTGACAATATTGAAAATTTGGGAAATATCGAGTTTATAGGGTCAAAAAATTTCTGAATTGGTGTAGATACAGTCATTTGCGATACTGGAACCTGGTAATATCTTATGTATCACATTGATAATATTGGAAATATCAGTAATATAATATCAAGTGATATGCCCTATATTATATAAAATATATGAACATGATATTCCAATGGTTGGGCGACAAAATGTAAGCTAGCATGTAATTGTTATGCATGAATAGTAATCCAGATAACAAAATTTGGTTGGACTAATTATAACAGTGTCATGCTCCAAATTCCTGACAGCATTTTTTTCTTTGATAACTTTGGAAAGATAGGACACTCTACCAATTGCAACATTAAGTAGCAACGCAACCCAATCCTAGAACACATTAATAAGTAATTTTTTTATGACATGGACAAATCTAGTGAAGTTGAGAATTAGTAGAGAACACATTGAAAGATCTTATTTTCCAATGTAAAATCATCAATAGAATGAACAAGCAAAAACATGAAGAGGTATTGGAGTATTGTATTGACGAAGCTGGATAATATTGAAAAAACATACCCTTAGCAGCCATATCAAAATCAGCTTAAAGGCCTTTATTTTTCTTGATCAATATTACTTGTTAACTTTGACATGCTCATTTTACATGCGTCTAGATTTGTCTAATTCCCATGCTCGGCATACCTCTCTTGATCAGCATCTAAAACTGTAGATAGAGCATAGAAAAACATAACAGAGCTATGGATTTTTAGAACTTTGTGAAATAGATGGTGACTTGTCAATGTGGAATGGTAAATGAATAGGAAGAGCATTTATGTTTGATTTTCTTAAGTTACGATGATGAAGAACACAAGCATATTATAAAAAGAAAAAAGGGTGTTGTAGAGTGGCTTCTTGTGGTATAGTCAACCTAGTATGTAGGTCACAAACATTAAATATCAAGCTTTGATGCTTATGTTATTACCATTTTGAACTTGATAAGGACCTGATTGAGCTGCCTTTGTGTATTTGTAGAACTACACAAGTGATTGCAACACTTTGTAATATGCTTGCCCCTGTTTTAGATGCAATTTAGAGACAACTCTTCTTGCTTAGGAAAAGAGATGCATGAAACTGGAAAGGTGAACTTTCACTAAGTCATACTTAGACACATATAGGCATTTTATAGGTTAGGCTTGATCTTGGTAAATCATAGGATGCTTAGTGATGTGATAATTCTACTGCAAGTGTACAGTGTCGGTTGTAGTACAAACGGGTCGTCCCACAGAAATGTAAGGTGTTTTGCTATTTTACTTTTTCTATTATTTAGCGAGCTAACTAACAAGTTCTAGGTAAATTTTAGTTTATTATAATTAGTCTAGGATGTTGAATCCACTAATTCACAACCTAGTATTATCTTTAATATCTTCTTCCTATCTTTCTAATATAAGCAATTAAGATTGTATTAAAAGTTGATCTTTTTAGTTTAATCTTTTATTCAAAGAAACCCATAGCATGAGATATCAAGTGGTATGTAAGAATAGCTCATCAAAAGATATGACTTTTTATAAAAGTAAACTAAATCAATAGAAATTTCTATGAACAAAATCAAAACCAATAATCCTAAACCCTAGCAAAGTATAGGCTATCAAAAGTAATCTTAAGCATAACCTATCAATGTATTAGATACGAATTATTGTATTTTAATATTTTCATAGAAAAATCATGCCTTTTTTATTTATTTAGGAAGAAGACAAATAAAATTGATACCATAGTTGATCCCAGCTTCATCTACATTTTAGAACTAAATTAAATTGCTACACAAATTATTATTCGTCAAAATCATATTTTATGATCAAAATCTATTTTTTCCTAGAAAGGGATTAAATTCCTAAACTAGAAACCAATAAAAATTATCTAGAAAGCAACTAAATTATATTACCTATGAAAAACGTGACTGAATAGCAAGAATCACTTTTGGAGTTTCAGTATTGTGGTCGTTGCTCCTACGGTTAATTTTCTAATTTTATTAATCTCCAAAAATAGCATAAGAAACCCTAATTTACAAGGATACGACCAATAAATAGGCTTTGGGCTACCAAGCCCTAATATAGTCACAACTGAACAACTATAAAATTACAACAAAACCCTCACAAAATTTTCAGTTACAAAATTAGTAGTTGTGCCGCTTAATAGTAATGTTGACTACTAAATAGCGGAGCTTAATTTTTGCCAGAGAAGTCCTAATCTGCGTTTGAATCAGTACAAAAAATCCCGACCTTGGTGGGTCCCAATCTGCCACTATTGGAGATTAA
Organism: Dracaena cambodiana; assembly: GCA_036321105.1. Classification (NCBI taxonomy): domain Eukaryota; kingdom Viridiplantae; phylum Streptophyta; class Magnoliopsida; order Asparagales; family Asparagaceae; genus Dracaena; species Dracaena cambodiana. The sequence goes on from JAYEPQ010000002.1 coordinate 63,404,286, forward strand.
ATTCCTAAACTAGAAAGCAATAAAAATTATCTAGAAAGCAAATAAATTATATTACCTACGAAAAACCTGACTGAATAACAAGAATCACTTTCGGAGCTTCAGTATTGTGGTCGTCGCTCTTAGGATTAACCTCCTAATTTTATTAATCTCCAAAAGTAGCATAAGACGCCCTAATTTACAAGAATATGGCCAATAAATAGACCTCGAATTATCAAACGCTAATCCAGTTATAACTGAACAACTACAAAATTATAATATAACCCTCACAAAAATTCCAGTTACAAAATAAAAATTTTTGCCACCAACTGCCAAATAACGGAGCTTAATTTTTGCTAGAGAAGTTCTAATTCTCGTATGAGTCGGCACAAAAAGCGCAACCCCTGTGGGGCCCATCCTGCTGCTAAATGGCGGCAATTGCGACCAATTAGCGGCAAAAGCTTTGCATCTGGGCTGATGGCTTCTGGAGCTTCATTCTCTAGCTGTATTCTTTTTTTAATGACTGGATTTAACTTTGGTTACTTCTATCTTTGTATTTATGTAGTTTTGTTCTCTTCGGCTCTTTTTGTACTCGGTTTTTCTAATCCTTTTATGATTTCGTGCCATATCCTTGTAGAACTAGGCTTCACCTAAAAACACACTAAAAATACCCGAATAGTATTATTTATATACAAAAATAAATAAGATGAGGGCTATAAATATGCAATGTATGACACTCATCACTTAGGAACTAATAGTAGAATAGCTAGTTTAGGCTTATGCTAACTTTTTTCTTTTGCACGAAATCTTGTAGCCAAATCTTGAAATTGGAACCACGCATTGACCAACTCCCCTCTTTATCATTGGGTCTCATTGGCACTCACGATGACTTTGAAACTTTCATTTCTTTAATACCACATGAATGAACATCTAAGTTGCTAAAATATTTCCCTAAAGCATGCATGGAAAATTAAATAACCCATTGTTTCTGCAAAAATACCTATCCATTAATGTCATGGTGCAGTAGAATTGGTTCTTACTTGTATTATAGGGGGAAGGATAAAAGACCATAGATGCTTCAGAATTGAGGGACTTGCACAAACTGTTGTGAATTAAAAATATGTAATTGACAAGTATATTAACAAAAACAAAAATTTGCTTGTGATTGATTGAAAACTTTTGTTTCCTATCTACCTTTTCTGTGAATAATAGAGCCTCAACACTTGTTTAATGTAATTGTCTAGAAGTTGAAGTCGATGATAGGATCATATTGTGGCTTGCCGTGACATCTCACTGGAGTTTGGGATGGAGGGAAGAATATAAAAGGAAAGGATGAACTTCTTTTGGTCACACATCCTACAAAGAGGGTTGTGTAGGTTAAGGCAATATATAAAATCAAAGGAATAGAAAGACCAATGAACTAGAGTAAAAAACTGTTGAAGGAAAGAATTTTCTTAGGAATACTCTCTAGAGATGATTCTTATTGGACTTTCAAAATTCCTATTTCTTAATTCCTAATATACTCTTGTTTGCCTCATGTCCCTATTGGCCTAATATATAGAACAACAACTAAGCATTTTACCCCAAACAATTGGAGTACTGCATGAACTCTCGGAAAGAATTATGCTGGATTGAGCACATGGATATTCCTTCACTCATTCAAATCGAGCAGTATGTCTTTATTAGGGCCTTTAACATCCATATTTTTTTTGTATCACCTCCAAGCATATTTACTTTGATTGTTCCTTTGCTTTTTTAACTTATCCTATATTGATAAGCTCCGAACATCGAACTAGTGCATTCATTTGCTACGTCACACATGACCAAACCATTATAAACGATTTTCTCGCGCATCTTCTCTTCCATGGGGCTACTTTACCTTAATAAGAATATTCTCATTTTTTATCTTATCTTTTTCAGTGTTGACACATATTCGATGAAGCATGCATATCTCTACTACACTCATTTTTTTTTTGTAAATGATCTCTCTCCCTCTCTCTCTCTATACCCAACATCTCATGCAATATAACAAAGCTAACTGTTGGCTTTTCTCGAAGATCATCAAATTGTCAAGAGATATGCGAATGTACCTCTTTGACGTTATTTCAAGATCAGAAAATAGAGATGGGAATAGCTCTTTTGCCCTTCCCTTCTTTTCTAAATGAATTTTCTGAAGCAGAATTTGAATCCAAGCTAGAATCCATTAACTACGAGATAGTTGAGATTGAAGAGTAGTTAAAACTTTGTCTCCAGCCTAACGGAATATGTTGCGCGCACATAGAACTCCTTTTACACCCCTCAATCTCAACCATCCAACTTAGTTCCTATTGTTTACTATCAATGTCTCCATCTTTGTAAATGATAGAATCACAGTACTTAAACTGATTGTTTATTGGTTTTTCTCATCTATTCAGTGTTAGCATGACAGTCTCGGTTCCTTTGTTTACTTATTTTAAAACTTCAAGATTCTAATGTTTGCCTTTATAGTTGTAATTTGGTATTTATCCTTACTCTTGGACCAGGATAATATCATCATCAAATATCATAAATACAAATATTTCATCCCGAGTAGTTCTAGTAAACTTATCTATCACTATAACAAATAAAAATGGACTTAATGCAGATTTTCGATGCAATCCAGTTATGATTGAAAAATCACTTATTAGGTTGCTCAGACATTTACCACAAGTCCATCATACATGTATTTGGGTATATTAATATATTTGATGTGAACTCTCTTCTTTATCATAGTTCACTATAGTGCCTCTCTCAGTGCCTATCGTAGGTTTTTCTTATTTTAAATCAATAAATACCATATGCAAGTCTCTACTTATTTCTCGAAATCACATTATATGTTGAAGAAGTAAACGAATAGCCTTTTTCTTCGATAAAGACAACTACATACAACTAAATCTTTCTAATATAATGTGATTTTGAGAAAAAGGCTAACTACATAGGCACTGTGGTTCAAGGAGAATGTTCAGATATCAAACTATTTGTACCTTCTGTCTAACTACAGACAACTAAATCTTTCTAATAGGAAAGAAAATAGAAAATAGCATATGCAAATTCTCTTTCTACAAATATTGCAGCAAACTATTTGTACCTGTACAAAAAACATAATACAAGATGTTAGAGGCACAATGATAATTACATATTAACATGGTTATACAATATTTTCCTCAGGGTACGAGGACTATATATCAGGTTCATGTTTACATGTAACCCATCAATCATTGGCAGCATCCTGAACTGCAGTTGAAGTTATGGCCTAAAATTGGACTTAGCAATCACAAAACCCTAAACTTGAACCTTCAAATTCATAAGAAAGAACAATGACAAAAATGAAAGGAAGATTAGAGGCTTTGAAAAAGAGATCTAGATAAGAAATCTCTCTAGTAATTAGCAAAATTTGTAAGTAAATATTGTAAAACTGGATTAGGGAAAAAATTACAAACTATTTAAAAGAAATCAGAATTATTTTGCGTGGAGCAGGGAATAAACTATGAAATTAAGGAATAATCAGAGAAAATTTTATTAAAGAAGCCATTTTTTCCCCTCTTTCTTCTTCCTCTTTTTGCTAATGATAAGGATATGAATCCTCATTAAGCAAAATAATTCTCAGGAGTTGAAAATTGCTTATTTTTCGTATCATATTTGAAGAGGGATTCGGCAAAAGTGTGTTCAGAAACAGAAGGGGAGGGATTAGAGAGAGAGAGCTTGAAACTGATAGACCCAAAGGTGACAACTCGTTCTTTTTAATATTGTATAGCTGGTAAGTTTTGGCCGCTACAATTAAGAGAGGATACTCAGAGGAAATAGAAGGTAGCAAAATGAGTAACAGAAGAGAATAAATGCAAATGAGTATCTACTGGTGCCGTCTTGGTTATCTGGTTAATCTGAATGCTTTTGGGAGCAGCAAATTTGTGCCTATAGTATTTTTTTTTATTCCTCATCTATTTAGGCAGTTCTTCAAGTGTGGCGGTGACTGACTGTTGGTACTTTCCCTTCGTCATCAGTTGTGCACTATCGTGTTGTCTTCTCTTGCCAAAATCTGTCTAGTTGAGTTCCATCATAATACAATATTATCTTAGGACATTATTTAGTTGTATACAAATTAAGATGAGTTGGGCTTAGAATGATGAGGCACAGGTTTGCTTAAGATTATCCAAGTAGATACAGCATGTATTGTTTAATTTTTATCACTGAACTGTTTAATCTACTACTATAGTGTATCATGTACAATATAAGACACATTTTTCTGGTTTTACGTCCATTAGCTATATATAATTTGTGATCCATAATCATTCTTGTTTTGTTCATATCTTCCTTTAGCCTCTCAATTCCCTACATAGTGATCATTGTTTAAATATACCCGATCCCAATATATTGTTTTTCAGGATTAGCCAGAACGGTACTTTAAGAAAAGGGTCATATCATTTTGTGTGCATATCGGCTTATATTTGCAATATTGCCTGATATATAGCCCCGGTATAGCACTCCGATCTATCGACCAATGTGGTTCATTTTTTCAATTAAGTTTGTAACTTGGAAATAGATTTAGTGTTCATATCCAATATTATTCCATGTACAAGGAAAAACCCAAATTCTTTCACCTTTTCGTACATCAACCATAATTTTCTTCTATGGAAACCTGAGAGCCTGAATCTCTTTGACATGTAAAGAGTTATAAATGTTAGGGATTTATAGTGGGGATCTTATTTAAGTTCTACACAAGACTTATAAAATTCTCTTCTTCTTTCACTTCTCTTTTTTTACATTTTGTAGTTATCATTGTTGCTACTATTGTTATTCTTGCACTTATTATTTGCTACCATTTTTCTTCAACTAATATTATATTCGTTTCCGAATCTCAATTATTTCTATAATTTATGTCTTGAATTTTAGTTGAATCTTTACATAGTATAATTTATTATGTTATGCTTGTATATATGAATATGTTCTTGAATACTTATATGTGTGTGTGTGTGTGTGTGTTGTGTTATGTTATACTGGTTAGATAAATGAAATTATACCACCTCTAAGGTATTAAATTTACATATTTGACGTGTATATATAATGTTTGATATGAATGTCCGATCTGAGCTAGTATCCCGATATATTATCCAATATTCGTGATCCGATATAAAACGAAGCCATCTAGTATGTTCCCGGTACCTTATATTTAGAAAATGATAGTGATCCATAGTCATTGTTGTCTTGTTAATCTCTTTTGTTTGCCTCTCATTTCCTTCTAGAGTATGCTTTTGTTTTAATCCTTAAATGACCTGCCTACCTATTTTATCCTTTTAACCGTGTCACATAGTAGAGGACTTCATAAACAGAGACCTCCATGATTATTTATATCTTTTAGACATCTTTTTATTGTTGTGATCAGTCTCCTACTCTTATAGATCGATGATGACGAGAAGGTTACAATGATCGATTTTCCTCAGATGGTATCCATTTCTCATCGCAACGCAAAGATGTAGGTCACATTATATTATATTTTGTCTGCTCAAAAATTTCTGGTACCATTTAAGTTATCTTGTACTGAATGCTCCTTAACTTGTTTCAGGTACTTTGATCGTGATGTTGAGTGCATATTCAAGTTCTTTAGAAAGCGGTTTGTTTCCGGAAGCTTGAATGCTATTTCAATAAATAAAAAATATTTTTTTCTACTCTCATGGTTGAGACTTCATGTTTTAATCACCTGTAATTTTATATAAATACCTTTGACCGTAGCTCCCATGTACTGCTTGGTTTTGGAAATCTTTTTGTTTCTCTGATGCAGGGCCTGAAAAGTTCTTCATTTGTGCCACATGAACCTTGGGATAGATTTCCATTTGTATTAATTTTTTTCTTTAAATTCTTTTAACAGGTTTAACCTTTCACTTGAGGAGGGTAATGATGACTGCGAGGGATCAGGGTCAGAAACAGAGGAAAATGGAAGACCCTCCTTTTCTGCCGTAGCTAGATCTACTGGCTTCCTAGACAAAGAACTTGCAGCCAGCGGTTTCACACGAAAAGACCAAGATGAGATTGAAAAGGTAGATGAATGTTTCATTTGATTTTTCTGTTTGGAATGTAGACTCAATTGCCATAGTTGTAGTTACCTCATTAGTTTCAATGAAATGGATGTTCTTATATTACATTACCCATATTTGGATGTACTGTCAGCTAAATCTGTACTATAACTATTCATTAGCTGTCTTGAGATGAAGGCGGACAATTCATGTTCAATTGAACAGGAAGGAGTTTGAAGTCACCTTTTCAAATACTCTCCCACCTAACCGAGTGTTCCATCTCTCTCTTTTAGTTTAACTACAAAAAAAAAAAAAAAAGAGACCCTTTCTTGTGATATGATGGTCCATATTGTCCCCAACTGTGCTATTTTGCGTTTAATTCTGTCAATTACACTTATTTTAACTCGTAGTTTCTGTTTGTCTGTGCCATATTGTATAGTTTATTGATGGAGGAACAGAGCAAAGTGATAGTGTCAGCTCTGATGATGAAGAGCTTGGAGATAGTGGACAGTATGATGTCAAAGGCAGTGATGCAGTAGCTACAAAATTAGACTTATTGCAGTTGGCAAACCAGGTACCTTCCAAAACTTGTTGCCAGTGATTCATTTGGAGTTGGATTTATGGAGATCCGTTTTGAATTTAGTTTTCAGAAGTTGTTAAAATTTCCACTGCCAACTTGAGCCCTATACCCAGGCAAAGTAGGAATTATACTTATAAGATTTAATATAAATATATATACACATTCACACTCTGAGAATAATCTTTCAATAACCATTTGTAGTTCTGGAACAACAGCTAATGTCTACTGTGATTGATTGCACTTTCATTAAGAAGTCAATATTCCTAACTTTCTCGGATCATCATTCGGACTGTTGATTATTCAGGTCACTTTATCTAACATGTCTTTGTAGTACTTTTTCTTTAAAAAACATAATAAAGGCCATAGCCAGATCAATTATACAAGTTAAATCTCCCGTTCGATATCATTGGAAATCGAGCCTGAGACCATCCTCTTAGGAGCATGGGATGATACTTGATGGACTACCCCACTTAGCGTGCTTTTGTTAATATAACCTCTATCTTCTTTTACATATATCACACGATACATAATTTGGATCTTCCAGGATGCTAAATCAATGTCCTGTGCTGAACCGGATGCTACCAAGGGGCTTAAGCAGATTACTGTAACTGAGGACTCAAGCAAAGCTGAAACTATTCGTGTAAGAGGAGTTAGTATAGATCTTTTGATGTTGCTGATGGAATTAATTCATTCTTGTATTTCTCTACATTTTGACATGCTTTCCAACTAAACAGCATGAAGCCAGAAACAGTGATGATGATGAGGAAGGATTGGAGGAGGATTTGTCACATGTTCCTAGCATGCATAGTGGGAATGAACCTATGGCAGGACAGGTGTGTCTCTTAATGCTTCTGAAATTGTTATTTCTCTGCTCTTTAGGAAGAATCTCTTGATATCTCTTAATGCTACAGTGATTACTATTTCATTACACATTTGGAAGAATTTTCTGTATGGTGTTTTTTGTTGTTGCTTAGCAAGCCTGTTTCCGTTGCATGAATTTTACACACTCTCAGGTTAAGCGGCTTGGTACCTGACCAAGGGTTCTGTTCAGGTATGTTGGCCACACACTTACATTAAGCAGGCCAAGAGGAGAGAGCCAACTCACTCCCCACCATGTAGTGGGGGACATCTGTTGCTGAGTTGGCTCTCTCCTATTAGACCCTTTAACTTAAGTGTGTGTGGCTCACACATCCAAACCAAATCCCGGGCCAATTGGACTTTCTTGTTGTTATGGCGTGTAAGATTACAGGCATCTCAGTTGCATACATATTTTGTGAGAGTCTTTATTATATGTATTTCCCAATTGGACTTTCTTGTTGTTATGGACCTTTTTTTGGTCATTTCGTTTATTTTTGGGGACTTTTACTGATTCTAATTAAATTTGTATACACTTGATATGCCTTTTGGGAAATATATATTACTTGCCTGAACTTATTGGGTCAGATACATAATGCCTCCTTAATGGTTGCAATTCTTGCAATTTTTTTTAGTCTTAAATATTTAAGAATTCTAACATCATAGAATGAAGCCTGTGAATCTTGTGAACTGATTCTTGGATATGCATTATCCTTGTATGACTTTCTAGAGTTCATTATTGTAGGGACATATTTGTGATGTTCATATGTAAATGTATTCCAACTAGAAATCTTTGCCCAGAAAATTATATGTTTCATGAGGAAAATTATGTGTATTTTTATAATTCTATTCCACCTGTTGGAAAGAATAATTTTAGGAAGACAGCAAAACTTTTTAAACAGCAATAATTTCTCCTGGGAATGATGACCCTCTTGTGTTTTTTTTTTTTTTTTTTTTTTTGCCCTCCTTGTTCATTGCATTGAATTTCTCGTGAATGTGGCTCGTTTTTGTTTCAGGAGGGTAGTGATGATCCCGTGGATGATGATCCTGAGCTTGTTAGGCGTCTGAATAGGCAGAGGCGACGAGCTATAGCAGCAGCTCAGGGAGGGCGAAGAGCACTTGCTTCAAGGAATTCTTACAAGGATAAGGGTGGCAAGGCCTCTCACAATTCAAAAGTCCAGAGGCAAGCATGCAAATGGTGATACAAGTCGATCCATTTAAATATAATCAGCCATATCAGGATCCCAACATGGGGGAACCTGTGGAGTTTGAAGGATTAAAGGATGAAAGCACTGTTATGTTTATCACTCTTGTCAACCGGTAGATGGGGTCGTGTATGGAATGAAATTTTGGTTATATTCCTGAGTAGTGCGATGTGATATTTATTACCTAAAGGATTAGCTACTTGGGGGGAAAAAATATTCCCTGTTCTGAGTGTATTAGTTCAGTAGTAGATGTATCTTTTATTTTTTGCATCACCTATGGGCTCGTCAGCGTATGGATACGACGAGTTTTGAGAATCAGAAATAATGTGAGAGAGATCAATTTCTGTGGGTTATCAATGCATGAAATGTCTTGTTTTTAGAATTGGGGATGGCTTGTTACTTCAGCGTTAATGTCTTTAGATATCAGGCTTCTCTTGAGCTACTTCTCGCGGGCACATGCACTTCAGCATCATTTTGATTCATTTGTGAAAGTTCATTGTAAATCTATGTTCAATAATTAGTTGCTTCTACATTTCTTGAACCCCAAACTCATCATGTTGTATTGAAAGCTTCCACAGGTACTTGAAGTTTCAATTCTCTGAAACCACACAAATATGGAAACGTCGAACATAAAAGCAAGAGACCTATGTGATCACCTCCCATCCGAAAAGTTACAAGACCCCTTATCCGTACAAGTTGTTATCGGATCTCTTTAAACTCCGGGTTTCATGACGCTTAAAACAAAATGAAGGATCACTCGGTGTTCCTATAGAGGAAACAGGCTATCAGCGTCACAGGTCCTAAACTCTGGCTTCAACCCTCCACTGAAAATTTTAGATGCGGTGATTTTGGGCAGAACTTGTGATTCAGCAAACATCATACCGCAGTTAAAAAGCCTGACATCAGCAGGGGATTCATGAATGAAACTGTGTTTGCTACTGCTTCCTTGTTTGTATAGAAAAATTGCCTTGGTCTGACATGACAAGGCAACCCGCACAAATGATATTGGTGAGCAACCAGAGAATGGAATGAAAGAAAAAGCAATTCGGAGAATGGCACACAAAAGTTTAACGCCGTTCGGTCGAAATGATCTCGAGCCTAGTTTCTGGCCGTTCGGCATGTATTTTGTTGTATAAATAAGAATTAATTGTATTTCTTTGACTTACAAGGGTTATTTATAGTTGTGGATCTTTTGATCATTGAGATCCTTGGATACTATGCATTAATAGTGTTCATATTAATAAGTAGATTTGCTTTCCATATTGTGGGTGATTTGCTAGTTTGACCTGGTGGGAGATTCTGCATATCCTCTAAAAGTCTCGAATCCAAATTCAACTTTCCATATATAAAGATATTTGCTAATTTTGTTAATTGCATACTGAGCCTTCTGACTACTGGTTGGACTGACTTAGTGGGTTTTCTGACTTAGGCCCCAAGTACAAAATTTATGTACTCACATAGCCCCTCGCTACGAGTCCAATCCGTGGGGCTCATGAGTGTTTAGCTATGATCCAACTATCATACTCAGAGCAATAGCGGGAATGTGGGCCACATATGACGTGTTAGTCTAGTCGTCACTGTAAAAAGTCTCTAGCTATCATATTGACGGCCACGTCATCTAATAAGATTGGTATGCCGCTTCATCACCAATCCATTGTTTTAGGTCGAATACTCAAATGCCTCAACATTTAATATCGATGACACGTGGGAGTCCCTCAATGGAGCAAGTATCGGCAAAAATAGTCGATCGTTAGAAATGGTGTGAGAAGACAAAGCGTCACAATTCTCGATTTCTCGTCTATTCGCCTTAAAAGGGTAAATTCTTGAGGCCATAAAATATCCCCTTTTGCATGGCAAGAAACTATTACTGCTATTTTTACTTTCATAGGATTTATTGCCCTCTGATTTCCTGAGTCCTTATGTTCTATGAGCTTCTCGCCCTCTTCCTTCTTGTCTAAGTTGAGTTCGTCCAAGTGTTACCTGTAAAGTAAATCGATTCTAAACATATTCAGTGATCTAAATGAACATTGATGAATTAAAAGCGGAAGCAAAAGTTGAATCGAAATTCATACCTCCAGCCATTGCAGTTCAAACTGTAAAAACACTCAAGGGAATGTGTTTAATTTCAATTTGGGTGCTTCTAAACCTCACACAACCTCAATTAGATGGCGTATTTTTGACTGTAGGAGATTGTAAGGTATAGGGACCTAACCTGAGGAGAAAACACGGTATTAATAGGCTCTGTCCATCACCGAGCCGTTTTCCACCGAGCGCAAAACGTAGGGCAGTTTTGAACGTGATTTCGTTCCTAAAATCGTGCAATACATGGATCATATGTTTAACTTTCTCAAATCGGTTGTTACCGATTCTCACGGGAAGAGGAAAAACTAACATTCTCCCACTTGGTCCATATATTCCATCATTCACTATAATGAGAAACAAAATACATGAATCATGGCGATAGGTCCTCTAATGACAAGTATTATCTTCCATGTATTACGATGCATTGTCTCTTAACCCCATAAAACTTAATGAATAAACCCAATGTTTATTCAAGGTCCTAACTTAATGACATTTCTCAAAATAAATGAATGTATAAATATGTGCACAAAACAAATGAGAAAACATCAACTAAATAAGAGTTTCATTAAAAGAAAAAAAACATCAAATGTACGTACAATAAAAATTACATCACGGGACCAAGTCCCATTCTTGCTACATGATCCTTAAAATTCTTTGGTGGCATGCCTTTAGTCAAAGAATCAGCAATCATTAACTCAGTGCTAACGTGCTCAATGACCACTTTCTTCTCTTTAACACGTTCTCTAATGGCTAAGTATTTAATGTCGATGTGCTTACTACGACTTCCACTCTTATTATTCTTAGCCATAAACACAGCAGCTGAGTTATCATAGTACAATTTCAATGGCCTAGAAACTGAGTCAATTATTCTAAGCTCAGACGTGAAACTCTTCAACCATACACCATGTGAGGTAGCCTCAAAACAGGATACGAACTTGGACTCCATAGTGGAAGTGCAGTCAAGGTCTGCTTCGTACTCCTCTAAGATACAACTCCACTGACAAGCATAAAAATGTAACCAGATGTTGATTTGTGTGAATCAACACAACCAGTAAAGTCTGAATCTGAGTAACCAATCACCTCCAACTTGTCGGTCCGTCTGTACATGAGCATGTAATCTTTTGTACCTTGAAGGTATCTCATTACCTTCTTTGCAGCTTTCCAGTGGTCAATTCCTGAGTTACTATGATATCTCCCTAGCATCCCAACAACAAATGCAATGTCAGGTCTGGTACAGACCTGAGCATACATCAGGCTTCCAACAGCTGAAGCATATGGAATATTTTTCATCTGTTCTAGCTCAAGCTCATTTTTGGGACATTGTATTAAGCTAAATTTGTCACCCTTCACAATGGGTGCTATACTCGGTGAATAATCCTTCATCCGAAATCTCTCTAAAACTTTGTTGATATAGGTCTCTTGAGATAAATCCAAAATGCCTCGAGATCTTTCCCTATGGATCTTAATGCCAATGACATAAGATGCCTCACCCATATCCTTCATATCAAAGTTCTTCGAAAGGAATTGTTTCACTTTATATAGCAAACCCTTATCATTGGTTGCAAGCAAAATATCATCCATATATAGAACAAGGAAACAAATCTTGCTCCCACTGACCTTCTGGTATATGCAATGATCCATGACGTTCTCTTCGAAACCAAATGAAGTGATAACATCATGGAATTTCAAATACCATTGACGTGAAGCTTGTTTTAATCCATATATGGATTTATTAAGCTTACAGACCAAGTACTCACCACCACTAAAAGAAAATCCTTCAGGTTGTTTCATGTAAACCTCTTCCTCTAGATCACCATTAAGGAACGCCGTTTTCACATCCATTTGATGTAAGTCTAAATCAAAATGGGCGACCAATGCCATAATCACTCGAAGCGAATCTTTCTTAGATACAGGAGAGAATGTTTCCGTGTAATCGATTCATTCCATTTGAGTGAATCCTTTAGCAACAAGTCTTACCTTATGTCTCTCAATGTTGCCTTGTGAGTCTTTCTTTGTTTTGAAGACCCATTTACATCCAATGGCTTTTTCACCATCAGGCAACTTGACGAGATCCCAGACCTTTTAGATGCCATTGAATCCATCTCTTCTTTCATGGCATTGTACCATAAGTTTGAATTCTCACAACTCATGGCCTGTGAAAACGTTTCAGGATCATTTTCGGCTCTAACATTGTAGTCAGACTCTTGTAAATACACAACATAGTCACTAGGAATCGCCGATTTTCTTACTCTAGCAGATCTTCTTAATGCCGCATCATTATGATCCTGTGAAGCAGGATCATGTTGTTCAGCAGGTTGTTCAACAGCTTCAGGAATCTGTTGAACTTCAGCTGTTGAACTTCAGTATCTACTGGATCAGGCTCAATAGCTTGTGGAACTTCATGGACTGATCTTTCAATACACATTTGTACTCGAGGCGTGTTGTTAACAAGAATGATCAGTTTGTTGCTTGAAGTGGCACACTGAGCATCTGAATGATCTTTCTCAGGACCAGTGCCCCGGGATTGATCGCTCCCACTAATCAAGTCATTCTCAAGAAATTTTGCATTTCTTGATTCGACAAATCTAGTGCATGAGATGGGCAATAAAATCTGTATCCCTTAGACCTCTCTGCATATCCAACGAAATACCCACTTATGGTCCTTGGGTCTAACTTCTTCTCATGTGGATTGTAGACTCTTATTTCAGACGGACATCCCCAAACGCGTACATGTCGTAAACTCGGTTTCCAACCTTTGAATAACTCAAAAGGCGTCTTTGGTACAGCCTTGGTTGGAACTCGGTTTAATATGTACACAGCCGTCTTAAGAGCTTCAGTCCACAAGGAGTTAGGAAGCTTGGAGTTGGCAAGCATGCTACGCACCATGTCCAATAATGTTCGGTTTCTTCTTTCAGCTATCCCATTCTGGTCCGGAGAACCAGACAAACTGTATTGGGCAACAATCCCATTCTCTTGAAGAAACTTCGCAAATGGACCAGTCGCTTGTCCACTCTCAGTGTATCTACCATAGTATTCTCCACCTCTATCGGATCTCACGATCTTAATCTGTTTACCGCATTGTTTCTCTACTTCAGCTTTAAAAACCTTAAAAGCATCTAGAGCTTCATTTTTACTGTTAAGCAAGTAGAGATACATGTATCGTGAGTAATCATCTATGAAAGAGATGAAGTATTTATCACGGTATGCATCCAAGTCTGGACTACAAATGTCTGTGTGTATGATCTCCAATAATTCAGAGCTTCTTTTGGCACCCTTTTTTGACTTGTTAGTCTGCTTGCCCTTAATGCAATCTATGCAAGTCTCAAAGTCGGTAAAATCTAGAGTACTAAGTACTCCATCATTTATCAACCTTTTAATTCTATCAATGGAGATATGTCCCAATCTTCGATGCCACAACATAGAAGACTCTTCATTTACAACACATCGTTTTGTACCAACATTTTCATGAACGTGCATAGTAGTATGGTTATCATCATTTTGTAAATTAAGCAGAAAAAGACCATCAGACAAAGTACCATATCCAATAACATCAAATTTATAAAATAAATTAAAACCAGAGTCTGAAAAGTTAAAGGAATAACCAACTGATACAAATATGAAAACTGAAATCAAATTTCTAGAAAATTTGGGAATATAAAAGGTCTTTTCTAAATTTAAAATGAAACCACTACTTAGAACTAATCTGCACGTGCCAATGGCTTCCACATGTGAGGGCGACCTGTTTCCTGAATAGATGCTTCGCTCACTTCCCACTGGTTTCCGCAGGTCTCGCAAGTCTTGCAATGAATTGGTTACGTGGATCGTAGAACCAGAATCAATCCATCATGTGTTATGATTAACATCAATCATATTGGATTCATAACAAACAAGTGAGAGTTGAGTACCTTTCTTGTCAAGCCACTTCATGAACTTGGAGCATTACTTCTTAACGTGCCCCTTCTTCTTGCAAAAGAAGCACACAATCTCCTTCTTAATGTCCTTTTGAGGTGGGATTTTTTCCTTTCCCTTGTCCTTGGCCTGATCATTCTTCTTCGATCCTGGAGTCATCAAATTCACGATTTCCTTTTCACTTCCCTCTATAAGTAGCCTGCCCTCTTCCTGAACACACATGATTAGCAACTCATTAATAGACCATTTATCCTTATGTGTGTTGTAGGAGATCTTGAATGGGCCATATTGTTGAGGCAAAATGCAAAGGATATAGTGAACCAAGAATGAATCGGACATCTCAACTTCTAATGCCTTGAGTTGGGCCGCTATATCTCTCATGCACATGATATGATCGCGCACACCCTTAATGTCGGTGAGCTTCAAGGATGAAAACTGCATAATAAGGGTGCTGGCCATTACTTTATCTGAAGTGACGAATTGTTCGTCCATAGCCTTAAGCAATTCTCGGAGTTTGTTATACTGCTCGACGGAACCCCTAAGACCAGCAGATATTTTCGTCTTTATGAATATAACAGAAAGGCGATTAGATCGCTCCCACTTTTCATAAAGATCAACTTCATCAGGATACTGGTCTCAGTAATGGCAGGTGGTTCGTCTTTCAGAATAGCATAATCAATATCCATCCAACCTAAATGAAGGAGAATTCTTTCCTTCCACACTTTATAATTGTCACCTTTGAGCTTAGGAATATCACATTTCATATCAGAAAAATTCATAGGTACTGCATAAATCAAACATTCATACTCATGTTACAAAATTGAGGCTAACATAATATATAACATGTTCTACCAAAGTAAAATCATGTATAATATGAATCTAGTGACATAAAACTTACCTGCGGGTTAAAGTTCTAATTCAATTAGATTCATCTTAAATTCATTATAAAACTATCAAATTATGTTCCTTTTCCTAATCCCTGTGGGTAAATTAGAAAATATAGTTTGATATTTTATCCTAATTAATCATACAAATATAATAAAAATTCCTGTGGGATAAAATCTATTATATTCAATATGACTAACCACAATTAATGTCATAATGTGATCCTAAAACACTTAATATATAATTTTGCATAATTAAAGATGCTGTGGCTACTCCTTAATTAATTGAAATTATATGGATCACACAACATTTAATTTAATTCACAAAATATGATCATATAAATTTCACATAAAATAAATCACAAACACACACACACACACACACACACACACACACACACACACACACACACACACACACACACACACACACACACATATATATATATATATATATATATATATATATATATATATATATATATATATATATATATATATATATATATATATATATATATATATATATATACGTATTTGAATTCAATAAGAAAACAAAATAACACATATATATTAAGCCCAAAATCATACATAAAGGCCTAAGATAAACATAAAACGTTGAATCAGCTTAATGAAAAATGAAATGTCAATTTTGACATAATCGAAACTTAAAAATAAAGCAAGGTAGAGGATGAAAATTTAACGAAGCTCTGATACCAAATGTAAAGTAAATCGATCCTAAACATATTCAGTGATCTAAATGAACATTGATGAATTAAAAGCGGAAGCAAAAATTGAATCAAAATTCATACCTCCAGCCATTGCAGTTCAAACTGTAAAAATACTCAAAGGAATGTGTTTAATTTCGGTTTGGGTGCTTCTAAATCTCGCACAACCTCAATTAGATGGTGTATTTTTTACTGTAGGAGAATGTAAGCCATAGGGACCTAACATGAGGAGAAAACACGGTATTAATAGGCTATGTCCATCACCGAGCCGTTTTCCACCGAGCACAAAACGTGAGGCAGTTTTGAACGTGATTTCATTCCTAAAATCGTGGAATACATGGACCATATTTTTAACTTTCTCAAATCGGTTGTTACCGATTCTCACGGGAAGAGGAAAAACTAACATTACCTTCTTTTGTTATAGTATTTTATGTACAACTCATCTTGGTCACCTTCTTCGACCGATTTCAAGGCCAGTTCTAGCACAAGTCTAGTCGCCAATCACTCGTTGCCATCCCGATGTCCTTGTCGAGTCAGTTTTCCATCTTGAAATCAAATAATTGGGTCTTTCATTGAATCAGTTTTGGACAGTCGACTATTCATCATTTGTTGAATCTATCGTCATAGGAACTTCCTCTAATATGGCCAACTCTCCTTTCAATTCTGCTCCTGATGACCCCTTTATCAACTTCACCCTGTTGATATGTGTTTTCGGGGTCATTTCACAATTACGAGATCTTCAAATTTGCTTGATTATGGTACCCTAGAGTTTCATTTAAGAACCAATCTCCTCCTATTTCTTCCATCTTCTTAATCATGTTGCTTTGCCGATTCATGTCCCGTTGAAGGTCAATCGAAACTTCACCAATTTTTATTTGTGGGCTCATATCTTTTGATAATAGCTGAATTAGTTTGATCAAGTTCTACAATTATATTTATTAGTTTGAGTAGCCTCATAACAATTGGTCATATGTTTGATTGATTTCGAATAAAGAAAATATAATGAAAACAAGTTATCCTCATATTTTTGAGTGTTCAATTATGTTAGTTTTTGGTCAAACTCATTGACTGAGTCCTAAATAGACTTGGTTTAAGTGTAAATTTGTTTAGAATATTTAGAATTCAATTCAGGACTCATTTTTAGGCGCACTGGGCTAGAGCTCCTAGACAACCAATGATTGCCATCCAGAAGCCATGGGTAGCCAACCATTGATCCTGGACCCAATCATACTATTTTCAAATTTCAAATTGAGATGTTTATCTAATAGCTTTTCTCATCGAGATCTTTGATCTGAAATATATATATTTACTAATTTGGACACCCTATGAGAGAGATATGCTTATTCAAAGTTCAATATTAAAATCGACGCTCATGATCGGTTCAATGCAGATTGACCTTACCCACTGAGATTAGATCTGATTTAACATTGTCCTTGGAAATCGTAGCTAAGCTCTATTTATTCCATGCTCATCTTTGAAGATTCCTAATTGATTTGAATTATTAAAAACTATTTGTGGCTAGTCTAATCAAATTCAAATCTCATCTGTATAACTAAATCTTGATTTATTCCACTCCGATTCAGTTTCGCCTTGTTAAGAGGGCCCACCTCCTAAATGACCAATGGTTGGCCATCTAGTAGCCCTAGATGGTCAATTGTTCGATGTCCAGGAGATCTGGATGGCCAATCATTGGTCTTGTTTAGGGTGTTTCGATCTAAAAACTTATCAAATTTAGCTATAAATAGCTCCATACTACTCGTTCTGAAAATAATCAAGAGTACTGTCATTCTACAGTTTTGATGCTCGAACAACAATTAAATGGTGATCAAACAACGATTCTAAAATTATTTTTTGACATTTCAATGTC
Organism: Dracaena cambodiana; assembly: GCA_036321105.1. Lineage (NCBI taxonomy): Eukaryota > Viridiplantae > Streptophyta > Magnoliopsida > Asparagales > Asparagaceae > Dracaena > Dracaena cambodiana. The sequence continues at coordinate 63,422,398 of JAYEPQ010000002.1, forward strand.
CCATTCTTAACGATTCTGGTTTTGAATGATGATAGATAAACCTAATTCTCATCTCCCATTCAATGACACTTCTTAAACTCCTCTCTTCATGTTTTTAATAATTTCTAATTGAATTATTCAGATTTAATTCAATTCAAAGATTAAAATTTTGGTTTTGTTGAACGTTTTTCATCAAATTTATTCAAATATAACTCAATTAATCTTTAAAAAAAAGTAAATTTACTATTTTGAACATAAAATTTTGGGTTAGGACTCTGCTCTCCAAAGGCAATTTCACCATGGGTAAATCCTCTATATTCTAACTTTTATTTTAATACAATTTCATTTAGATTTGTTTACTACGATCATTTTTAATTCTTTTTTATTTTTTTTCCCTTTATTTTTTGAGGCTTTACGATAGGATCTTAGGAAACAAAAGTGAGAAGCGATGTTAAATTTTCAATAGCACCAGCCTACAATTTTTATTGAGTTCTGAACAGATCACACATGCGATTACGATACCTCTACTTTTCAAATACATGTGACTTAGAACTCAATGCTTAGATTATTGCAATCTATAATCCAAAATACTAATAATTGCGATGGGAATGGCATACCTTTAATCATGACCATATCACATACCTTTATTTTTCTTTTTAAAGCACTATAATTTAAGGGACTTTTGCATTTTTTTTATCTCTTCATTTTCCTTTTTACTTTGTTTGAAAAGAGATTGAAGAAAAATTAATGAACTTTGGATAGAACTATGATAACTTTCTTTTCTCATGTAGCATAACTTAGTTTGACTTTTAGACTTTTTCTAATAACACTTTCTTTTGCATAATAGAAATTTTAGAACTACTTATTGTTTGTTTGCAGGATAGATTTAATTTAAAAAATTTCCAAAATAATTTTTTTACTTGTGCATTTTCATAACTAATGTAGATATCTAAATTTTTTTTATATTTTCTATATCAATTTATTTAGTGTTGGTTATATTGGCTCGGGATGCTAAATATTGATATCGATTCAATATTGAGTAAATTTGATATATCTTGTATTCTAACTATTATATAAGTCCAAAAGTTTAATAACACGTTCATCTCATTTTTCTAGATTTATGATGATATTTTTATATTTATTGGAATAATCAAATTTTGACCTATTAAAATAATATCATTTAAATTATGGGCTCCACTTTGACCATACCTTTAATTTTGACTTTGGCCTTCTACTGGATTTTTAGATGGAACACATATTTTATTATTTTTCCATTCATAAATGCTTTGATCATAATTAAGTCAAAATTAAGATTTTGCTTTATCTTCTCACCATACCTGTCCTTTGGCTAGAAGTATAACAGCAAGAGAGGATATGGACTTAATATCCTTTACTCCTATTTTCACTCAATCCACTTTTCTTCTCTTATGTTTCTTATGTGCTTTCATTATTTTCTCTCACTCTCTCACTCTCTCACCTCAGAAGCAAGAAGAAAGGAGGAGAAGGAGAAAAGATGAGAAGATAACGCATAACCAAATCAAAATAGGATTATCTACCTAATCGATCAAGACAAGTAGAATCACATCAACTCTTATGATTTTCTTTTGTAATTAAAATATTTTATAGTTAATTTAGAATCTTGATTTGTTTAAACTTAGAAAAATAATATATTTATATAAAATTCTCTATGATTATTTTAACTATAAAAATATAATTTTTACACTTTACTCTATGTATATATATCAAATTTATGATTTTATTTATGGTCTCTCATACTTAAACTACAAGTTGCAAATTTAAACTATATGCTCTATTTTTAAATTATAAAATATAATAATTTTAAATCATTTTCCACTTTCCATTAGAAAATTTCTATATAATTTGTATATATTTATTCATAATTTTATTTTAAAGAGAGGAATTCACATAAGCTTTTATGATTACTAAAATATTATTTTCATACAAATTATTACGTTAGGTCATAATAATTTTTATGTTAATCCATATTTACTTGAAAAATATATATATTAGTAAGGTTTAATAAATTTGTTACTTTCCATACCATGAAATCATACTAAAATTTAAAAAATTCATATATTGTTAAATAATGATTATATAATAGTGTTGAGCCTATTTAATTTTCATCTTTACACCTTAGTATCCACTTACCTAATATATATTTATATTCATAATTGTATATGTGTGGTTTCCATACATGATTATAATTTCTATAACACTCATTTTAGCATTTTAGACTCCGTCATACTTGCCCTTGAAATAGACATACTAGTTACTCGTACAAGATACATTAAAATATGTCGAATTTTCCTAATTAGTACATATATATGTCTTGATAATACTATGAATTTTGACTTATCAGTTAACTTGATTTTGACATGAACTGTATCTTACTAGTTACTCGGATATTGATTAGATGATAGACATGTATATGCATAAATTTTAATATGATTGGTTTATCATATTCTGAATTAATTTGCATGTAATATAACTTGAAATCTTGGGTTATAAAAGAATTAAATGGTGAAAAAATATTATATCGTGAAAGATTTATGATAGGTTGCGCAACCGAAACAGGGGCTCATTAGCGGAGGCGCCCGGATGGTACTAAACAATCATTTATTGTTTAGTCCATATTGATGGGATGACTGATTATTTAGAATTGATATCTGCTTAAGTATTTAGAGACACGGCTGGTTCAGCGCTAGTATCTTGGCCGGTTCTGGGTATGTACAGGTACTTTCGCGATACGAGTCTATTTCTTCACAATTTAGTTCAAAAATAAAATAAAATAAGATGCTAATTTAGACTTGATATGCATGTGTATTCGTGCTTGATATTGTTACTTGATCCTTTACTATTTTCTATACATGCGCATATTTTTTATATCCATATTCATATTTCACTTATTTTATGTTGCACACTCCCTATCTTTCATTGTTTTACTTACTGTGTTTGACTCTGAGCTCTTCACATACTCATGTACTAAAGACGTGAGCGAGAATCTGTCATTGCATAACCCATACTTTTTGGAGCAGACCGAACAGTAATAGATTCCTTGGCCTCCACTTTTATTTTTCTGGGTATGGTATGTATCACCCTTTCGGGGCTTAATTTCTAATTTTTGTATTAGTATTGTATTTGCTACTATCTGTTTTAGATATGTTTAGACTAACTTCCAAGATTCTGATAAATGACTAGTATTTATCTATTTGTTTCTACTTCTACATATTTATAGGTCTCGTGCATGTTGACTTATATATGCCCACCAATAATGCACTCCATTCCGTGCTTAGTGAGAATCAGGGCGTTACAACTAAAAAGTAAAATTGAATACCAGCAATGGTTGTCAAAAATAAAAATGTAAAAATTCAATTGCCGTATAGTCATTGGGTAAGTTCCTACATGATGAGAGTTCAGCTGCCCAATACATTGTGTATGTTTATTTCTGTTCATGGTACTCACCTTCACAAATGCTGTTTTGCTTCATCCGCCTATAGTCTTTTTACTAAGCCAAAAAAGGTAGAGAGTTACTGGGCCACAAGGCTTATCAGATTATGCTCTAGAAAGTGCTTCATCTCTACTTAGGCATCCGTTAAGGCCTGGTAGAACCAATGTCTCTACCATGTTTGGAGTGTTTCATGAAAACCATAGGATTAGCCCGAAGAATAGAAAATAATCTACTATTTAAGGCTGGGTCTCCCATCATAAGCCACACCGTTTATCCAAAATTATTAAAATTAATCAAAGGTATGATTTGGACTATTTCCTTTGTGTAAAAAATATGATGGTCATGATGGATGATCATGTGGAGGATATAATGGACACAACTTTATTGGATGGTGAAGACCACATCCCGCCACGTGACGATAACTAAAATCATCATGCTTCTTCATCATCATCTAGCCATAGTAGGAACATCTTGGAATTCATACTGGAACCTCAGGATGAGGCCTATCATCGATCCCCCTCCCTAAAAATGATAAGAGACATAGTTTAGCGACCTTCATTAGAGCTAAAAAACCGGAACAACTCTTCAATCTTAATTTGAATTTCTTGACTCCTTCATTATCGAGAAGTGACCCTAGCAAACTCACTATGCCGAGCTTGACAATCCAAGCCAATCCTGCCCAGTCGAAATTGAACATACATGTTTGTTTTAACTTGAACTAGGATATAAACCATACCATTATGTATTATAAAGGTTCATTCCATAATCAAATATTGCTAGTACTATCATATATCATGATCCTATTCATTCATCTAGCACAATCATGTGGAGCACTCTCACTCTATAAATTCTTCCACAACAACTGATTTTAGGTATCCAACTCACTGTTGTGTACATCTCCTATTCAAATTCTTTGTTTAGAGATCCATTGATTAATCTTGTTTTTATCCAACTACAATACACTGATACGCCAGATCCTCTACAAGCCCCACTAGTGTCACTGCCTTAACCCAATTCACTTTCCGCTATTGGGGCAACCAAGTTCTAATCCGACTTCAACTATTTCGTGGGGTCAACCCACTCATACTTCAATTTCAATTCTCTTGAATTCATTCTTTAATCTAAATATGTGGGAGAAAATACTTCTATATCCTTTGCAAATCCTATGAGTTCTATTTTCGCTCCTAACCTTAGGGAAAGTTATGTAGCTCACTTATGTCTAAATTATGCACCATATTCCACAATAGTGGGGGCAACCTTCGAAACATGCTAGTACATATAATGTTTCGCTTCTCTCTACGGCACAATTTTGGGATTCACAACAATCCACCACTTATTTTTAAGCACATTATGAATCTCATGACATTTTTAATGCAACATTAAATTCTTTAAACTTCTATTTATCAATATGTGCTAATAAAGGCTTCCTTTCACAAAGATAAAGTGTTAGATTTTATCTAAGAATATACTAGAAGTAAGACACATAGGAAGAAAGCTTCTGGTGACTACTTCAAAATGTCAAAGTTCATATTGCCACTAGGATTCAAGTATCCGAAAACTCCAACATGCTTCAAAGAGTCGGATTCTAAAGATTGGTTCTATAGATTTTGCAAGATGGCAGCGCCATCGAATATGATTTAGGCATCATTATACATTTGTTTCAAATGTCGTATGATAATTGACTCTCAAGTGGTTTAACTCTTTAAAGTCTCAAGATTTATTTAATTTTGAACAAAATGTTAAATCAAGTTAATGCATGTCTGAATTGTTAGATTTACAAGATGAAGTAATAACAACTGTAGATGTGATATGTCATCATGGGCGACTTCACCAAAATATTGTCTATATATATCTCTATAATTTGTCCTGATTTGAGGCTTGAAAATTTTGTTGTCCAAACATTAGTAAGTTGCCCCTGCATTTTTTAGGCCAAATGACATAACTTTGTAGGAGTAGGTCCCCTTGTGGGTGATAAATGATGTCTTACTTACGTCATCAGGTAACATCTTAATTTGATTATACCTGGAGAATCCATCCATAAAGTTCAAAAGTTAATGAAGAAAACTCAGTCGACGAGCTTGTTTATTCTTGAAGAGGGAAGCAATTCTTGGGGGCATGCTTTGTTTAGATCCGTGTAATCTACACACATTCGTCATTTTCCAATGAATTTCTTAACCTATACTATGTTAGACAACAAGTTAGGATAGTAGATTTCTTAGGTGAATCCAGCAGGAAATAGCTTGTCTACTTCTTCTTTGGCGGCATTTCTCTTTTCGGGGTCTACATTGCACTTCTAATTGATCAAAATTTATGACAGGCTTATATTAAGTTAACGACATATGACATATGGGTCAATGCATTCTACGTTAGACGGCCTGCATGCAAAGATATCTTGGTTGTCTGGGAGGAATTCAACTAACTAGTGACTTGAAAGGATTGTTGAGCTACGACCGATTTCGATTTTATACAGTGTCTATACCAGTAATTAGAATTGTCTCATCGATAGGGGCAAGGCAAGTAGTCAGATCGTCATTGGGTTATACTTTCTTTGACAACTTTGACATTTAATGCATAAATTCTCAGCTGCCTTCCCTTTTGATAGTGGCGAGATAACAACTCCTTTAAACTCCTTAATTACTTGCAGTTCAGTGTACTCTATTTCTATAGGAAACTTCATGACCTGATGGAGAGTGGAGATAATAGCTCTTAAAGCGTACAAAATAGGTTGTCCTAAAAATATGTTGTAGGGAAAGGTGCATTAATGATGGCTTAGTCGATCTTAAGCAATACTCTTCTTGGAGCCTCGTCGAATGTGGTGTGAAGAACGATTGACCCCACAATTGGTGTTTCGATTCCAATAAGCCTAATGATTTGGCCCCATTGAGGAGTGAAGTTGTCTTGTTTATCTCTATTTGTTTAAAAGCACCAAGAAAGATGATATTATAGGAGCTTTCCATGTTGACAAACCTTACTTTTATTTTTACTACACTTAAAGTAACAACCACTGCATCATTGTGGGAACTTCGATCAAGACTAGATTTTCAACAAAGAAAACAATTTGCTCACTGAAGTATCTTCAAACATGTTACGTAGTATTTACAGTTCAATGGTAACACTTCCTTGTTGAATTGTTACTTCCTAATGTCTCAAGTTCGGTCTATATGACCGTTTTGACCTCATTAGTCTTTTAATCTATTTAGGGCTCTGGTGGAGGGCTACCTGATTGCCTTTTGGTTTTTTTTTTCCTCATTGATAAAGTTCCTAAGATGACCTCGTGAGATGAGGTTCTCAATATCCTTTTTCAATTGATAGCAATTTTCAATATTGTGGTCAACATCTTGATGATTTTTACAGAACTGTCGACAGATTCTTTTCCTCAAGGGAGTTCAAAATGGAGGAGGTGGCTGTGGGAGAAGCCCAACCCTCTGCATCTGGTTCGTAATTTGGGCTCTAGTTGTATTTAGAGGCGTGTAATCATCATTGTCGTTTGTCCAACCATGATACTTTGGACCACTCCATTTATTTTTCGCTCCTTTGATTTCTTATCAGTAGATTTCTTCTGCCTCCAAGAATATCGGTTTTTGAAGACCATTTCAAACACCTCTTGCTCGATGTTTTTATCAAGTCATTCAAATAATTCAATTAATGATATTGACTTTCATTTTCTAATTGAGTGCCCTAGTCCAAGATGTCATACTCAATTGATGAGCGTTGCAAGAATGATGTCAAAGGAACATTCTTTCTTCTCAGTTTTTCTTCATTGATATATTTGAGGAAATCTTTGAGTGATTCCTAGTTCTTGTTCTCCCTCAAGCAGGGAAGCAACATTCTTCTTGGTACTCTTGCTTACGGTGGATTGCTAGCATGGTTAGTGAAAAGAATGGATAGATCCTGAAGGAAGGTTGTCATACCTTTGTTTATTTCTCTAAAATTATAGAGAAGGGTCGGCCTAAGATATTATCACTCGCTCCTTGAAGGTGCATGCAGCTTGGTAATTGGCAACAATGTCGATCAAGTCTAAAGTGTCATCATATTTTTTGCCCAAATACAGGAGTTTGAATTTGAACTTCTTCTTTAGTATGGATTTGGAGAATGACTCACGGTCTTTGAATTTAGAGTTGGAATATTCGAGAGCTTTCCTTTCTTCGATGGGGGCAAGGTCAATTTGTTGTCACCATTACCTAAATGTCATTTCAACAATACAGGTTGCAGTTATTAGTCCCTTCTGGCTAGGGCAAGTTGCGTTGTTCCCTTTGAGCACCAGATGGCCTAGCCGACGCTCTCGCAGATGGTGGGACCTACGTCCACCCATATTGATTTGAGTTATAGGCATGACCGCTATGACTTGTGTAACTATGGTGATCTGCTTGGCTTGGTTAGTTTTCAGAACTTAGCGCAAGTGACTATAGTGATTAGTCCCCATCCTCTTTCCACCGAAGAGCTTGTTGGCTTAACTAGCCTTTAGACCGTGTATTTGGCATTATTTGATATAAATCACTAATTGTATTCTTCCAGACAACACCAGATGTTTGTATTAAAATTTGCTTTGTCCAATTGGATTGTCGAGGAAACTTGGATAAATAATATTGAGCAAGTAATGAGATGAATATAATGAATGAGGAAGCAATTCGGAGAACGACACACACACAAATTTAACGAGATTCGATCGAGATGCTTTTGATCTATATCCTAGATGATAATGTGTCGCTTAGTGTATATTTTATTGAAAAAAAAAGACTTACAATTTCTCTTTGTCCGACTTGCAAGTTATTCATTCCTTTTGACTTGCAAGTTATTCATTCCTTTTAAATGAGAGGTCTTTCACCTATGAAGAGAGGGATATTAATAGTCATTGATGTTTTCCGACCATTAAGATCCTTGGAAATTCTGCATTAATAGTGTCCTTGATAATAGATAGATTCGGTTTCCCTATTGTGGGTGATTTGATAACAATTTGACCTAGTTTGAGGTTCTACATATCCTCTAGAGATGAGGTCTTCAAATCCAAATCGAACTTTCCATATGTAATACTGGGCCTTCTAACTACTGGAGTGGATTGTCGTTGTGGACTTTCCAATTTGGGCCCTGGGTGTGAAATTTGCGTATTAACAGATCCAATTTTTTTTTTTTTTTTTTTAAATCATCTGTAACACTTCAGCAATTTGGTTATTCATTTTCCATAGAAGACATAAGATCATGAAATTGGTCGGCTGCCTGCTACTGCAACTGCAAGTAGAGCAGAAAGATATCTAGAACTTCGCAAAAATCCATCACTTCTCTCACAAACATAATAAACTTTTCTGTCAACATTCGTTTGGGAGTTTCTAAAGAAGCAAACCAATTTTCTTAGTAAGCCCACTTTTCAGTGTTTTTTTGTCCGGACTTAAAGTGGGCTCACTGGGAAAAATGGTGTGCTCCTTTGGAAACTCCCACTCGTTTCCCCCAGGACAGCAAAAATTTAGTCCGCACTTGCCGAATACCAAGCCTACAAGCACCAACACAGACTGCAGATATTACTACAGTGTCCTTCAACTCATCTTAAAAAATAACTCAACTTGAAGGTTATACTGTACTAGGGTATGCGAACGTTACGTTAAAAATACAGAAGACGAACTGCCACAGCGAATCAAGTACTCTCCTCACATTACAAGGTTCTATTAAACAAACGATTTCAGGTATGTTTACATCCATTCTGGATCTTGGATCGGGCTCCTTTATCCTGTTCATTCTGAAGACCCTGCTCTTCCTTCTTCCATTAGAGAATCTTTCTGTTTATCAAGCAGTGTGGACGTCTGAAGTTCTACTGGTGGGTGGTCCTTCGACTGCACACTACCTGATACACTACCTTCGTTGCCAGCTCTAAGACCACCCCTTCGCTTCTTCACCTTCTGTGCCCAGCCTACAAGGCTTTCTTGTACATGTTCTTCAAATATCTCCTTCTTGAATGAGCTTCCCATCTTCAAATTCAGTAGCATGATTTTCCTCGTCAAGCCAAATAGCTAAATCTAAAAACGATAATGACAAATGTTTTTTATTTATCAGTTCACCTGTGTTACAATAGCGTAGAGTGGTAGGGTGCTGTAGCTGCAGAGAATCTGTATGATTGCCCTAAAAATAAGGAGAAACAACCAAAATGATTAATACCATGAGATTTAAAACTTTGCTTTTAGAGGCCATAAAGAATTACTCATGGTAAACATAGATTGATGAGGATGGGACGGCTAGTTGTTACCCGATAATGAGTCTAGGAACAATAAATCCGACTTGCCCCATGATGCAGGAATCAAATCCATACGTGGTCTGCACGGAAACAATGAAGTTAAACAAATATACATAAACATATATACATAGAAATTAACGGAAAAACATGTATTAGTATGATAACTAGTAATGTCGTCTATTTACACCATCCATCTTTCAAAACCCCCCCAAAAAAAGGTCTTTCATCGAAAACGTGAAGATTAGCAGGCTTGATCGGCCTAATGATGAAACTCGTGAGCAAGGCTAGTCATGAAGCCTAGCTGGAGATAGGAGGCATCACGCATTCAACATATAATTTAAGCACATGCAGTCAAAGAGTAAAGTGCAAAACTTGGTGACAGTCGAATCGAAAGAAGTAATTAAAAATGCAACTGTTTAGATGGTAAGAAATTTATTCTCCACTTATTATTATTATTTTTTTTTTTGGTCCCATCATTTTCCTATATACATATTGAAAACAAGATAAACTGCAAATAACCATTTCATGCGGCTTACCAATATCCAGAAAAAGAATGCAATCTCAAATGCATTCTGGAAGAGGATAAAGTGAATCAGGTAAAGGACAATCTTAGGACGGCTGAACCAGAAGTGCTCGTCCGAGGGTTTGACTACCAAGTCACCTTGAATGGCTGAGTGCTTTTCAGCAACCTCATGAGCCAACTGAGTGATGACATGCTCCAACTTCGTGCCCACAGCAAGAAGAAGCTGCAGTATATAGTAAATATGAAAAAAAATTCAGTCTCAATACAAGATGAGGAACACGTCGCTAAACACAGATGTGCCTCATAGGTTCAAGGTAAGTGATAATTCTATATGATGTTTACCAGAGAATAAATACAGTTTGAAATGTTTGACCTATGCAGGCTTCTGCAGAGAACTCTAAATCTTCAACATGTTCAAGCGGAAGCCTTAAATTTCTTGTTAGCGAAAAATAACTTCATATTTTAGAATCCTAAACATTATGACATTTTTGCAATCCTAGTAAGTTCTAGAGCTCTTCAACTCCACGAACCCCTGGTTCAATCATGTTCATATAGGTGTGGGACTGCTCTAGTTATCATTGGTCTATATGATTCAACAGCCATATACAGAAAGGACTTAACAATATGTTACAGGAAAAATGAACCGCATCAAATTATAAATCAATTCTATGAAAAGCTACTTGAATAAGGATAATGTAAATGGTGCCGTTTTGGATTAAACCTTTGGCTTTGCAAGTGAAATCCTAAAGGACGCTGGTGCATTTGTAACAGCTTGAGAAAGGACTACCCAGATTACATCCATCCCAGCACTACTCCCACCCGAGCATGCTTAAATACAGAGTGTTTACCATAATTCCATCCTATGAAATGCTAGCTATGGTCACCTTCTTGAGTTCACTGGAACAATGATATAGCAGTTAAAAGATTGCAAACATTGACTCGGGCGTGTTCAAGTTCAACTAATGTTGCTTTCATCAGAAGCCTACATACTAGCAGCCATCCCATTGATCTCAATTTAAAGGTGAAGATTCATTCTTCTAGACATTTTCCTCATTCTAAGAGAAATTTGAGGATACCAACTGGTTTATTAGAATTATAGTAGATCTGAAACCCCGTTCATTACGATGAAAGCATATGACAATAGGAAGCATGAAAATTTAACTTGAAGAACATTGTAGAACCTCAAGCCGATTTCCAAGAGAATCAGCCACCCTGGTACAATTACCACCTGATTACACTAACCTACGGAGTGTATACCAAGATTCCCCCCCCCCCCCCCCCCCCCCCCCCAAAAAAAAAAAAAAAAAAAAAATCTATGGGAACAATTATAAAACAGGCGCTATTAACTTTAGGTTTGCTAGAAAGGGAAAAAAAAAAAACTACCACCTTAATCAAGTGCATAGATATTAACAGACTTATTAATTTTAGACTTTACAAGTGATGCTCCCTAGTCCATTCTTTTGGACCATTTCTGCAGACTAGAAAAATTTGGAGGATATCACCTGGTCCTACAGGATAAAGTCAAAATATTGTGGCCAGCAATTTGACAACGGTTAAGAGAGGGCTGATATCAAGTTGGCTGCTGGTCGTAAAACTGTCAAATCTTGAAGGGAGCCTTGCTCCACTAACCCCATTTTGACAGCAAGACCAAGATGACAATGATGATCAACAGCTGGCACTATGTTCTATCGCAGAAAGGAATAATAATGATAATCATGAATCTGAATCATGTAGCTAAGTAAGCAATTTGAAATGACTAACTCATGGAATTATAAAAGTCGTGAATACTTACAATTAACGGAGCAAATGCTATCCAAAAATAAGTATGCCAACCTGCACCAGCACCAAAAAAAAACACAAAAAATAAGTAACATGAGATTTTGATGGGGATTTGAATTATAATAGTTTAGTCTTAGTATTTATATTCTATTTGTGATTTTCATTAAGTTATTTGTTGTATTTAGTTAGTTTACTTGTTTGCACATACTATTTTGCTATATATATATATATATATATATATATATATATATATATATATATATATATATCCTTGTATGAACTTAAATTAGAGAGACAGATTATTGATGGAAATATGGTTTCCTAAAGGAATCTAGCATGTATGTTGACACCGGGCATGTAAATACTCTATGATGTGAGGTACAAAACCTACCCATTGTTTGTTTTATCAAACATCAATTTCTTCCTCAAAATCCAGCATGGTCCCTCATCACAAATCTCTAAATCTTCCAATTGACACCAAATTTGTTGGTTATGGATGCATTTACAAGCTCAGCAGAGGAGCAGGCGCTGTGCTTTGGAGCAGTTTGCCTCTTGGACAAATAAATAATCTTTATCCGATCCACAAACGAAATTGCAAGCAAATTTAAGTTGAAATAAAGGCTATAATTGTTTTTGAAGGAGGGGTGGAAATGCGCCAGAGTTGGGCCGGACTCATATATGCCCAAGTTGGGGCCTATTATTTTTCTTGAGCCGAAAGCCCAATCTGCTTAATAACCGGGCTTGACATATCAGGCTCGGACCACATTGTGGCTTGTTCTTTATCATGTAATAAGTAAATAGAGAATTTTAAAAGTTACATTTTTTTAATCAAACATGTACAGAATGTCAAGCAAATAAATAATTGTATAAATATATTCTACATATATTATTGATCATCCTAAGAAGTGCAATAAATTTAATTTTAAGAAATATTATCTTTCATTTCAAGATAGAAGACAGATGCAAAATTCATTATCCCAAAATCTTTTTTGATGTTATTCAAAGATAAAATATATATTCTATTATATATCTTCCATTTATTAGGATTAAAAATTTCCTAAATACTTGAGTATCTGCACCCCTCAGCCAATAATAGACTTAGGCCCACACCCAAACCCATTTAGCAATTACACCTAAAATATAGGCCCAAGTCTGCCTTCATGCAAGACGAACTTAGTTGGAACCAGCCCAGGCTCGATCCAATTATGAGCCCTATTCTGCAGTAACCAAGGTATAAAACATCAACACCAATATCACCCCATAGTTTATGATATCAAAATAGGTAATATCAGATACATTATACTATAAATATCATACAGATATTATATGGCATATGGCATATCAGGTATTAAAAATCCGATACAATACATACGATATGTGTCGATATTGGAAGTAATAAGTGCTTGGGAAGCTTACATACTGTATGCAAAAAGCAACTCCGACAATATGTAGAGTAGAATGGCAATGTTTATCTTATATAGAAAAAACTGGCCTCAAACGATGCTCAATAAATGAAACTCAAGTACATGGTTTCTAAAATCAGCTTTACCAAAGAATTTTATAATGCCCAATTTCTATTCAAGAGAGCCTCAAATAAAAAACTTTTCGAGGCTTACTCAATCGTAACAGGGAAAAAGAATAATAACGTTATCTAACTGACAATAATAATGTTGCTTTGAATTATGATATTGACAACTTTTAACTTACAATGATGCTTACTTTGCTACTCGTTCTAACACTACTAGTTATACCTCCTTGCTATTGCGACCAGTGCTTAGTTGTGTGCATCAACCCCAAAAGGAAATTCAGGGAATGATGCCTCTGCCTCTTCGGACATCTTAGAATGATTCGAACCATAACTTCCCTTCTGACTAAAATATCACTTTGTGGTTAGTCTTTCTTTCACTCCGAGGGGTTGACCACCTTCTCTGGAAGCTAGAGATGATCGAGGAGGGTCACCAAGTCATATATCATAGTAGCACGATATGAAAGAGAAATTGATGAGTCTAGTTCTTCCTTCTCCCAGAGATTGGCAATTAGTATAGCATCGAAAAATTTTCTCACAAATCATGCTTTCAAGCGAACAAATAGAATTAAGGAATGACGTTGACTAGAGGTTGAAAGTAAATTTCCCTTTATAGACACCCATTCAAATCAGACATGTTTCACAAATGTCGTCTTTTTCATCACCAAATAGCTAAGTCAATGGTACCATCTCCAGTCATTACTATTATTGATCATCTCAGCTCTCTTCCTTAGATCTTTTTCTACCCTAGGATCTCATCCCTCTACGATTATTCAATTGATAGTTAGTCCGGCTGTCCAAGAAAAAAGTTCTTTCTTTTGGTTCATATCTGGTTAGTTAATGAAATAACTGTTATCAAAGTAACAGCTATACGCTAATATGCAGAATCACCACTGTGGGATGTCGAGATATTGCTAATGTTAATATCATCTCAACAATGAAATAACAAATTTACAACTGTTAGAGAGTGAATTTTTATCAGTAAAGATATTTACAAACAATATGCTTAAGTTGCCAAATATATTGTCATGATAAAAAATGTTCAGGAAAATGGTTTATTTCACAAAAAAAAAACACCAAATGCACTAAAAAAGTACAATGAACACCTAGTGCAACTACATTTTAGTTTCTAAATATTGATTCCGTAATATTATTCATCAATATTGTATTTTATAAGGATATATACCCTTTCTGTCAAGCAAAAGAAACCCCAATTATAAATAGGCAAAATAAAAAACAAGTTCAGAATATTACTACTGATAATAACAATTCACTCATTAATTCCAAGATATAATGAGATGTGCTTGAAATTTAAAGATCCAATGGTTGATGCTGATCTTACCATTGACATTCAGCAATAAAAACACGATCACGAAAATCCAAAGATACCAACTGAAATGGAAGAGAAATTGCAAAAATCAGGATCACAAAAGCAAGCATGATAATTTTTTCTCAATGATAAATTATTGTGTCACATAGCAAACTTTGTCACTGTACATGCAGTGTCATTATCAAGTTCATAGCAAGTAAAAAAAATAACAATTTGCATGACAGAGTTACAACACAACAGATAAAACTTGCTGGTTTTCAAAAAGGAATACCTTATACCAACGACTTTTTTGAAATCTGCTTCAAGAGCTCGTACCATATACTTGTGAAAATCAAATTTTGGGTTCCCTCTGCAATGTGTCTAAAAAGATCCAAACCAAATAAAAAATAATTTTATTTTGAACAAGGAATAATGAGAGGACATCTATTTGACATCAATTGAACTCCTTACCATAATGAAGCCAAGCCTCATTGTGGTGTAGTCTGATTTAGTCACAGACCCATAGAACTGTTTACCAAAAGAATGCTGAAGAAAACATAGGATTGATTAGACTACAAACGTAAGACACCCCTCCAAGGAATCCACTAACATTCACAATTAATTCCAAAGAATCTTCCGAGAAAGAATAATCAATTGCAGTAAATCATGAATCACAAGCATTGCATGGACATATATGTTACAAATGTCTCAAGGTTGGTAGATTATCACTCATTTGCTATATTAGTGCAATAAAGAACACAAAGCTTCCCATCACACTAATATACAAGCGAAAAGTTACCAACTGATCCTTCTCACACAAATTATTTCAATCCTATTGCACTAATACTCCTTACCTCAATCAAACTCATAAATTAGAGATACACTTGGGTTCGAGGATTTATCAAATCCATTCCATTCAAATCAAAGAAAAAATAATCATAAATTCAATTGAATGTCCACTCTATCAAGTTGATCTATATTAGTGGCACACCAAGAAGGTTCACAAGTTGTGAAAAAGGCCACCAATATATAATTGTCCTAATAGGATCTGAAACCTATGAAAGGCAAGTTGACATGTCACCAATGACCTGCTGAACTATTAAGCTCTAAATAGTTTATTTATCATGGTGTCTTACACAATATATGATCTAATGTGTAGCTCCATTCATACTCCTGAGAAATTAAAGTTCCAAGGTTATATGAAGGTACCATACCCAAAAAATAAAGAAAAAATTATTTATTTATCTTCATGACATATAGAAAAGTTTTAAGATAAAGTATTAACTAATTCCTGAGAAAATCATTCCTGGAGTTATTGAAGAAGCCAAACACAAAAAATGAAAGGAAACATAACTTGCAAGTTTAATAAAGTACAAACAATGATATCGGCCTTCTAAGCAACAAAACACCAGGATAATTTGAGTACACACCTAAAGAGATTTTTTTTGTACAGTTCTACATACTTCACAAGTAAAGGTAGCTCTTCCAAATTTCCATTGTTTGGTATGTGCAAATACTATAAGTTCCCAAAGACTAAAGTGAATACACATTCAATGAAGTTAGGAGACCTAATTAGTCGCTAAATTTCAGTAATTCTCATGCAACTTTAAAGATGCACAGCACACGGAGCTGTACATCTCAAATGGCTGGGAAGAGAGAGGTGAATTGTCTTCCAAGTTGCACGTTATGGCTATCTCTGAGCAAAAATGACTAAGAACTTTCAACTTTGCTGCATCAACGTCATCCTACTTTTATTAGTCTACAAGTGCATGAACATTGGGTCATCATTTTGAAAAACAAAAATAAAAAAGATCTTTCCTGAGTATCATGAACATGTTTAAGAAATAGAGAGCCTTTATCCTAAATCTTTGGGTTAGCCTCAACTAAAAGATGCATCATATCGGCATATCCTTTATAACCCCCTAAAAATCCATGCTTGTTTAGGTTCCGATCTTGCTCATTGAATATTAGTGTATATATCCTCTTAACTGACATACTTTTGGTGGTTTTTCTTACACATACCAAAATCATCTCTACCGATCTCATCATTTTATCAATTATATTGTTCAGATTTTATCCTTAATTGAAAGCTACCCATAACTTCATATGCATGAATCGTTAATCATACCCTTCTCCGTTTATCCATCTCAGCATAATCTTTAATAATGTTTAGAAGCCAAAGGTGTCAATTCAGTAAACATTAGTGCTGGTGAGAAGATTGCGTTTTGACAAAGACAGGAGTAGCAATCCCAAGAATGACAATAATATATTTTCATTTTTTAAATGTCAAAAGATTTAGTTGAATCATCCTAAAATCGCCTTTCCAAGCATCCAAAAAGAGTACTTACAAACCAACTTAATAGACATGAATTTTTGCCAGTGCCCTTAAATCGGTCCCGGATGAACTCAAATTGCCCGACATGAGTGACCTTTCCCGAAGCTGCACATAAAAAAAAAAATAAAACAATGTCAGACACCATACCAAATAAGTTCTGCAGAACAGGAAACATAACAAAGTACTCAAGTTTCTAAGGGTAAGCTAGTGAATTCAAACATACAACTTCCTGTATCACTTTTTTGGATTGAGTTCTCCCAGTGCTTCCACTGTCTTATCTATGCCATTTAAAAAAAAAAAAAAAAAAAAATCCAATTCCATAAAGAAGCTTCATGGCCAAATGAACATAGGAAAAAATGCACGTGAAAACATGGGAAATAGAATTTAGCCACATATTTACCTTTGCCCCTCCAAGAATCACAGTGAGCACACTAAAGATCACATGCGCGAGAGCCAAAACAAAAATAAAGATATGCAACTGATGCAGTGCTTCAATAGATAACAATGGCACTTTCCCCTGAAAAGATATATCCAGACAATTTACATTGTCGCCATCAGAAAGATATTAGATTCGATTTCAAATATTTTAAGCATATACAAATTGCACATTTCCACATGAATAGAGGTAACAGCATAGAGATATTGAACGATAGAGGCTCTTTAGTTTAAATTTCACAGTTCCACTACAGGAATAAGAAAATAAGTAAGCAAAAAGGAAGTGGTTCATGCTCAAACTAATTTTTCATCTTCTCACCTACAATTTTTTCCTTTTCTATAGTTGCATTAATTTGCGACCGATTCAAATAAGGTTCATGATCAACTTGCAGCAAACCAGAATCATGCCCATTATTTTATTTTATTTTATTTTATTTTATTGAGCGAAATGTCGTAATATTTGTATTTGGCCAAGAACGTGACACCAACTAATACAGTCAAGCAATTTGACATCCAACATCAATTATGGTCAATCAAATTTTACCAATGCTACTTTCAGTGAAAAGAAACAACCTTTCTGCTGCAATGTGTTGTAGCTTTTCCCCCTTCCGCCAGCAGCCGCCGCACTCCGGCGATGACGAAATGCTCCTTACCGGAGGCACCGGCAGAGTCGGACTCCGCATCCTCCTTCTTGCATGGGAGCATGTGGTTGGTCCAGCCCTCGGGGATGCAGACCCGCTGGATCAACCCTTGGCACACAGTCAGCAGCAACGAAATGAACCCCAAGAGCATCAACTCTGAACCCAAAATAAAATCAAATCTTTTTCCCATTTTTCCTCAGTAGCACTAACGAGGGAGAAAGTTTACCTTCTTTCACTTTGAGGAGAGCTTCATAAAGGGGCTTCTGGTTCTTCCGCTTGAAAAGCTGCAGTTTTTACCAAATCAAGATGAGCAATTCACCAAATTAACCCAAAAAATTAGAAAAAAAGAAAAAAGGTGATTACTTTGCCAAGGAAATGAAGCTGGCGCTCGACGAGAAGAGAGATGAAAACGATGACGGAGCAGACCACGGCCACGATCCACGTCGGAGTGAACTCCAATTTAATCCCCTCCTCTTCTCCACCCCCACTCATTCTGTCTCTCTCTCTCTCTCTCTCTCTCTCTCTCTTCCCTCTCTCTCTCACACTATTCTCTAATTATCTCCTTCTCTGTTCTCTAATTATCTCCTCTTTGTCTCTCTCTCAAATGCCCAGAAAAATTCAGTTTTTCTTTGGGAAGGAAAAGAGAGACAGACAGGGGGGAGTTACAGAGTTTTATGATTACAGGGGGGAGTTACAGAGTTATATGATTACAAAAAGGGGTATTTACTGGTTTGTCCCTCAAATCTTTATATATTATGATTTTGCCCCCCAAATCTTCATATTTAGAATTTTGCCCCCCAAATCTCATAAGTTACAACAATTTTGCCCTCCTCTCTAACACAGTTAAATATTTGACCATTTTACCCCTCTTTTCCTCTTCTATTTTCCTCATCTCTTCTTCTTCTCTCTTCCTCCTCTCTTCTCCTTTTCTTCATTCTTTCTCCTCTCTTCTTTCTCCTCTCTTCTTTCAGTATTTAACTGTGTTAGGAAAGAGAGGAGAAGAGAGGAGGAAGAGAGGAGAAAGAAGAGAGGATAAATAATGAAGAAAGGAGAAGAGAGGAGGAAGAGAGAAGAAGAAGAGAGGAGGAAAATAAAAGAGGAAAAGAGGGATAAAATGGTCAAATATTTAATTGTGTTAGGGAAAGTTAGAGAGGGGGGCAAAATTGTTGTAACTTATGAGATTTGGGGGGCAAAATTCTAAATATGAAGATTTGGGGGGCAAAATCATAATATATAAAGATTTGAGGGACAAACCAGTAAATACCCCTTACAAAAAAGACGTTGGAGTTTCCTATTTATTATTATTATTATTATTATATTTATTTATTTATTTAAAAGAAAGAAAAAGGGAAGTGGTTTCCTCTTTTTCTATTTTTTTTTTTTTTTTTTTTGTTTATTAGCCCTTCTCACTGCCTGTGAGTACGAGAACGGAAAAACAAGAAAAATTGGGAACAAAATGGGAACGAATTTTCTACAGATTTGCGAATAGGGGCTCGTAACCCTGAACGGGGAAGAGCCTGTGATCGCGTGTTTGACTTAGCACACAGTATAGCCTTCATACAACACCACGTGTACTTTTACCGGTCTGCTTCTCTGGGCCCCACTTTGCAGTTTGGGACGGTGAGAGTTTGAATTTCTTCTTTCTTGTGTCCATTCTGGGGCATGCGGCGAGCTTGAATGGGGCCCACATTAGAGGATGTCACGCAGCCCGTCGCCCCGGATTTGGCGGGACAGCGTGGGCCTCGACTGCGTCGGATCCGGTTCGGTCCTTCGAACAGCAAACAGCACTAGTAAGCTAACGAAGAAACGATTTTGTGTTTAAATTAGTTTGAATAAAAATAATACAATATTGGTTTATAAATTAACCAGTGCAGATCCATATAGAAAGAGACTCATTAAGCGAAGTTTACATAGATTACATTACTCACAATACAAAAAAAAATCCTTTATCAATCAGAATTCATATATAGAAAAGAAATTGATTTCGACTATAGTAAGGAAGCATCTCCCTACAAGGCAACTGAATTCTTCTCGTATCTAGAGATAGTATTTTGTAATGATCATAATTCTTAACCACATGTATCGGTTCATCCCGGATCAACCACATCAGCTCGTGATACTTATTAAATTAAGTTATATCTTTCAATTTAGTTTTCAATTTCAAATTTCGCAGAGTATGTACCTTTTATCTTATTATTTTAGATTTTTTTCATATTTTTCTTTAATTATTCTAGATCAGCTGATTTTTAGATAAATACCCGATTAAAATAATCAAATTAAATTAAAATTTTCAATTTTAACCTCCTAGCAACTTCAGAATCATCTCTAGAAGTCCAACAACAATCCTTGACCAATTTGGATTGAATTTGTCCCAATAGTAAAATTGTAATTAATATGAAGTTTAAGAGTTTTTAATATGAAAGAGTAAGTACCTTCTAGCAAGAATTTGACCTATTTAATAAATTTAGAAAAATCTGGAAAAAAAAAAATCATGCTTCTTCCTCTCTTGTTACTCTCCATTTTCTCTTTGGACCTGTAATTCTAATTCTTTTTCCAATTCGTTCAAATAAATCACTAAATATTTAAGTCTGAGAGTGGGCTAAAAATCAATTAAATTGCTATATGAATCTTTTTCTTGAGTTTAACCTCTGCAAATAAGCTCTAATATTCTCTACCAACATAAGAAAAACTTCTTCATCACCTGCCCTTATTTCTTAGAGTAATTCTTGTAAAATTTCTCTAATTTTGAAGAGCAATTGCATCAATATCTGTTTTTTTCTGATTTGAGTTTAACAAGAGGTAATAATACACTCTCGAATCCTTTAAACTTGTGATTTTTTGTATTAAATCTCTTCAAATATGATACCAGATAGATTATTAATCCAATTTCGAGACTATGCATGCTCAAATTTGTATGTAGCTTAAGTTTCATTGTACGTGTCACACCGTGCATATTATATGTGCACAAACTGTGTTGCTGTACAGGCTTATACATCAGTTTATTTTAGAAATGCTATAATTTTTACATCTTAATATTGATTAACCATATTCTCATATCATTAGAAAAATAATTCAATAAACTACAATTTATCCTACTATAGTGGAGTCTAATTTAGCCATTTATCTACCCAAAAATAGTCTGGAAATTCATTCATTACTGCTAATCCAAATTAGTAACTCAGCAAAGTAAGTCTGTAATAAAATAACTATAATTTTTGCTTTAGAATTCCGATTGAGCATATTCAAGGTTCATTGAAAAATAATTGAATTATGTAGAACTGATAAATATATTAGGCTCCAAATCAAATCTTATTAGAGTAAAAAATAATCTGAAAGTCTCAACTGTACCAGGTCTATAACAGTAGCAGCATATATATAGCAAAACAACTATAACTTTTGCTCTAAAACTCCAATTATACTCATTTTAGATTTATTGGAAAGATAATTGAGCTTTCTATAACTATATAAAATCTTAACCTTTAATTTCATTTTATACCAGTCAAACAAGACCTGAAAGTTTAACATGTCCACTGAGTTGCGGTCATATAGGTACACATATCATGTTTGTGCATATACTCCTTATTTAATTATATGATACCTATATACACATATTAAATCACTTTTGTTATCTTCAGTACATGGTGAATTCAGATCTATCATAACTCATTGTTAGGCATATATGCCATATTTGTGCATATACCACTTGACTAGAGATATAATATACATAGACACATATTTAATTATGCATGTTATTATTTGTACATATTATTCTTATTTGGAAATAATACCTTACGCACGTGAGCATATTGTGTAACTCTTATATATATTAGTATTACTTTTTTACTTGCTAGTATTAACGTGCGTATCATTTTATCTTCACCTGACTTACATGCGCACATGTTTAATTATATATGTTATTATTTATGCATATTATTCTTACTTGAAAATGATATATTGCGCACTAAACATGTCTTATAATTTTTGTACCTACTAGTATTACTTTTGTACTTGCTAGTATTGATTTGCATATCGTTTTATCTTCATCTAACTTGCATGAACATATGTTTAATTATGCATGTTATTACTTGTACATGTTATTCTTACTTAGAAATGATATCTTATATACGTGAACATATCCTATAACTCTTGTACCTGCCAGTATTACTCTTGTACTTGCAGTATTATTGTATGTATTGTTTTATATTCACCTGGTTATTAATATATGCACCTTTATTACATATGAGACGTTGATACTTAGCATTTATTGTATTATGAGTATAGAAAAAATGAATGGTAAAATGAAACATATATTTTGGGAGTTTTCTTATCTTACTTGAGATGCATTCACCAATCTGTGTACTGACACTATTATTTCTTTTACTTGTTTCGCCTAGTTGCATGCCATTCACTTGGGTCGTGGTCTCGGATATGCATGAAATATCCAGTTTGCTTAGCAGTGTGCCATCTAGTTCATGTGGGAACTAGTACTTAGGCCGTGGTACCGAACATGTGCGGTTTACTCCTAGAATACTTGAATACTCCCACAGTTCAGTTCCAAACTAATAGGATATAATATGCATCATATACTTCATAATTCTGATTATGTTTTGCATACCTTATACTTCATGATTCATATGCATGACCATATTATAAATACATATCATATACTTCATAATTTATATTATATTATACTTACTATATACTTCATGAGTCATGCGCATACACCTCTTACATTATCTCCTACTAGCATGCTACACACCACTCTTTTATGTAGTTTCCTCAGTACCATAAAAACTTGGATTTATATTCTTATTTGAATTCTAACTCTTAGTATTATCGCACCCCAAGTCTACCCGTCAAGGCAGTAGTATCCAATGAGAAGTACCAATCTCTCGGGATCCTTACTTCTAGGAGCAGACCGTCAGTAGCCGCTTTTCGTAGGATCTCCATTTCTTTTATGTATATATCACTTTGGCTGGTATGTGTATAGGTATCCTACTTTCTAGATCTGTCCGTGGTATCCGGATACTCTTGTATATATTCAGTACTTATGTTACTCTATTTTAATACTATACTTGACTCTACATGAGCAACTTTTTATGTACATATTGCTTATCATTCTAGTATAGTTGTTTTTGGATATTGATATATTTATACCTGTGTTATTGTGGCAGAAAGATTTGGACTTGTGGTATTTATTTTATATTTGCGCACTTACACATCTCTTACCTATGATTATATGAAAAAAAATATCTCTACATGCTAGTATTGAGAGTGTCTGATGATCACACCCTACCCATTATCGAATACACACTCGGGACTACTAGTGTGATTTGGGGTGTTATAGAGTGATATCCAAAATTATTTTTAATATTTGACCCATGACCTTAAAATTCTTCCACATTCATACAAACAATATCCATTAAAATTTTCTTATTTTCTTATCTTGTTTTATATCATATCCTTTGTTTCCAATCCTGATTATGTCATTATTCGACATGTGCTTATGATTTTATTGTTAGGAGTTTGTCGCAGATTATCAGATTTGTCTATATATTGATGACATATCACATCAAATAGTTATATATACGAAAACCAATATGATAATATCTAGGATCACAGGGTGAATATAGGGTAGCATATGACCTATACATTCATTTAAATATCCAATTAAAATAAAGACATACATGTAGGTTATGTTCACTATCTATTTGCTTGAGCGGAATATATATATATATATATATATATATATATATATATATATATATATATATATATATATATATATATATATATATATATATGAGAAAAATGGAAATGAGCTGACAGCTCACGCAAGTTATCTGAGCTGCAGTTCATTTCCACTATCTCTAATAATCTCTTTTAAAAAAAATATTTTGGATTATGATCTCGACCCCCTAGGGTTCACTCATACGCACATTCTTGGGTTTTAGTTTTGATTTGGTCCTCCATCAAGTTAACAAAAAATTAACGGTTTTCAATGAATAAAACATTTTGTATGCACTTGATGAAAGGGTAAATGAACTCCAAAATTTATGAAATTTAATCTGAAAGAAATTAAGGAAGTAGAGATAGTAATTGTTAAAAAAGAATTGAAGAAAAATCATTGATCGTTACAGTTTTGCCGCTAGCTCACGTAACTTTTCCTGAGCTGGCGGCTCACCTACAGTAATCCATATATATATATATATATATATATATATATATATATATATATATATATATATATATATATATATATATATATATTTAAACTTAATACTTTTATGTTAAAAAATGAAATGTAGTTATTTTCTCTACCAATCAGTTTTATCAAATGTTAACATTGTACTGATGGAGATTGAATACTCTACGGGGATGATATTTCTATGTTATACTTAACAAGGACTTCCTCTGCTTAACAAAATATTCAAGAGACATGTGGACCACTCTATGATTTGAGCTTATTATTAAATTATCAAGACTTTACAGTCCACCTTATTGTTGTCTTCCATTCTTTATTTAAATTTCGAGGATAATTTTTTTTGTTAGGTGAGTAGCCTGTGACAACCCTAATCCTTAAGCCCCTATATTGTTTATTCCATATCATCCATAGCAGCTCGGGAGTTCAGACACTATATGGGTGGATAATGAGTAAATTGAGTATATTCTTAATCTAATTTATAATTTCAAATCCCGCCGAGCAGGGCCTCTTATCTTATTATTTTGTGTATTTCCTTATTTTTCTTGAATTATTCTGGATCAACCAATTTTCAAGCAAATATCTAAATAAAATAATTAAATTAAATCAAGAATTTCAATCTTAACATCCTACTAACTTTAAAATCATCTCCAGTAGCCCAATATTCATCCTTGACCAATTTTGGATTGAATTTATCCTAATGGCAGTGTTATAATTAAAATGAAGTTTAAGGGTTTTTAACATGACAGAGTAGCCATCTTCTAGTGGTAATTTAACCCATCAAATAAATTCAACAAATCTGACAAAAATCAGTTTTTTTCCTCTTGTGTTCCTCTCTATTTTCTCTTAAAACTTTCAACCCTAAATCTTTCTCCAATTTTCTCAAATAATTCACCAAATATTCTGTCGGAGATTGGGCTGAAATTCCATTAAATTCTTATACATACATACATACATATATATATATATATATATATATATATATATATATATATATATATATATATATATATATATATATATATATATATATATATATATATATATAGGGATTACTGTAGGTGAGCTGTCAGCTCAGAAAAAGTTACGTGAGCAAGCGGCAAAACTATAATGATCCAATTATTTTTCTTCAATTTTTTTTTACAATTACTATCTCTACATTCTTCACTTCTTTCGGATTAAATTTCATAAATTTTAAAATTTATTTACTCTTTCATCAAGTGCATACAAAATGTTCTATTTATTGAAAACCGTTAATTTTGTGTTAACTTGATAGAGGACCAAATCAAAACTAAAATCCAAGAAATTGGGTATGAGTGAACCCTAGGGGGTCGAGATCATAATCCAAAAGAATTTTTTTAAAAAAGATTATTGGAGATAGCGGAAATGAACTGCAGCTCAGATAACTTGCGTGAGCTGTCAGCTCATTTCCTTTTTTCTCATATATATATATATATATATATATATATATATATATATATATATATATATATATATATATATATATATATGGATTAGTATAGGTGAGCCGCCAGCTCAGAAAAAGTTACGTGAGCTAGCGGCAAAATTATAATGATCCAATAATTTTTCTTCAATTTTTTATAATAATTATTATCTCTACCTTCTTAATTTCTTTTGGATTAAATTTCATAAATTTTGGAGTTAATTTACCCTTTCATCAAGTGCATACAAAATATTTTATTTATTGAAAACTGTTAATTTTTTGTTAACTTGATAGTGGACCAAATCAAAATTAAAACCTATAAAATTGAGTATGAGTGAACCCTAGGGGGTCGAGATTATAATCCAATTTTTTTTAAAGATTATTGGAGATAGTGGACATGAATTGTAGCTCAGATAATTTGCATGAGCTGTTAGCTCATTTCCATCTCTCTCTCTCTCTCTCTGTATATATATATATATATACATATATATATATATATATCTGTGTGTGTGTGTGTGGAAAAAGTGTATATAAGGTGACACCATAGGGGAGTTGCATATGAAAACGCCATAAATCTCAATATATACAGTGTTTGTGGAAGATCCAAACTATTAATTGTGATCTCCATATTATAAAGATGATGATATATAAAAAATCATGCATTTAGGTACGTTTTGACCGTACATTCGATATGTACAAAATGGACGGTTTTTCAACAATAGAATAAATAAACCTTCTTGATTGATGATAAAGAAGAAGTGTAAATCGTATGATTTTTCATATGCCATCTATTTAGAGCATAAAAATTATAATCAATTGTTCTAATCGTTCAAATCACTTTCTATATTGAGATTTAGGGTATTTTCATAAGCAACTTTTCTTATGGCATCGCCTTACATATAACATTCCCTATATATGTGTGTTTGTGTGTGAATGATTAATTATAAGTCGTAACTAATTCCTAACTTTTCCAACTTCTTCTTCATATGATCTTTTTTGAGGTTTGTTTGCTTCCATATATATGATAAAAGGTGGGGGGAAGCATCATATGCTCACACTTGATTCCATAAGTTGCTAATGTGGATCAATCAGTGACCTTGTAGTTAGTGTAGGTCAAGTATGACATCAGAGACGCTAACGAGAGCCTATCTAGATGTTCTGTTGGATCTAATGCACCCATGACTAGTACAAGGGCGGACTCAAAATCTAAGCAATGGTTAGATAATTAAAATTGTGAAAGGATGGAGAAGATGATTTTAACATTATAAATCTTTAATTTTAATATAGCCACTCGAGGGAATACCAAGCGTAGAATCTTCAAATATAGCTCTGAGTTAGCTTAGAAACCAGAAGGGCAACATTTTCTAGGCTAGTAAACATGATTCCAAAGATGAGTTTAATTATGGTTATTACCTGTAGATATTGGAAAGGTTTATATAAAAACTATATTGAGCAGAATAAGAGGCACAAGCAAAAAGGCTTAACAAACAATATCTTCTGCTTTTAGCTCAAAAAATGCTGCAAATGTCCGATGATGAGATGTTGGAGGGGCTACCCAATGAATTTTTCTCTTTTTTTTTTTTTTTTTGTTTGTTTGTTATAAGAACCTAAAATGCTTTTAATTTGCCTTGATTAACGAGTGTCATTGATGCCCGTGGGTCCAGATTCCTAGTTCTGATTATTGCAGTTTGGTTATCCATCTTCTTTCAGAGGCATGTTTGTTGCAAAGACATTTAGCAAAGGAGCAATTCTACCATGCTTCCATACATACTGAGCCTGTGAATTTTCCAAAATGATATATTCACGAAAATCTAATTTAGTTAAATAAGAATACCGCACTAATTTAGTAAAATAAGAATACAACACTAATTTAGTAGAAAAAAAACGGAAAATTCACCGGCGGTAAAGAGAGTTCCTTCACTGCCACTTAGGTGGCCCAATAAAATTATTACACATGGCACAACTCAAGATAACAAATAAAAGAACTCGCTTAACCACCCTTTGGGCGGCGCCACGTGCAATAATTTTATTGGGTCATCTAAGCGGTGGCGAAGGAACTCCCTTCACCGTCGGTGAATTTCCCATTTACTCTTAGTAAAATGGTGTTTTACTTTGCCGTATTTATCGTAGAAGGGAGAAGTACTTTAAGTTGATCATACTAAGGTTGTTTATTTGTCATGAAGTAGAGGAGGAAGTAGGCTAATATATGTTGGTGATTCCCCCCCCCCCCCCCCAACCCATCAGATCTTGCAAATATGATGAGATCAAAATATCGTGATCATCAAGATAGAAAATACAGTAAATATACAAAGGACACAAAATTTAATGTGGTTTGATCTATCAAGTTCGACCTAAATCTACGGAAACAACAAGATAGATTCATTATGTGGAAAAAGTTACAAGAAAAAAAATCTAAGTATCTATTTACCTCTCGCATCTCTCATAATAACAAATGCTCTCTTCCCTGTCAACTGTTCTAATCTCTCATCTCACATATAAGAATATATATAATGCTCATATCGCAATATATATCAGTATTATAATCTAATTGGTATTCCAATTAAATTAGGATACCATCAACTAACCCAAGTCCAACTGAACTGAGACTCATTACGATCCCCGATCGTATCTGGATACTCAACTGATGCGAGACATAAGTCCAATAATCTCCATCTTGGCTGTTGAAGAAACTTCGTTATTCTCGTCATTCACTTCGTAGATATCCAATGCACATGCACCATGCTTCATATACCAAGAGCAACCCATATAATCATCACCATTTCCATACTTGAATACTCATGATCACTAAACTATGCTATCATCTGAGCATTTATAATCACTAAACAGTACTCTCTTGAACACTTCACGACTAGTACACTGTGCTCTTCATCGAGTGCTCATAATCGATACACCATTCTTCATTGAATATTCACGATTACTATACCATGCTTTTCACTGACCGCTCATAGTTAATACACTGTGCTCCACTTTAGTCAAGCACTAAGATCACCTGAGCACTTACAATCACTTCTTATGTCATGAACCAAATAAAAGTGATCACTACACCATACTCTACCTTGATCCAAAGAACCATGACCAAATTTAGAGATAAATATAGATTATTATATATTATCATGTGTTACATCATATTATGAAGTAACCTGCATCTATCACCATTGAAGTACTACACCGTACCTTTTCATCATACAATCAACCAACCATCAACTATTGATCATTTCAGTCAATATTGACCCCTTGATCACTATTGATCACGACTGATCTGCACAAAATCTACTCCGAACAATAAATTTTCCTCATTCCGCATCCATCACTGTGTCTGGAAAACTAAAAAATATAGGATTTGACTCCTTAATCACCTTAATTGGATACCGATTCCTCGATCTATGCTCCGATCAACCACGGTCCTTGATTTACACATCTGAATCCATCTTAGCCCTCAGCCACTCCTTTTGGTGTGCATTGCTAAAGCTTGCAGTCATGCACGTCGTCGGTTGCACCTCGCTAGTTCATTTTTTTTATTCTTCGTCTTCTTACAATATTTGCCTTAATACCTCACCAACCTTCTTACCAACTCGATATCAGATTCACTATCTCGTGACCTCGATCTAGGATATAACCCTAGCTCTAAGGCCACTTATTTGGGATTGAAACCCCCATCAGATCTTGCAAATATGATGATATCACAATATTGAGATCATCGAGAGAGGAAATACAGTAAACACAAGATGAATACAAAATTTAACATAGTTCGATCAACTAATTTCGACCTACGTCCACAGGAAAAATAAGTGAGATTCATTATGAGAAAAATGTTTTAAGAAAACATGTAAGTATCTCTCTACTCCTCGCTTATTTCATAATAACAAAGGCTCTCTTTCAATCAATTGTTCTAATATTTTATCTCATATACAAGAGATATATAGTGCTCATATCATAATAACACTATCATAATGTAATTGGTGGTCAAATCCAATTATTTTACTATCAGCTGACCTAAATCCAATTGAATTGAAACTATTTGCAATCTCCGATCACATCTACATACTCAATATATATGATACACAAACCCAACACTACACATACCAACATGTATTTTAATAGTTGTTTGCCATAAAATTTTAAATGATTCTTTATTGAGATTTTTCAATAAAAAATTATAATTATGAACGATTTTTCGTTTACAGAAGATGAGAAAAATCTAATTCACTCTATGTTTAAAACTGGGCTCAAGAGTACCCATGGAGGAGATTGATCATTCTCTCCGTTGACACTCTGTACAAAAATTTGAATTGGCGAAATTTTTGAGATTTTGATAGCACCAGCACTTAAGCAAAAATAGCTTTTTTTTAATACTAATCTCCAGATGCCTTTTTCTACCTAAACTTTTGTTATTTATAGAGATTTGGAGACTTTTGAGCTGATGTAACTATCTTATTGTTGGCCTCCATGATCTAAGA
Source organism: Dracaena cambodiana (assembly GCA_036321105.1). Lineage (NCBI taxonomy): Eukaryota > Viridiplantae > Streptophyta > Magnoliopsida > Asparagales > Asparagaceae > Dracaena > Dracaena cambodiana. The sequence continues at coordinate 63,452,737 of JAYEPQ010000002.1, forward strand.
ATTAATTCTTCGCCTTTTGGTCTGGTGGATTTGTATTAAATCTCCAGAATTTGTAACCGACGTCTTTAATTTTTTGGGTTGTAACTGAAAAAGCAAAATGAGAATCTCAATTTTTAGATTCACGTTTCCTTTAAATAGTAATCGGAACGTAAATTTCAAACTTTAGATTCATGGTTCTTTTAGACCGCCACTGGGATGCGAATCTCAAACTTTAGATTCACAGTTTTGGTGTGATTACAACTGGATCACGGATCTCAAAATTTAGATTCATGGCTCCTTTGGATTATAACTGGACCGCAGATTTCAGACATTATAATCGCCGTTCCTTCAGACTGTAACCAGAATGTGAATCTCAAACTTAAGATTCACAACTTTGTTAGACTACGAATCTCAAACTTTAAATTCGCGGTTATGTTATGATGGCATATTCACTTTTTACATAGTATGCTTCGGTGCGATGATAAGACCCTACAGGGCCCACTCTTTATTAAGTCTGCAAATCTAGAGAAAGAGATTCACACTTCAGCTTTAATCGCGAATCAAAAATCGCATCTCATCTTTTATGGAAAATAAAGCACAGTTCTGTGAAGACCACGTCTTATTTCTCTTATAGTTTATATACGCGGATCTCTCTTTATGAAAGATGATCCTCAGTTAAAGAAAATTCTGCCAACAAAACTCCATGGTTTTAGAAGTGTTATGAAATACTTTGGATATTTTTGGCTGAAATACAATCTTCGCATTTTGAGAGGAAATACGACTTTGTATTAGAATTGTGAATTTCGTGCTTTTGGAAAATGCACGACTCTGCATTGGAGCGACGAATCTCGCGCTTTTGCATAGAGCACGACTCTATATTAAAGTTGTGGATCTCGCGCTTTTGCATAGAGCACGACTTTACAAAATTTGCGCTTTTGCAAGAGATAATTTTTAATTTAGAAAATTTGGAGAAAAAAGTTTTGTTTGCCAGAGGTAATTTTTAACTTAGCAAATTTAGAGGAAAAGAAGTTTTGTTTGCCAGAGGTAATTTTAAACTTAGCAAATTTAGAGGAATAGAAGTTTTGTTTGCCAGAAATAATTTTTAACTTAGCAAATTTAGAGGTAAAGAAAAAGAACGCGACTTTATAAAATTTGCACTTTTGCGAGAGATAATTTTTAACTTAGCAAGTTTTGGGGAAAAGAAAAAGAGCATGACTTTACAAAATTTGCAGTTCTGCCAAAGGTAATTTTTAACTTAGAAAATTTGGAGAAAAAGTAATTTTGTTTGTCAGAGGTAATTTTTGACTTAGCAAATTTGGAGGAAAAAAAGTTTTGCTTGCCAGAGATAATTTTTAACATAGCAAATTTGGAGGAAAAGAAAATGAACGCGACTTTACAAAATTCACGACTTTTTACGGAACTCTGATTCCAGAATAGAGAATCTCAAACAAGAACGAGTTCACGGGATTAACCTTTCAATTGAAAGATAAGAATAATATTTCTTCAGAAATTTTTTATTGATTGACATCATTATTTTATCACTACTTGGTTTTACCAAATGATATGTACCATTAGAATAGACTATATCAACGATGAAAGGTCCTTCCCACTTTGGTTAGAACTTTCCTTTAGATTTTTTATTGGTTTTGATTAGTCTTCTTACTGAAAGAACTAGATTTTCTTTCTTGATAGTTCTTTGTCTAACATTTTTATTAAAAATTTTGGAGATCATGCTTGGTGAAGTTCAATACTTTGTTGAGGTTCCAAACGCTTGTCATCAAGAACTTCTAACTCCAGAAGTCTTTATCGATATCTTTCTTTTTGTATCATTTTGGTTGCTATTGTGACTTTTAATGAAGAAATTTGAATTTTCAAAGGTAATACTATTTCAAACCCGTATACCAAAGAAAATGGCGTAGCATTTGTAGGAGTTCTGACAATAGTTCGATGAGCCCAAAGACATTCTCCAAACTTTTCATTCCAATCTCGTTGGTTGGATGAAATGAACTTTTTAAGAAGCTTCACAATAATTTTATTGAAAGCTTCTGCCAAATCATTGGCCGTTGGATAGTATGGAGATGAAGCTACACTTTCAGTTCGATACTTATTGCAAAACCTAGAGAATGACTGACTCACAAACAGAGGTCCGTTGTCATGAATGATTCTTCTAGGTACTCCAAAGCGGTATATAACATGATGTCTGATGAATTTAATCACATCTGAAGATTTTACTTCAGTTAAAGCAACAACTTCAATCCACTTTGAAAAGTAATCTGTTATAACCAATTTAAATCGATAGCCTCTTGTTGAAGGTAGGAAGACTGATCCAATAATCGTCATTCCCCATTGTTCAAATGGCCATGATTAGCCGTTGGGTGGAGATACTCTGGGACTTGATGTTTGAAGTCTGCATGTATCTGACAGGCTCTACATTTCTTAGTATAAATATCTGCGTCTGTCATCATTTTGGGTCAGTAATAATCCATTTTTCGGATTCTATTCCAGAGTTTTGGTTCTGGTTGATGTGCTCCGCAAATGCCGTTATGAGCTTCTTCAAGTCTTCTTGAGCTTTTTTATTAGAAAGACAACAAAGGAAAATCACATCGTAAGATTTTCTATATAATGTCTGTAGTTCGGCATTATAATAGAATCGAAGAGCACTTCTTTGAATTGCTGCTGCTTCTTTAGGATCTCCTGATAATATTCTATAAAGAACATAATCTATGTAAGGAAATCGCCAGTCTCTTGGCTCAAGATTAGACTCAAGAGCATAAACTTTATCTGCTTCTTGTTTCTTATCTGAATTCAGTTCCACCACAAGCTCATACTTTGGGCAAAACAATTCTTTACTATCCTCTATTACACATTTGTTAGTGTTTCTGGATAATGCTAAAGTAGTAGCCAAGAAAGCTAGTGCATCTGCATAATCATTTTGGAGATGCAGTACATGACTGATACAGAAACTATTAAACCTATCAACCATTTTTATTACTGCTTGGTAATATAGAAACAAATCTTTATTTCTTACTTCATATTCTCTTCTAACTTAGTTTATAATAAGTTGGGAATCTCCATATGCTTCTAAATACTTCACCCCCAGCTGTTTGGCTATTTTTAAACCAACCATGAAGCCATTGTATTCAGCAACATTATTAGAGCATGAACTTATCAATGAGTATGCTCCAGAAATAATATAGTTATAGGGAGAAACAAAAATAACCCCCACTCCTGCTACGATCTTTCCTTGAGATCCCATTCCAGAAGCGCCATCAAAGAAAAGTTATCATATATCTTCTATAACAGTATTTACTTCAACAGTTTCTTGTTGAATATCTTTCTTCGAAATTATATTTCCTTCACCTACTTTACCAGGGATATTCTCATACAATTTTGAAGATGCTGGAGTTGTGTGTTCAGCTAAGAAATCAGCTATAGCTTGTCCTTTAATTGATTTTTGTGGAATGAAATGCATATCATATTGTGATAGTAGAATGACCCAATTAGATAATCTGGAATTTTATGACCCCGGCTTGGTCATTAATATTCTTAAGGGAATAACTCTCGATATAACGTGGATTGTTTGTCCCAGTAAATAGTGTCGCATTTTTTGTATTGCAAACACTAAAGCCAGATATTTTTTTCCACTGGATTATATCGATGTTCAACTCTAATCATCATTCTACTGAGATAATAAATGGCTTGTTCATACCCTAATTTATTCTTTTGCTCCAATAAAACTCCCAATGAATGATCCATAACTCTCACATATAACAGGAAAGGTATTCTTGAGAATGGAGCTACAAGAACAGGTGATTTGGTGAGATATTTTTTGATTTCTTCAAATGCTTTCTGGCATGTATCATCCCAAATGAATGATACTCTTTTCTTCATCAACCGTGTAAAAGGTTGGCATTTTTCAAATAAATTTGATATGAATCTGTGAATGTATGCCAACTTACCTTGCAATCCTCTCAATTCTTTGAGATTTTGAGGTGGCAGCATATTTTGGATTGCTGTAATTTTGTCTGGATCAAGATAAAATCCTTGGGAAGTAACTACAAAGCCAAAAAATTTTCTACTGGAAACCCCCACAAAAGATTTAGTAGGATTCATCTTAAATTGGTATTTCCGCATGAGATTGAACATGATTCTCAAATCACGAAGATGATCATTCTTGTTCTTATTTTTAATTGCCAGATCATCTACATAATATTCCACTGTTTTTCATAGATGTTCTTGGAATATCATGTTCATGGCACGTTGATGTGAAAAATTTACTGCAAGTGCACACTGTCAGTTGTAGCGCTAATAGGTTATTTCCACGAGGATTTAAGGTGTTTTACTATTCTCACTAATTCTTTAGTTCTAGCAGATTAACTACTAAATTGGATTTGAGTTATTCTAATTAGCCTAAGATATATAATCCACTAGTTTCCAACCATGCATTACTTCTATTTTCTTTTTCCTATCATAAAAATTTGATCATTTAGTTTTAATCTTTATTTAAAGTGTTCTAAGCATGTTTTATCAAGTGGTGTGCAAGTATAACGCATCAAAAATACAATTTTTCATAAAAAAATAAACTAAATCATTAGATAACTCTGATAAAGATGAAAAGTAACAACCCCAAACCCTAACTAAGTATAGGCTATCAAGAAATCTAATTCAAGTATAGCCTATCAAAGAATTGATCTACGAGTTATTATATTTTAATCTTTTCATTGAAAAATCTTATTTTTATTATTTTATTTAGGAAGAAAACACTAGAGAGAAACTACATGGTGGATTTCTAGTTTCATCTACATTCTAGAGCTAAACTACATTAGCTACTCATAGTTCTAATTAGTAAAATCATATTTTTCCTAAAAAGCAATTAAAGTTTTACACTAGAAATCAATATAAATCTATCTAGAAAGTAATTATAAGAAAATTACCTAACAAACAATGATGAGCAGAAAATGGTACCTCTGGAGTTGGTACGGCGACAGTCACCCCTTCAGCAAATCCTAATTTTATTCAATAATTTTCGTGTACAAAATTACATCATAAAAATCCTAGATTATAAGGATACAGTCCATATATAGGCTCGGAGAACCAAATCGTAATCTGAGTACAAGTGAGTAACTACATAATTAAATCAAAGACACTATTAAAATTTCATCAATATTGAGCCCCACTTTGCCACTAATTAGAGGCAATTGCCGCGAATTGGCTTCAAAATTATGAGCACTTGGTCTCTCTTTTCTTTTGAATAAGTCTCTTGTCTTTTTACTTTGATTGGAATGACTATATTAGATTTTGGTGCTCTGCAGCTTCATGATCTTGTAGTTTTACTCATTTTTAGCTCTTTTCTGAACTTGGTTTCCTAATCCGGGTCTGAGTTTATACCATCTCCTTGTAGAAATAGGTTTACCTGAAAATACACTAAAATACCTGAGTAGCATTATTTAAATAAAAAACAGATAATATGGAGGCTATAAATATGCAATATATGACACTCATCACACGTTGATATGTAGCACCAGTATTTTTCAGACCAAATGGCATGACTAGTTAACAGTATACTCCAAATGGCATTCTGAAAGATGTATGCTTCTCATCATCCGAAAACATCTTAATTTGGTTATATCCTGAATATCTATCTATAAATGACATCCTTTCATAGCCACAAGTATTGTCAATCATGACGTCCGTAATAGGTAAAGAAAATTCATCTTTCAGGCATGCTTCATTCAAATCCCTGAAATCAATGCAGACCCTGATTTTTTTCATTCTTTTTAGTTATGAGGACTATATTCACGACCTAGTCTGGATATTGTTCTTCGCGAATGAAGCCTGATTCAATTAATTTTTTGATTTCAGATTCAATTGCCTCCATAATTTCAGGTTGGAACCTCTGTTGTTATTGTTTTACTGGTGAACCGCGACTTTTGGGCGAGTCCTGGCATATCTTCATAATTCCAGGCAAAAACATCAATGTACTCTCGAATGAGAGAGATCATTTCTTATTTTTCTTCTGAAGATAAATTTTTACTTATAAATATGGGTTTAGGGTTAGTTTCGTCACCCATATTTATTTGGATCATTTTATCTTCAGTTGGAGGTTCTTTTTATTCAAATTGGATTTCCCACTTCATATTGAGGTGTTTTGCCCAAAGATTATCTTTGATTGGTGATAATTTATCATCTTCTTCTTCATCTGCAGAGATCATATTGATGGAAACTTCTTGAAAAATAGCACCAATGCTTACATCTGAATCTCAACACGATGATTCTGACAAATGAGTTTGCTGTCTTTTTTTTTATTGCATATCCGAAAGATATTCAGGAGTGACAATATATCTTAACCCCGTGCCAGTTTTATCATAATAATCATTCATATTTTCTTTCGGAATAAAAGGTTGAAGGATTGTTTTCCTCCCTTTTTCAAAATTTAACCCTTTGTCTTGGGCTAAGTTATATCCCATTTTTTTAAATTAACTTATGAAATTTTTTATCATAATGAAAGAACTCAGAATTTTTCTGTTCTTACTCAGAATCTAAATGTTTTCCTTTATTCTTGTTATTTGCATTTCCAAATATCATAGGTTTTTTATTTTTATTTTTAGGAGGAACTTCAAAAATAGTTTCATTTGCATCTCCATCGTCATCACTTTGTATGTAAAAGAATGATCGAATGGGTACTTGAAATGAAGCTAAAGAATATATTTTATTTAGGTGATCACTGACCACATTAGTACTAGTACTTGAGAGTTCAAAATCAACACTAAAAGAATAAGCAAACTCTATATCTTCATTAATTATTCACTCACCATCAGAATTGGTGGTGTCATTTACATCAAGACCTTCAAAACTTATTACAATTCTCAGATTTCATTATCGGATTCCGGATTTTTCGGATCCTAATTCAGTGTCAGCTTCATTGTCGCTATCAAATTTTTCTAGAGCAGGTTATTTAGCTGCATTAAATGTGTCTTGGTATAGCAACGCGTCAGTAAAGTAGTTTTCTACTCCTTTAAAGGGTTGCTTTTCTGCCACCAGGGTCTTCACATTCCTATCTTTGTCTACATATTCATGCATTGATGAAGTGTAGAAGGGATAATGAGGTTGATATGAATCCACAGTCTTCCGAGTAGAAGATTATAAGACGTGTCAGTATCTATTACGTAGTATGTGACTTCTGTCTTCAAATCTCCAATCTGACATGTTAACTTTATCTTGCATAGTGGTCTGCTACCATTAGCGTTGAATCCGAAAATGGTAGTTTTGTTGATGCCAATCTGCTCATTGGGACTCCAAGATATCGCAGCATCCGTCTAGGCATTATACTTAGGACGGATCTAGGATCAATTTGGATTCAGTCAATCTCTAATGACCTTATGTATCCTTTGTAATAAAAAGGATGATGATATTTATTATTTTTCACTTGCATATCTTCTGGAGAGAAGGTTATGTAAGGAATCTTTTTAGAAATTTGATGGCATACTATGCAGAGTTCTTCTTCTTCAATTGTCTCTGGAATTTGAGTCAAGAACACTTTCAGAATCTTACAGAGTTTCTCTTAAAACTTCTCTAGTTTGCCTAGATAGCTTTAGGAGCTCATACAAAGTAATTCTTGTAGAAATATTGGTCATCTTGTAGAAATATTGGTCAATTGCGCCAATACATCAAATTTGAACGGTTTCTTAGAACTTTCTGCAGCTCTTTTTATTTGCTTTTAAGAGGTTTGTCAAATTTAAACTCTTTTGGCTTTTTTTTTTTGGATATAACTAAGAATCTACTACTTGATCATAATTTTTCAAGTATTCTTTATCTAAACGAATCCCAGAAGGCTTTGGTTGATTCGTGTTAATTGCTAAAGAATCCTTTGGCTCTTCTTCTTTTGAGTCTGATAGAGAGGGAATTTCTGCATCATCCTCAGAAATTGCAGTAATAATGTTAGAGGTAAAAATCTTCCCTTTTGATTTATTCTTTGATGAATTTGAAATCCATTGCTTGTCTTTAAGGAGTTCTGGATGTACCTATATTATATCTCTTTTTGAGATTTCAAAGAATGTAATCCTTTCTTTTGTTATTGATGAGGATCATAAATCACAATTCTCATTGTGCCTTTGGGAATGAACTGAACTCCATCTTAAACAATCGACTCTATCCATTCAGGAGCTTTTCCAAATCTAACAGTTACCATATTCACTGTTACTCTCTTCTGATCTTCTCGTAATTTGATGACCTTAGTATCCACCAGAGCCTGAATCTTATCTTTAATGGTATAACAATTTTGAGTGGGATGATTAATGATCATATGATACACACAATAATTAGGATTATTAACTTTCTCAATTTCTTCAGGTCGCTTGGATTCTGGTAGCTTCAATATATTCTTAGTCATGAGTAGATTGAAGATAGTATTAGTATGCTCATATTTAAAAGAATATTATTTCTGAGGGAATCGTGGTTGTGAAGGATTCTTTGGAAAATACTATGCAGAATTTGGTGTATCAGTTGCCATTGTCTCTTTCTCTTTGTGTTCCTTAGGTCGAGAAGACTGGTGCGATCTAGAATTATTATTTTTCTTTGGTTTCTCTCCTTTTTTTTTCCTTCTTCAAGGCTTTGTATAATTTCTTCAGTTTCTTCAGTTTGTAGTAAAAAATCTTTCCAAGTAGAAGACTTTACAGCCCTTATTCTAGCAAAAACTTTGGTGGAGAGATTGTGTCGGTAAGTTTCTACCAATGTTTTCTCTGGCATCCCATGCGGACATCTTAGAAAATCATTTCTAAATCTTTTTATAAAATCTCGAGTTGATTCTCATTTCTTTTGCTTTCTGGCCAAGAGTGTTGACATTGAAACTTCCATATAATTTTCATAAAATCTTGTTAAAAGGCTTTTTCAATGTCATTCCCGAATTGATGGTTCCCGATTCCAACCTTTGGAACCATTCAAATACTAGACCTGTTAAGGCACTAATAAAGACTCGTATAATGATCGGGTCATTTTCAGTTAAATAGCCCGTCTGTGACTTAAAATAGTAAAGATGTTTATTTGGCGATCCTTTACCATCGAATGATTTGAGCTTCAATAGTTTGTAATTCTCCGGGAATGGTATATTTTCCCATTCTATCGGATATGGTCTTATAATCCCTAGCTCTTGCAAATCATTTTTATGCATGAGAGCATCAAGTTGATTTTGAAAACTCTCCTTGCAAGCAGTGTTCGTATTTCCTTCTTTATTCAGATCTCTTTTTTGATGATGAGAGTGTACAGAGAAATTATCTTCTTCTTCATGACGATCCTCATTATTTTCATTCTCATCCCTAGGAGGAACGCGGGATGATTCTTCTGTATTCTTTCCTTTGTCATTTCTTGGATTGCGTAAAGTTTTAGAAGAAGATTCTCCTTTATCATTTCTTCTTACTTTTTCCAAGTCCAACAAGACATAAAGCATATATCTCTGATTTTATTGATAGTATTTTGCTATTGTTGGTTGGTCTTATCCTGTTCATCAATCCTTCTCATGAATTCTTCTGGAGTATTTTGTGCCATATACACGGATATGGAGTTTTCAAAGAAAGAGTCCGATGTCTGAGACTCAGTCACAACTGAATTTACTGTGTTTTCTTCATCAGAAAAGACTCCAACCATTTTGTCTATAGTCTAATGGTACTGTTACATTTTTCTTGAGTCGGGTGTTCTGAAAAACACCCCGCATCTCACTGAATACACTCTTCGAACCTGAAGAATGCTCGGAATCAGAGGAATCTTCTCTAGAGAATTTCTTTGTTTTCTTTTTCTTTTTCTTCTCGAAACTTATCATATTAGATGATACCCAGGGTATTCAGGCTCATAATATTCATGCTTGTTAGGGCATTTCCTTTTTATAGTTGAGACGAAGATGTCGTAAGTCGGTTAAAGACTGATTGTTTAGCAGGGACCACCACACATTGGTAATGCGATATCACTGCATTGATCAATTGCTCACAATAACAATGAGACATTCGAGATTTTTCTCTCTTTTCATTGAGAAATTCTCTGAGGTCTCATGTATCGGAGCTCATTGTTTTGCTAATGGAGGTGTCATTGCCTCCAAATGATATCTTTGGGATGGGAGTTTCTATCCCTTTGAAAATTCTAGGAGCAAATTTTACTTTAGCCATAGTAGTGGATGGATGAACTTCTAGAACACGAGGTTTAGAGGCTAGTTCTTCTTTAGAAGCACGCTTTTGAAAACTGCACTTTTCTGTTGGCACGCGAATTTGCGGTTCGCGTCTATTTGTAAAAACACAATCTTGAACATCACGTTTATCTCCCGAGGCATGAGGGGGGGGGGGGGGCTTCGCCTGGTTTGTGGAACGCGAATGTAAAGTCTGCGTTTGTAATTATAAATAAATTTGGTAGGTGTATGGTGTTTTTTTATAAGAAACACGAGTAAATCCATCTGCATCTTGATTTTTCTTTTTGTCATCTGGAACCATTAATTCGCTCTTTGGTCTCCATATTTGAGCTGTACGTCTTCGTGATTGTGGTTCAATAACTTTTTGTTGCTTCATGGCTTTACGGAAAATGCAAGCTCTGCTTCTTCATAAGTTTCTTCTCATCATGCGGGTGAGAGAAACCTTATTTTCTGAGTCATCTTCTTGACAATCAGAAAATGGTCGTTTCTCCTTGTTATTATGGGATCCTGATCCATCTTCTTGAGGAGATCCTCATGGGTCTTGGTTGGAACTAGCCCCGAGTTTTGTGCTGATGAAGGAGATGATTCTCCTTTGAGACTATATTGGTTTGAGTAGTCTTTTGGTTGAACTCCTATCTTTGAAACCTCTTTAAAGGCTGAGCCGTTAGAAATCTTACGGTATTTCCGTAAGGAATTAGGGCTTCTAGAGCTAGAGGAGAGGAATTCTTCATATTTCTCCTGATCAAACTCAATGATGAGTGATTCAACCATACTATCAACTGAAATATTATCAGATTGAGCTGCAACCTTATCATCAGTGATGATAGGTGTCTCCAGCTAAAATTTTGAGTTGGCGAAGATTTTAAAATTTTGATAGCACCAATACTTAAGCGAAAATAGATTATTTTAATACTGATCTCCAGATATCTTTTTCTGCCTAAGTTTCTGCTATTTATAGAGATTTGGAGACTTTTAAGTTGATATAACTATCTAACTGTTAGCCTTCATGATATAAGAATTAGTTCTTTGCCTTTTAGTCTAGTGGATTTGTATTAAATCTCCAGAATTTATAACCGACGTTTTTAATCCTCTAGGTCATAACTGAAAATCAAAATGCAAAACTCAATATTTAGATTCGTGTTTCCTTTAAACCGCAATCGGAATGCGAATCTCAAACTTTATATTCACAGTTCTTTCAGACTGCCACTGAGATACGAATCTCAAACTTTAGATTCATAGCTTTGGTGTGATTACAACTGGAACGCGGATATCAAATTTTGAGATTCGCAGCTCCTTCGGATTATAACTGGAATGCAGATCTCAGACTTTAGATTCGTGGTTCTTTCGACCTGCAACTGGAATGCGAATCTCAAATTTTAGATTCGCGGCTTTATTGGACTGCAAATCTCAAAGTTTAAATTCACTGCTTTGTTGTGATGGTATGTTCGCTTTTTGCATAATATACTTGGGCTCGATGATGAGACCCTGCAGGGCCCACTCTTTATTAAGTCTGTGAATATAATGAAAGAGATTCACACTTCAGGTTCATTTGCGAATCAAAAATTGCGTCTCATATTTTATGAAAAATAAAGTACAGTTCTGTGAAGACCACGTTTTATTTCTTTTGCAGTTTATATATGCGGATCTCTCTTTATGAAAGATAATTCTCAATAAAAGAAAATTCCGCTAATAACAACCAAAAAGTAAATTGGAGACTAAGCATATATGACACCATAGTTTCAATTTATTACTCCTTACTTTATTTTTTCAGTTAAAAAAATTAATTAAGCTCTCGAAAAAAAAAGACAAAATATCTGTGTTTTTTTATAAAATATTGGAGTAATAATATTTTTGTATGCATCTGGTCCCGTTCTGGGTCAAATGCTAATATTATTGCAAGTTTGTCATGGACAGACGTAGAAATCACCAAACATCTACCACCCATGAGGTATAAAATCGTGTGGTCATTTCTTAACCTATATCAAGTGGTCATGAGGGAGTTGTGTATTATCTTCTTTAGATTATGCATGTCAATTGGCACACATATCAAAAGTAAGAAAAAAACAGAAGAAAAAGAAAAAGGAAATGGCAATTACCATCTGCGCGTCTTCTTCATTGCCCTTCTTTAGCCTCTAAGCGGCTAAGCCTAGTAAATCTCGAATCAGCATTATGAGCACACAAGTCCTCTTCTCCATTTCTTTTGAGGGACCCAGCTGAGATGACTCTCTTTGAACAGCTCGTTAGTTGCGGGGTCTGATTGATTTGCTGTTGTCTATTTGCTGCTGATGCCAGCGATACCATATAGTGTACGGTTGTCGTCTTGAAAGTCTTGTGGTTTATACGGACCATCTTTCTACAGCCACATCTGCATTAAAAGCATGATCCTGATTGATTTGTTTTTATAGATGCCTCTACAAACTAATTGGATTATTTAACACGGGTTAGGGATGACAAATAGATTAGACGATCAGTTTCCGTGCTCAGCACGACACCCGTAGGCATGCCGTGTCTAGCCTGTCATGTCACCCCGCCCGAGCCAGGGTGGCACTGGCTGGCGGCATGCCTCGGCACGGACATACCGGGCACGACATAGTATGTATTTTTTTTTGAATTATTACCATTTATAGCCATTAAGGAGTGGGTTTGCAATTTTTTACATAGAACCCTCCAACGGCTATCAAAGTAGCCGTTTGGGGGGTGGAGTGTTTGCAAAAAAAATTTGCAAATCTTTTTCCCTAACGGTCAAAATGGTCGTTGGGAGGTTGTTTGCAATTTTTTTGCAAAAAAACTTCTTCATCCCGCTATAAATACCCCTCATTCCTCCAATTTCATTATTTTTCATAATTCTCAAACTCTCCTTAATATTCAACTTTCTCTAATATTTCCAAATACAAAATTCTCCTATGAAACTTCATCCATATTTCATCAAGATTTAAAACTCAAAAGCAAGCATTCAGAAGAGATCTTCCAAGCAATCAATCTTCGGTTTCAACTCTAATATGCGTCATAGTCATACAAAAAAAAATAGAGATATCTAATATGCCTGAAGAACAGCCCACCGAAATCACAATACCCGAAATCCAAATAACCATTTCTGGTAGGACTTCAAAATCGGATATATGGAATCATTTTGAAAAATTTATAGAAGATGGTATTAGGATAGTTAGATGCAAGTATTGTCAAAAACCCTATTCATTCTCTAAAGGAAGTGGAATAGGTCACTTTAAAAGACATTAAGAAAAAACATGCCCACTAAATGAGCCACAACAACATAATTAAATACATATGGAGGAACTTTAGGAACGTTTAAATATAATCATATATCTGGTAGAGAACAATTAGCAACATATATAATACATGTCGAACAACCCTTCTCTATGGCTGAAAACCCCAAATTTGAAAAATTTATAAGAATGATACATAACCCAGAATTTAAAAAAGTCTCACGCTCAACATGTAAATCCGATATTGTAAAAATATATAAAAATAAGAGAAAAATTTTAATTATCATTTTAACTTATATAATTTATAGAGTTATAATAACTTTGGATTGTTGGGAGGCCTTAAATGGTAATCATCATTTACGTGTAATGACCCTCTACATAGATCAATATTGGATAATACAAAAAAACAATAATAGGGTTTAGGAGATTTGAATTTCCACACAACGTACATAATCTTTCACAATCCTTATTAAGCATTTCTTTGGCATTTAGAATAGAAAGAGGTTTTTTCATTTCTTCCGATAATGCTTCAGAAAATATAGCCACAATAGAAATTTTGAAAAATATTACTAAACCGATTTTAGATGGCAAATTATTTTATATTAGGTGTCTTTGCTACATAATTAGTTTGTGTGTGTGCAAAGTAGATTAAGAGTAGTAACTAATTCAATAACTAAATTTAAGAACACAATATCATTTACAAAATGTATTGGGCTAAGAAGACAAACATTTAAAATCTCACAAAAAAATTTACCCCAAGATATAAGAATAAGATGGAATTCTTCTTACCCCAAGATATAAGAATAAGATGGAATTCTACATTTAAAATATTTGACGAGACAATTAAATATATAGATGTAGTAAATATGTTTAATAAAATAGAATTACCATCTTGCAGTTTGGATTTTAATGAATGGAATAATTTGAATTGCATCTGTAATTTTTAAGTAAATTTTAAGATGCAATTAGAGAACTTTCAATCACTTACTACCAACCTACACAGATTAAACTTTATTATTTAACTGAAATTATTTCAGTTTTTAATGAAAATAGGAATAACCTAATTCTTGAAGATATTGTAAAGCTCATGAAAATTAAATTTAGTAAATATTTTAAAAATTTTCCATACTTATTATATTTTGCAATCGTTATAGATTCATATTATAAATTAGATGGAATGGAAATTTTATTAAATTTATTTCATACAAATATGTGTTAGACAAATAATGTTCACGATTTAGTTAATGATATTAGAATATGTTTAGATATTAGGTACCATACATATTAAGCTATGTATGGTGATAAATCACAAAATACAAATAAAGCCATTGTTAAAGAAAATAAAAAACTAATAATATCATCTATATTCCACCATAAAAAACCTAGGCAATCTAGTTTCAATGAACTTCACTATTATTTAGAAAGAGCCAACGCAGATAATTTGCCACCTGACCGTTATGAAAATTATGATATTTTGGCCTAGAGGAAATCATAGGAGAAAATATATCTTGTGCATTTCAATATGGTCTGTGATCTACTAACCTCTCGGGTATCCACAGTAGCATCGGCGTTTGTTTTTAGTGCATGTGATAGAGTGTTAACGGAGTGGAGTAGCTCAATGACAGCAAATACATTGAGAAATGTGTTTGTTTGAAGAACTAGCTCAACGCTGAATAAAAAGATCAAGGAAGATCTAACAAGTTGGAGTAAAAGAACTGATCTAAGGAAGAATAAAAATTGAAGGTTTCTACATTATTAAATCTTTATTTTTTTTCCTCTTCACAATTGTAATTATTTTATTTGAATTCTCCAATTGTAATTTTTTCATGTATTTTTTTAAAAACTTATAATTCTTTTAGAAAAAATACTAAGAACAAATTAAGGGTGACAGTCAGGATCCTCACCGCTCTCTTCGGGCTTTGTGTGATTTTTAAAGAGATTTATAAAGTTATTTT
This sequence comes from Dracaena cambodiana, assembly GCA_036321105.1. Classification (NCBI taxonomy): domain Eukaryota; kingdom Viridiplantae; phylum Streptophyta; class Magnoliopsida; order Asparagales; family Asparagaceae; genus Dracaena; species Dracaena cambodiana. Next base: position 63,468,063 of record JAYEPQ010000002.1, read on the forward strand.
ATTAATATAATGAGATTTCATATAATAAAACTTTATTTTCACTATATTTTTTACTTGTTAGAACTAGCTAAACTTACTAAATTAAGTTAATTAACATAGTAACCAAAAGCATAATTTTAGAAAAAATCCGGACTGGCATGGCCAGGCACTGTGCCCGGTGGGCCATGCCGGCGGGTCGTGCCTGGGTCAGTGCCCAGGCGGGCATGTCGTGCTAGGCACGGCATGTTCGTGCCTAGCACGGGTCGTGCCCAAGCCATGCCGGGTATAGCCCGATTGCCAACCTTAGAATGGATGTCTTAAAAGGCTAAGCTTTATTAAAATTTTTGAATTAGAAAAATTATATTTTTATTTTAAAATTTTAAATATAGTGGACAAAAAATTAGCTATTTAACCAGTACATTTTTATCCCTACTTGTGGGTTATAGGCTCGAAATATCTGGACAAAATTTTTAGATACTTCTCTTTTTATTTCATTCTTATTCAAATTTGATGGGTACAATATTTAAAATAGCAATAAAGGTAATGTAGTGTTTTATCTCCATTAGGTTACATCACATATTGCATAACACATATAATAACCCAAATTGCCTTGCTACACTAAATAACATTCTCAAGTTGTTAAATAACAACTTATTAAAATTAAAAATTTCTTTCTATACACCTTCAAACTTGATTAAATTTCTAAGGGCACACCCCTAAACTAAGCCGGTGGTGTGTTGTAAGGAGGAGAGTGAGGTGGGACTCTAGTTGAACATTTGTCATACATGCAAAAAACTTAGGGACTAGGATAGAAGACAAAATTACCGAATTTTCCTTAGGCATGTATAATCTCATTCTCTCAAAGAGAAATTTTGTAAAAGAACAAAACAAAATCACTTTTAACCTTTTGTTCTTTTGGTTCACGAGTCTTAGAAAAGAGAAAGGGAGAAAATAGATTTTCTAAATCAAAAGGATTAAGGAGAACTTGAGGCCAATAACACCTTATTTCTTTGTTCTTTCTTGGAATCTCCATTTGATTTGTACGGTGTGCACATAACTCTTTTTATGGATGAATCTGGATCATTTTATTGAAATTTAAATATGTTAGGCTAAGGTTTTGAGAGTCATCGATTTATATGGATGACTGAAAATTATGGAGTATTATGAGTTGAAATTACATGGTTCACAAATCGATTCATAAGAATCGTCCAGTATTAATGTTTTAAGTGTTAGCCAAATGTCTAAAATTGGGAAGGAAATCTCCTATAGAGTAAACACGGATCCTTGATGGTTGCGTTTGACCTTAGTAGGATTCATAGATTGAAACTCCTTTCGGATGCAATAAAATGCAGTTATCTGAAGGTCGCATTTAAACTAAAAACGCAAATATTCATCATCTTGTGAAATCCGCGGTTAACCTCTTAGGGTCGCGTTTCTTGTTTAAAACCTTGAGAACACAAGCTTATTCCTTTTCATGACTAGATGTGGGTATGAATAAGCAAGTATCATTGCTCATAAGACTAAACAAGAATCTTATCTAGAGAAGATCCGCATGAACCAATGAGGCCGCGTTTGAGAAATTCACGGGTGCTTTATAAGGTCGCATTTTGAGGGAAACGCAGATCTCGCCCTACTCCAAACCAACGGGTCACAAATTAAGTAAAACACGGGTATAGCTATGTAGGATCATGCTGGGGCCCACAAGGCCTTTGAATAAATAGAAACAGCGGATCTAGCTACAAGAGAGGCATTTCTAAGAATTAAAATGTGGTCCTAGTTATGCTCCAAGCACAAGGTCGCGTTCGGTAAAAATGTGGATCTAGCCGGGACCAGCCACGTAGGACTATATTAGGCCCACGAAACCTTCGGATGAATGAAAACGTGAATCTAGTCCATATTTCTTACTTAGAGTCACATTTGAAATCTGAAGGACTTCTTAAAGGGAATCTAATACCAAATAAATGGAAACAAGGATCAACAGTCATGAGGAAATCCACATTTATCTTCTAAGCTCACGGCTAGAGGTGAATTGTAACTAAATATGGGATTCACAGAGCCGTGTTTTCATTCTAAAATCTTGAAAGATAGTTATTATCCTTGTTAACACTCAAACGCGGGTCTGGACATGTCATGCAAGCTGTTACCAGCTGAAACGTGAATTTGATATCGCGTTAGTAGCATGAAGTCTAAACACTGATTTTAGCTTAGTTAATTTCTGTCATTCAATTTTTACAAGATATTACTCTTAATTAAGAGGCTAATGTTTGGCAAATCATGAATATTCTTAATATTGTTTATTTCATGATAACATGATGATAAATTTAATGATATTTGTTCATTTCATGATAACATGACAAGTGAATATCAAATATGATGCATGAAGGTATGATTATTTATGGGAAAATGATGACAAATTTTTTGTATCTTGATTACGTGACATGAAGTATTCTCATAATATATGTGTACATGGTTCTAAATCTAGATTCTTGAATTCTTATTTCTCGTAATAAGGATATATACACAGTTTGACTTGACAAGCCATATATATTTATTAATTTATGTATTTCATGTATCACTAACATGAAAATTGAAAAAACTACATGATAGATAAGAATTGTATTATACAAGGATCTTGTTGGCCAACTTCTTGATTAAGGTGCTGAGGATTTTTACTGCAGTAGTACTGTGTGATACTGGCCCACAATCTGATACAAGTCACCATATGAGTGATGCCCGCTATTTGTTTAATTGAACGGGATTTGACTTGTAAGCACTCAGCAGTGTGCCATAGTTCAACGTCATAGATTTGAGGCCGGGTATGCGGACACTTGTATAATACGGAAAACTGCGTGCAATCTTATCAATCATTCAGTTTCAAATACTAACATGAACTTGACCTAAACTTATCATTTTCACTTGATATTTGTCTACTATTTGCAAATGACATATATAACCTTGCTAATTTTATTTTCATTATTTACGTGACATATTTAACGCCAATATAATTTATTACATATCTTTTATCATTTTGTACTATAATAGTACACATGTTTTTTTTTCTCTTGTGTTACTTGCTAGGTTTAATCCCTAGGTTTTTAAGCCCTGATTTCGAAGGCTTTGATGGGAAAGTCGCTCCAACCAATAATTCATACTTCACTGAGCAGATCGAGCAGCAGTGGTCAGTAAGGTTTCTCCTAGATGACTTTGTATATCTTATTTACATTTTCTCTTGCTTGGGCATGCTTTATCTTTTTGTATCCTGATTCTTTTGTGTAATATTCATCGCAGTGTGCCAACTTATATAATCAACTCTTATATAAATGAAATCCTTTCAATTTCAGATATATTATTTATTCATCTGAATGTGCCAGTAGTTTTAGTTATTCAAAGATTCTGTGGCTGTTGGATTATTTTATAATAATTAAATGGCATCTCCATTTGGGAAGCAGCTGAAAACGGGGCGTTATAAAATTGGTATCAGAGTATAGGTTTATGTGAAAGACGATATAACTACTGCTACATGAGCACATATTTGTGATACACTTTTGACACCTATTCTTTATTTTTTGATATCAATCAAATCTAGTATCATGCCTATTCTATTGTTTCCCATTTGTTTGGGATATCTATCTTGAAACTCTATTTGATTGATTTCGTTTGGTCCGTCACAGAACAATGACGACCTAAACTTCTGCTAGTGCAAGCCCAACTCCAACGGATGAAGTGTCTGAGCTTAGGAATATAGTACAAAGGGTAGCACAGACGCAACAGACCATGACGATAGTATTAGAAAGAATGTTGCAATTCAAAAAACAAGAAAGAACATAAATGGTGTCGGATTTTCAGAAACTACAGCCGTCAAAATTTTCCAGGACAGATGGACCACTGAAGGCTGAACAATGGATTGTAGATATGGAGAATTTTCTAAGGGCGACAAGGATTCTAAAAGAAAATTGTGTAGAGGTAATATGTATTCAGTTGACTAATATAGTTAGAATGTAGTGGCTTGCTGAAGAAGTGAAGCACCCGGAACTCCTAACTTGGAAAGGATTTATAGAGGCATTTCTTTCCAGATTTTTTCCATGCATCAGCTAGACAAGAAATGAGGAAGAAATTTCTAAGATTGCAATAAAGAGATCAGACTGTAAATGCCAATGTTGCAGAATTCATGAGGCTCAGCCGTTTCGCCCCAATCCTGGTAGCTGATGAGGAGGAAAATGCGCACTTGTTCCAACAAGGACCGAGGTCTCATCTGAGAGAACACTTAGCAGGACATAACTATAAGACTTACTCAAAAGTTTTTGAAGCGACATATCGTCCTTTGGGTAAAGAGCAAGCCCATCAGCCAAGAGATTCGATGGTCCACCAACAAAGAAATAGATGATGCCAAATTGAAATCTAGTAATCTGTAACTATTTCCATAAACCAGGACATACCTAGAACAAGTGTAAAAGAGCCCAAGAGCTGTGTCTGGTATACGGATTTGCCAACCATCGAATGAGTGATTGCCCAAAGATTCAACAATCAGCAGAATCCAAGGTTTTATCAAGGAAGAGTCCAAACTGAAAATATTCCAAAAACTACATTTAGAGCTAGATATGGCATTATGAATATTTGATAATGCCATTTAGGATAACTAATTCTCCAATAGTGTTTATGAATTTGATAAATCATATTTTTGTTCAGTATTCAGATAAATTTGCGGTGGTGTTTATTGATAATATATTGATCTTCTCCATAAATAAAGAAGACCATATTAAACATTTAAGGATACTTTTACAAACTCTAAGGGAATAGAAGTTATGTGGAAAACTGAGCAAATGTGAATTTTAGCTGAATAAGGTTGCTTTTTGGGTTATATAATATCTAGAGATAGAATACCAGCCGATCCTAAAAAGATAGAGGGTGTAATGAATTGGTCCATACCAAAATTAGTATCGGAAGTTTGGAACTTTATGGAGATGGCTGGATATTACCGGCAATTTGTATAGGACTTTACAAAAATCGCATCTCCTCTAGCTAAAATGACCAGAAAAGGAATGGAATATGTCTGGACAAAAAAATGCAATAACGTATTTGAAGAACTAAAATGGAGATTGACAACAGCACCAGTACTAGGAATTCCAAACAACTGTAGAGGAATAAAAAAATATAGTGATGCCTCAAAATAAGGATTGGAATGTATGTTGACACATAATGAAAGGGTGATTGAGTTTGCATCAAGACAATTGAAATCTCATGAAAGAAATTATCCAACTCATGACTTGGAACTAACAGTAGTAATTCATGTTTTGAAAATTTGGAGGCATTACTTACTAGGACAAAGAATAGAGGTATACACTGATCGCAAAAGTTTGAAATATATTTTTACCTAAAAGGAATAAAATATGAGACAGAGATGATGGTTAGAGCTAGTAGCAAATTATGACTTGAAATTAAATATCACCCAGGGAGGATCAATATAGTGCCAGATGCTTTGAGTAGAAAACTTGCAATAGAGGAAGTGACTCAGCAAAAGGTGTTATTATCGGAAATGCAAAGAATATAATTAGAAATAATTTTACCATAAATGGCGGTACAACTTATGGAGATACGATTACAACCACCTTTGATAGAGCAAATCAAGCACAAGTCATGAATGAAAACTTCCAGAGCTTAAGAAATAAAATAGAAAGATGTAAGAGGTCAGAAATGAAGATGTACTCAGATGGAACTATTAGATTCAAGAAAAGGTTATGGGTGTCCAAGAGAGAGATAAGAGATAGTGTTTTAGAAGAAACTCATAAATCAATATATTCCATTCATTCAGGAGGCAATAAGATGTACAGGATATGAAAGGTAATTCTGGTGGCCAGGCATAAAGAAAGAGATTGCAAGATATGTATCCGGATGTTCCACTTGCCAGCAAATAGAGGCTGAATATCAAAGGACGGCTAGAATGCTTCAACCCCTAACATTACCAGAATGGAAATGGGAACAAATACAACAACAATAACAACTAAGCCTTTTATCCCAAGTACTTGAGGTAGGCTATATGAACCAAAAAAGAATCACACTGGATCGATCACGTTGATAGTTCATTTCCATTCATTTCTATCAAGTAATATCTCCTCATTTAGATCTCTAGAATCTATATCTGTTCGTATCACCTCTATTCATATTTTATTTGGTCTTCTCTTCATTCTTTTAACTTGTCCTACATTGATAAACTCTCCTCATTGAATTGGTGCATTTTTAGGCCTATGTTGCACATGACCAAAGTATCATAAGCAATTTTCTTACATCTTCTCATCGATTAGAGCTACACCTATTTTAGCATAAATATTTTCATTTCTCACTCTAACTCTCCTAGTGTTGCCACATATTCAACAGAGTATGTGCATTTTTGTTACACTTATCTTTTATAAATGACGTTTCTTTAAAACCCAACATTCTGTGTCATATAATAAAGTTTGCCTAATATTAGTCTTATAAAATTTTTCTTTCAGTCAAAGGTAATAATGCAATTTGGGTAATTGTGGACCAGCTGACCAAGTTGATTCATTTCATTCTATTTAGGGTCGGTTGGTTAACAGAAGCATTAGCGAAAAGATTCATGTAGGAAGTAGGATTACATGAAGTTCCATTTTGAATTGTATCAGATAGGGATACGAGATTCAAATCGAGATATTGGAAAAGATTAATGGATAGTCTGGAAACACGTTTGGATTTAACTTCAACTTATCATCCGCAAATAGATGGTCAATCAGAACGAGCTATTCAAGTACTTGAAAATATATTTAGAGCATGTATGTCGGATTTTGGAGGATCTTGGAAAAATTATTTATATATGGTAGAATTTTCTTACAATAATATTTATCAGGAGAGTATCAAAATGGCACCATTCGAGGCTTTATATGACAGAAAGTGTAGATCTCTATTGTGTTGGAATGATATTGGAGAGCAAAGTATTTTAGGACCTGAATTAATTACTCAAGCAATAGAGCAAGTAATGGTTATTAAGGAGCATATGAAAGTGACCCAAGATAGACAAAAGAAATAGGCAGATTAACGTAGTAAACCATTGGAGTTTGAAATATGAGATAAGGTGTTTATCAAGATATCGAGTAATCAGATTCGTTGAGAAAGGAAAACTCAGTTTAAGATATATTTGGCCATTTGAGATCACTGAAAGATTTGTGAATCTTTCTTACAGATTATCATCACAATCTGAGATAGAAACCGTTCATAACGTATTTTATGGGTCACAATTGAGAAAATGCTTAGGTAATGAACATAAAATAGTAAACCTGTCCGAAGTGGATCTAAAATCAGATCTAAAGTATGAAAAGCAACATGTAGCAATCAATGGCCAACGGGAGAAAGTCTTAAAGAAAAAGGTAATATCGTTGGTCCTTATTTCATGGGATATACGATCTCCAAGGACCTCAACTTGGGAACTTGAGGATGACATCAGGACAAAATACCTATACCTATTTTTATGACCAGGTATGTTAGTTGAATCTATTTTTATATGACAATACATATCTTTATACACTGGCGTACCTTTAAAATAGGAATTTCGAGGACGAAATTCTTTTGTTAGATGGGTAAGATGTAATAACCTAAATTGCCTTACTACTCTAAATAACATTCTCAAGTTGTTAAATAACAACTTATTAAAATTAAAGATTTCTTTCTATACACTTTTAAACTTGAGTAAGTTTCTAAGGGCACACCCTAAACTAAGTCGGTGGTGTGTTGTAAGGTGGAGACTGAGATGACACTCTATTTGGACATTTGTCATCTATGCAAAAGCCTAGGGACTAGGATAAAAGACAAAATTACCGAATTGCCCTTAGGCATGTATAATCTCATTCTCTCAAAGAGAAATTTTGTAAAAGAACAAAACATAATCACTTTTAGCCTTAGTTCTTCTGGTTCACAAGTCCTAGAAAAGAGAAAAGGAGAAAAGAGATTTTCTAAATAAAAAAAAAATAAGAACTTGAGCCAAGTAACACCTTATTTCTTTGTTCTTTCTTGGAATCTTCATTTGATTTGTACTGTGTGCACATAATTCTTTATATGGACGAATCTGGATCATTTTATTGAAATTTAAGCATGTTAGGGTAAGGTTTTGAGAGTCGTCGATCTATATGGATGAAGATTATGAAGTATTATGAGTTGAAATTACATGGTTCACAAATTGATTCGTAAGAATTGTATAGTATTAATGCTTTAAGTGTTAACCAAATTTCTAAAATTGAGAAGGAAATCTTCTATAGAGTAAACACAGATCCTTGAGGGTTACATTTGTCCTTAGTAGGATCCATAGATTGAAACTCCTTTCGGATGCAACAAAACGCAGGTCTCTGAAGGTCACGTTTAAACTAAAAACGTGGATCTTCATCATCTTGTGAAATCCACGGTAACCCCTTAGGGTCGCATTCCGTGTTTAAAATCTTGAGAACATAAGGGAATTCCTTTTCATGACTAGACGTGGGTCTGAATAAACAACTATCATTGCTCATAAGACAAAATAAGAATCTTGTCTAGAGAAGATCCGTGCGAACCAAGTGTTTGAGAAATCCGCAGGTGCCTTACAAGGTCGCGTTTTGAGAGAAATTCGGATCTCACCCTACTCCAAACTTACGGGTCACAAATTAGGTAAAACAGGGTCCAGCTATGTAGGATTATGTTGGGGCCTACAAGGCCTTTGAATAAATAGAAACCGCAGATCTAACTACAAGAGAGGCATTTCTAAATTAAAAATGTGGACCTAGTTATGCTCCAAGCACAAGGTTGCGTTCGGTAATAACGTGCCGGGACTAGCCACGTAGGACTACATTGGGCTCACAAAACCTTTGGATGAATGAAAACGCAGATCTAGTCCATATTTCTAACTTAGAGTTGCATTTAAGCCCTGGAGGCCTTTTTAAAGGGAATCTAATACCAAATAAATGGAAACGCGGATCAACAGTCATAAGGAAATCCGCGTTTGTCTTCTAAGCTCATGGTTAGAGCTAAATTGTAACTAAATACGAGATCCACAGGGTCGCGTTTTCATTCTAAAATCTTGAAGGATAGTTATTATCCTTGTTAACACCCAAACGTGAGACTGGACATGTCATGCAAGTTGTTACCAGCTGAAACCCGAATTTGATGCCGCGTCAATAGCATGAAGTCTAAATGCGGATTTTAGCTTATTCAATTTCTGTCATTCAATTTTTACATGATATTACCCTCAATTAAAGAGGCTAAAGTTTGGTAAGTCATGAATTTTCTTAATATTATTTATTTCATTATAACATGATGACAAATTAAATGATATTTATTTATTTCATGATAACATGACAAGTGAACATTAAATATGATGCATGAAGGCCTGATTATTCATGGAAACATGATAACAAGTTTCTTATATTTTTATTTTGTAATATAAAGTATGCTCGTGATACGTGTGTACTTAATCCTAAATATTGATTCTTGAATTCTTTTTTCTCGTGATAAGAACATGTATACAGTTTGACTTGATAAGCCATATGTTTCTATTAATTCATGTATATCATGTATTACTAATATGGAGATTGAAAAAATTACATGATGGATAAGAAACATATTATACAAGAATCTTGATTGCCAACTTCTTGATGAAGGTGCTGAGAAATTTTACTACAGTACTGTGTGGTACTGGACCACAATCTGATATATGAGTCACCATATGGGTGATGCCCGTTACTTATTTAATTGAACAGGATTTGACTTGTAAGCACCTAGTAGTGTGTCATGGTTCAGCACCATGGATTTGAGGCAGGGTCGCAGGTATACATGGGCCCTTGTATAATACGAAAAACTACACATAATCTTATCCATTATTCAGTTTCAAATACTAACATGAACTTGACCTAAATTTGTCATTTTCACATGATATTTATCTGCAAATAACATATATAGCCTTGCTTATTCTATTTTCATAATTCATGTGACATATTTAACACCAATACAATTTATTGCATACTTTTATCATTTTGTATTATGATAGTATACATGTTTCTTTCTCTTGTGTTACTTGCTGGGTTTAATCCCTTACATTTTTAAGCTCAGATTTCGAAGGCGGAGAAGGAAAAGTCACTCCAACCAATGATTCTTACTTCACTAAGTAGATCGAGCAGCAATGATTAACAAGGTTTCTCCTGGACAACTTCATATATCTTGTTTACATTTCCATTTACTTGTGCACTGCTTTACTCTTTTGTATCCTGATTCTTTTATATAAATATTCATAGCAGTGTGCCAACTTATATAATCAACTCTTATATGAATGAAATTTTTTCAATTTAAGATATATAATTTAATCTAGATGTGGCAGTAGTTTTAGTTATTTCAAGATTCTGTGACTGGTAGGTTGTACTATAATAATTAAATGACATCCCTATTTCAGAAGCAGCTGAAAACGGGGGCGTTACAACACATAATATACGTTATGCAATTTTCTATTTATTTAATAAAAAAATATATAAAGCAGTATAAATAATTTTTATAACACACACATAATACATAGAAATTATTCTAAGTTTGTAATAAGTTACAAAATAATTTTTAAAATTATCTTCATAATTATATTAAGTTTGAACGGTAATTTCAATCATCATAAAAAAAAAGATTTCAAATTTTTATTTCAATTTTAGTCACTACCATGTTGTAATTTATAATTTGTAACACTCAACTTATCTTATTTGCAATTGTTTATTTCAGTTCGACTAAGAGTGTAATAGAATGAACAAGAAGTAACAAATTTTAGTAATTGGAGAGGAATTACATCAATCAATTAAGTAAAAATTACAAATTAGTAAACTAGTAATTTCACAAGTAATCAATTACGCAAACATAAACAATTAAGTAAGAAATTATAGCAATCAACTAAAAATCAAAGTAAAGAATCAATCTCATTATAGAAATTATTCATAAAATAATTGTAGATAACGTAATATATCGTAATATAATATAAAATAATGTAAAATAACATCTTGTTATAGTGCACCGACTTATTTTCGACTATTAGATGACACTGAATTTGCGTTAGGTATCATAACACAATATAACGGGGTACATAACGTGTTATTTTCAATATTGGATGGGTATATAGAGACTTGGGCAGTCTCTCGAATTTTTCGACAAAATCGATTAAGACTAATAAAAAGAAGGATAATATAATGTGAAATGATTAGCAGGGAGAAAAATGACCGGACCCCCACCCCCCCCCGAAAAAAAAACATTTCTTTTCTTTTGTAATGACTTTCTATGTTTTGCTGAGAGAAAGCGCATGAAATACTGTAGAAATTTAGGTTTAATATCACTTGTAAAGTGTGTGGAATGACCCGTCTATTCAAAAGAAAAGATGCATGTTATTCGAAGTCATTGGCAAAGTTGAGATTAATCTTGTCTCTTTCAAAAAGTCTTAACAGAGAGACTAGACAATCTATGAGGTTATATCATGGATTTGAAGTCATGTTTATTGATATCCTATTTACAATACAAACTAGAGTGTAACATATTAGTAAAACTATATACTTGTGTGATATGATCTACTTGTAAGTGCTTGAAGTATGAAATTTTCCTTTTTTATAAATTTTTTATTAATTTTCATAGAATATTCATGTCAAATTCAGTTTGGTTTTGCTGATATTGATTTTTATGTCCATAAACAATTCAAGTCCAATATAAAATCATAAAAATCAAGTATGTGTACACAGATGTTCACTCCATGATTACTCTGTTTGTACCCCTAATCACGGAAGAAACCATTCCAGAAGCCTTATAGATTTGTAAGATCCTAAACTGTATAGTCAAAGTAACTTCTAGGGGGAGACTCATAGCAAGAAGGATAGTTTTAAAACTAAAACATAATATAGTATGTAAAATAAGAGTTTTTCTTCGGTACCTACTAAATTTGCTGTGCATGTATGTGGCTCATGGAAGTAATAGAAGTGTGAAACAAAAAAAAAAAAAAAAAGTAATTTTCAAAATAGAAGTAGAAGAATTCTTCATAAGTTTGTTTGCTAATTTTGAGAAGAAGAAAATGCATTAGAAAGTGAAGCGAGTATTATTTAATTGATTAAATAAAATATTATTTATATAATATTATTTCTCTTATATGTATAAAATGTAACCTTTTGAATGATAACGATGACATGCAAATAAATAATTAATTTTTTGCCTTATTAATCTACTTCCTAGAACTCTTCCAAGCTAAAATGTGAGGAAGAAAAGTTTAGAAGTAAGTTTCTATATAGATGTCAAGTAAGAATTATGGAGGCACACATTAGAATGTAGATGTTTTAAATTGAGTAGATCTAAAAGAGAGTATATAGAGCGTAAATTTAGTAAACGACAGACCGTAAACTATAATGCTATAACACTGGATGGGTAAGAGATATAAATGAGCAGTCGGTTTAGGTATTTAGATTCTATTATTTAGAATGATGGAGAGATCGATAATGATGTTAACCATACGATGCAAACTGGCTGGTTGAAATGAAGGAGTACAACAAGAGTTTTATACGACCGAAGTATTCCGTTAAGCCTAAAGGGAAAATTTTATCGGACTGCTATTAGGTCAGTTTTATTATATGGCATGGAATGTTGGGCTATAAAGAAACGTCATTCACAGAATATAAGTGTAACAGAAATGCGTATGCTTCACTGGATATGCGGCAACACTAGGAGAGTAAAGTGAGAAAGAAAAATATACATGCTAAGATAGGTGTAGGTCTCATCGATGGGAAGATGCGAGAAAATCGCTTACGATAGTTTGGTTATGTGCAACGTAGGCCTACAAATGCACCAGTTCGACGAAGGGAGTTTATCAATGTAAAACAAGTTAAAAGAACGAAAAGAAGACCAAACAAAATATGGATATAGGTGATATGAAAATATATGGATTTTAGAGGTTTAAATGAGGAGATATTATTTGATAGAAATGAATAGAGAAGGACTATCAAAGTGATCGATCCGGCGTGATTCTCTTTTTTGGTTCATATAGCCTACTCCAAATACTTAGGATAAAAGGCTTAGTTGTTGTTGTTGTTGTTATAAGGTGTTATATAGGCGTCACCTCACAATATAAGAAGTAACTTTTATTTATTATTATTATTATTATTTTGACCAAACAAACACTTAAAATAGTGTAAATAGACTTAATTCCACTCTTCCTATCCTACTTTCATACAAACAAACATTTGGAAAGGTTTATAAGAAACTATATTGTAGCATAATAAGAGGCGCAAGCAAAAAGCTTAACAAACAATATCTTCTGCTTTTTTAGCTCAAAATATGGTAAAAGAGGCACGTACATTGTTTGTTGTGAAGACATTTTGCAAAGGAGCAATTCTACCAGAAATGTTGAATCTGCTAAATTTTCCAAAATGATAAAATTCTCAAAAATCTATTTTCGTTGAATAAGAATACAATACTAATTTAGTAAAATGATGTTTTACATTGCCGTATTTACCGTAGAAGAAGGGAGGTATTTAAAGTTGACTGTATTAAGGTTGTCTGCATGCATAAATTAGGGGATGAAGTAGGCTATGTACACACACCACCTTGCATTTTAATAGCCAGAAAGTTAATTAAAGACTAAACCTATGTGACACCATGCTTTCAAATTTTTTTCCCTAATGTTTTTTTTAGTGAAAAATTAATGAAGCTCTTAGAAACAAGAGAAAATATTAGTGTTTTTTTTATTAAATATTGGAATTGATAATATTTATGTATCGGTAAAAATATGAACATTATTGCAGGTTTGTCCCATACAGGCTTCGAAATCACAAAACATCTATCGCCTTTAAGATATAAAATCGCGTGGTCATTTTGTAACCTGAATCAAGTGGTCGAGGAGTTGTGTATTATCTTCTTTGGATTATGTATGTCAATTGGCATGTATATCGAAGACTCACTTCTTTATTTTCTTGATAGAGGGTGGTTTCCGTGTCCTCACCTAAAATGAGGTGGCATGGAAATTGCCTTTGTGGCCTTAAGATAATGAAAGCTTACTCTGTTAACTGTTAGTCATTATATTAATAATTCTAATATATAAACTCACTCACATTCATTTATGTTTTCCAAGACAGAAAAGAAAATCTCTCTCCCCCACTGCCACCCCCAAGCACACGGTGTGGGAATCCAGCAAAGAGTTATCCTAAAGGCAAGTGTACACACTCTCTTTTTCTTCTTATTTATTTAAAGGGGAGTTTCCAAAGGAGCACACCATTTTTCCTAGCGAGCCCACTTTATAAGTGTCTGGGCTTTGAGTCCGGACACAAAAGTGGGCTCACTAGGAAAATTGGTGTGCCCCTTTGGAAACTCCCTATTTAAAGGGGTATTTACAGATTTGTTCCTTAAATATTTATAAATTATAATTTAGTCCCCCAAATCTTCATATTAAGGATTTAGTCTCTCAAATCCTTTAAATTATTATAATTTAGTCCCTAATTTATATTTTAGCCCGATTTTTCCGTTTTACCCCAAATTTCCTTTATTTAATTCTCCATTCTCTCTTCTCCCTCTTTTCTTAGTTCTTATTGGATTTCCCCTTCTTCTTCTCTTCTCTCTCTATTTATTTATTGGGTTCTCCCTCTCTATATTGAGACCAAATATATTATTTTTCACTAAATATATTAAACCTAAAAATGAATTTATCCAATGTAGAGAGGGAGAATCCAATAAATAAATAGAGAGAGAAGAGAAGAATAAGGGGGGAACCCAACAAGAACTAAGAAGAGATGGGAAAGAGAGAAGGGGAATTAAGTGAAGGAAATCAGAGATAAAACGGAAAAATTGGGCTAAAATATAAAGTAGGGGAATAAATTGTAGTAACTTAAAGGATTTGGAGGACTAAATCCTAAATATAAAGATTTGGGGGACTAAGTTATAATTTATAAAAATTTAAGGTGCAGATCTATAAATACCCCTTATTTAAATTATTATAATAATTATTTCAATAATTTATATCTATTATTTTGGCATAATAATAGAAAAATGTACGAATAAATTTCTATTACTTACATTGATCATTACGTCTTGTATTATTTGGTAATATTCAGAGAATATTTATCAAAATAGAAATTAATTAAATATTAAATAAATCAAATAATTCAAACATACCTTAGTCCTTCCTTCTTTTTTCCACTTCAGCCGTGGATATGAATGGCATGAAAATTTGCTAAGTGTTTTGGTGAGACTAATTATTTGGACATTAATCATTGATATGCCATGATAATGTGACCCCCCCCCCCCCCATAAACCTTTTTCCCTACACTCATTAACCCATTCGAACGAAGACTTTCCCCACCTATACAACTTTAAGACCAGCGGCTGCAAGCATCAAGAGAGCTAGGGCTAAGGATATTTTGATCAACAGAATGAGTTCTTAAATTAAACCATTAAAGCTAGATATTCATGTAAGAGTTACTTTTGTTGAAGTTATTATTGCCAAGGTAATGCATTAAGGTCTGGTAGGCCATGGATTCCTTGTTGGACACTACACCAATATTATCTAAACTAATATCATAACACACTCACATAGAATGGCCAAACAAATTAGTGTTATGTTTAGTTCTATTTCCACTAGCTTGTCTAACTTCTTAATTTGGATAAGCGCGAAAATCAAAGTATATGTGATCCTTGTTGAGTTTATTTTTTTTAACATATATTTATTCGAAATTAATAATTGTTTAGGTTGGAGGTTTTAACAAAGCATATATAGGTTTTTTTTGTTGATAACTAGTTCTTTGATAATTACTTCGATCAAACCCTTTTTGTTATTCTACATTGTAGTCAATGACTTGCGAAAAAATTAGTTTATTGATTTATATTGCTGTGAACTGTATATATAAACTAAATTGACTTGGAAGAGTTATGTTAAACTGTCAGTATAAGTGGATCAATTTATTATTTTTCATTTGCAATTTTCCAATTGCAAATATTTTACTTTTTATACCTCTGTAAGCCAAATAATTACAATATGATTTTACATTAACTACTTGTTCAGATCTAAGTTCAGAAATATCTAATCCAACACCTACACACACAGAGAGAGAGAACGGGAAATTCACTGGTGGTGAAGGGAGTTTCTTCATCGCCGCTTAGATAACCCAATACATGTTAGGCATCGCTAAATTTTCCAAAATGATTCATTCTCGGAAAGCTAATTTAGTAAAATAAGAACACGACACTACATAATTTAGTAAAATGGTGCTTTACTCTGTCTTATTTATCACAGAGGGGAAATGTACTTTAACTTGATCCTACTAGGGCTGTTTGTTCGTCATAAAGTATAGTAGAAAGTAGGCTACGTATGCACACTACCATGTGTTTGGATATCGAGAAATTAAATTGGAGATTACTTCTACTGGAATATAATAATGATTATATATGATACTATACTGTCAAGTTTCTCTTTGCCTTATGTTTTGAGTGAAAAAGTTCATGAAGCTCTGTGGAATGAAAGAAGATGTTGGTATTTTATTTATTTTTATTTTGGAATAATAATATTTATGCATTTAGTCCCCATTTTGAATATAAATGCGAATATTATTGCAGGTTTATCATGGACAGGTATAGCAATTACAGAACATCAATTATCTATAAGATATAAAATCGCGTGATCAATTCTTGATCTGAATCAAGTGTTCGAGTATATAATATTTTCTTCTATTGTTTTTTTTTCAAAATTATGTGGATAGGATTATGTGCAACAATCACTTTGCCAATTGTTAATTGGCCTACATTTGATTTGGAAGAAAATGGGGGAATTCTATTTGAGCAAACCACTTTCTCAATGAGCCCACCTTTCTCGAACGATTTACACAATATTTGACAATTAGTCCCTCAACGATACTGATTAATCTCTGAACAGAAAAAAAAAAAAAAACCATTACCAAAAAAATAATGACAAAATTTTAATTCTTTACAACCGAGGCAACATGGGCTTATGTGTGCTCAAATAGCAGTTTCCAAGAAAATGCCAACGAACATCTACGCGTCTTTCCTTCAGTGCCCTCCTGAGGGGAGAGTTTCCAAAGAAGCACACCAATTTTCCTAGTGAGCCCACTTTGCAATGAATTTTTTTATCAAAACTCAAAATACAAACAGTTATAAGATGGGCTCACAAGGAAAAATGGTTTGCTACTTTGAAAACTCCCCGCTCCTAAGCCTAGCGAGTCTAGAACCAGCATCTATTTCTCCTCCCTGTGTGGGACCAGCCAAGATGACACTTCTCGCAACAGCTCATTAGTTTCTGGGTCTGATTGATCAGCTGGGGTCTATTTGCTGTTGTCGCCACTCGCCAGCGATGCCATATAATGTACAGTTGTTTTCTTGAAAATCTCGTGCTTTGTACGGGCATCTTTCTACAGCCACATCAACATTAAAAGCATGATTCTTAAGTGGTTGCCTCAACAGGCTAATGGATTACGGAACCAATGGGTAGCAACGAGAATCGACGACGGGCTCAAAGGTTAAGTTTTATTAAAAGTTTTGAATTAAAATGTTTTTATTTAAAATTTTAAATAGAGTGGAAAAATAAATTGTCCCCTAAATTCTTCAATTCTCATTCCTAATTGTAGGATATAGGCCCGAAATAGCCAAACAAAACTTTTAGATGCTCCTCTTTTTATGTCATTCTAATTCAAATTTGATGGGTACAGTGTTTAAAATTTCAATAAATATACGGTTGCACCTTGCCTCCGTTAGGTTATGCGTAACATATAATATAAGTTACGCTATTTTCTATTTATTTAATAAAAATAAATATAAGATTGTATTAATAATTTTTATAAAATTATATATGTAACACGTAGAACCTATTTAAAGTTTTTAATAAGTAACAAAATAATTTTTAAATTTATCTTCATAATAAGTTTGCACTGTAATTTCAATTATCACCAAAAAAGAAAATAAGATTTCAAATTATTTATTTTAATTTTAGTCATCACTATGCTGTAATTTGTATTTTGTAATACTTATCTTATTTGTAATTGTACATTTTAACTCGACTAAGAGTATAATAGAATAAACAAGAAGTAAAAAGGTTTAGTAATTGAAGAGGAATTACAATAATTAATTAAGTAACTAATTACAAATTAGTAAGCAAGTAATTTCACAAGTAATCAAGTAAGCAAATACAAACAACAAACAAACAAAGCAAAGAATCAATGGCATTCTAGAAAATACTCAGAAAATAGCTGCAAATAACTTAACACAACGTAATATAACGCAATATAACGTAAAATAACATATTATTACATGCACTGAGTTATTTTCGATTATTAGATAGCACAGAATTTGCGTTGGGTATTATAGCGCAATATAACAGGTTACATAACGTGTTATTTTCAATATTGGACGAGTATATAAAGACTATGGCAGTCTCTCGGATTTTCCGACAAAATCAATTAAGACTATTTTAGAAAAGATAGACAATACAATGTCAATGACTATGTAATGCCCATGTTTTTTAGCTGCTTTCCAAAACGGAGAACACTACTTAAAACTTGCACTACGTTACCCAACAGTCACAGGATCTTGAAATAACCATAACTACTGTCACAATCAGATGAATACATAACACGTTTGAAACTGAAAAGATTTTATTTATACAAAAAGTTAGGTATATAAGAAAACACACTGCTATGAATATGAACAAAAAGGAGAATAACAGTGTACAGACAAACGGAAATATAAACAAATATAAACAAAGGTCCTCCAAAAAGTACTTCACTACCTGCTAATACTCGGTCTAATCAATGAAGTATAGGTCTTTAGTCGGAGCTGGTTTTCCTTCTTCATTTCCTAAACCTAGGTTTCAAACCCACAGGATTAAACCCAGTAAGTAACACAAGGAAAATATATGTTTATTATTACAGTACTAAAGATAAAAGTAAACAAATGAATAAAATGTCTTCATTGGATTATTCTTTAATGAATGAATAAAATGCAAGTAATTTGCGGTATTGTTAACCATGTAACGTGAATAATGAAAAATAAAACAAGTAAGATTATGCATGTCATTTGTAAATAACAAGCAAATGTCTTGTAAAAGTGTCAAGTCTATGTCAAGTCTTTGCTAACATTTGAAACTAAATGATGGATAAAATAGCGTGCAGTTTTTCGTATTATACAAGTGCCTGTATATACTCGGGACCCGGCCTCAATATTCATAGTACTTAACCATGACATGCCACTAGGCATAACAATCAATTTCCGGACTGTACAAGTGCCCGTGCATACCCGGGACCCGGTCTCAATATTCATGGCGCTGAACTATGACATGCCGCTAGGCATAACAATCAATTTTCATATTGTAGTACAGTAACGGACATACCACTCTGGATATCAATTATCAATTGGTGATCCAGTAATCACCAAGGCCGCTGCAGTAAAAGAATCCCGGCCTCAATCAATAAGTTAGCCAGCAAATTCCTTATATAATACAGTTCTTATCCATCTTGTAGTTTTTCAATCCCCATGTTAATAATACACGAAATACATGAATTAATGGGAACATATAGCTTGTCAAGTCAAACTGTGTACAAGTCCTTATCACGAAGAACAAGAATTCAGGAATCAAGATTTAAAATCATGTATACACGTATTATGAAGATACTTCATATCATGTAATCAAGATATAAGAAACTCGTCATCATATTTTCATAAATGGTCATACTCATCGTGTATCAAGTATTCAAATAATTCATTCGAACATGTCATGTATTGGATTCGAGTATGTATATATATACCATGAATTACGTGTCATGTATCACTTAAACTGTATCATTCATGTAAGTATCATATAAAACCCTTTATCATTGACAATTATCACACGCCACGCATCATATTATCCATCATATAATTTCTCTCATTCCGGGTTCATACATTATGCACATGATAATTTTATTTTACATTTATTTGTTTATTTTTTTCCTTTCCTTTCTTTAATTATTTCAATTCATGTTAATATGCTTGTGTCTCCACGATTACACTTGACAAGTAGTATCATAACACTTGATTTATAATATCAAAGCACATGACTTGTAGAATGATAGATATCCATGTAATCTCAAAAATTTTAGTGCACAATTATATCACAATATAATTTATCAAAATTGATTCAATAATCTGCTCCAGTTCTCAATACTAATCAATACCCATGTTGTGAACCAAGTGCACCATGTAATAATACTGCATTATTTGTAATCCCAAACTTATGGACTTTTTTCTTTTCTAGGTTCAATCATATATATTTATATATTTTTCTTAATTAATTTCCATTTAAAGTCCATGCCCAATCGCTCAATCATTTATTTACTTTGTTATTATTACTATTATTATTTTTATTTTATCTCCAATCTATCAATTATTTCCAATTAAATCTAAGCCCAAGTCTAAGTCCAAGTCAAGTTCAATCTCTCAAGTCCAAAACCAATCAAAATATAAAACTTTTTTTTTTCCTTTTAATTTTCTTTTTCCGGTCCAAGCCCAGGCCCAAAGATTCACATAAATTTTTTTTGCCTCTTTTTTCTTTATTTCTTCCTTTCTTGCCAAAGCCTAGGCCCAAGTTCCTTTTTCTTTCTTCTTTTATATTCTTTCCATCTCGGCCAGCCCAATCCAAGACCACTGCAATTTTTTTTCTTTTCATTTTTTTTATTGGGCTGGACCAAGCCCAGTTTCTTTTTTTTTCTTTTTCTTTTTCTTTTTCTCTCTCTTCTCTCGGCCCAGCATACAAAATCTTTTCTTTTTCTCTCTCTTTTTCTCTCTTTCAGCGGTCCCTGCTTCTTCTTCCTTTTTTGTTTTCTTTTATTTTTTTCCACTTATTTGCAATATTTGTTATAAGAAACATAATCATAAATATGAGTATCCTTATACCAAAAATAAAATTTATACTTCGAACCCAAATTTAATTTAACAAAATAACAAATATTTAATCATTTCTACTATAATATAATCAACACAAAAATTATACAATTAATAAGAAATAATTAAGAAGAGAAGTGTGTTACTTACATTTGGTTCTCTTTAAATTTCTTCGATCTCTTGAATCCCCTTTTTCTTTCTTTTTCTCCTCCTCTTTTTTCTCTCTTTTTTTTTTTCCTTATGTTTTGTTGATGCAGGCAAGAGATAGAGAGTGTGGAAAGAAGTGGGGAGAGAGTGAGAGTGAGAGTGTGGTGAGATTTTTTTTTCTTTATTGTTTTTTTTTTCACTGTTGCGTTTGGTTCTGCCGAGAGAAGGAGAAAGAGAGTAAGGAAATGAGAGAGAGAGAGAGTGGTTTTTGTTTTTATTTCATATTATTATTATTATTATTATTATTATTATTATTATTATTATTATTATTATTATTTTGTTTTTATCTTCAAAATTCCTCTTGATTGGCCCCCTCAGTGGCCACCGCCCATTCCATCCAATCCCACAGCCTCTCCCTCATGTAAATAGTTTAATTTGTTTTATTTATTTATTTAATAATTTAATAGTTTCGGTTCCGTATAACGCTCTCAAAATACTACCAAATTAATGCAGGGCATAGTGTTTAACGAGAGGAACGCTACAAAGTTATCCGTTTGTCATTTCGATATTCGGAATAAATGAACCAAAATTTTGAAGTAATTAGAAGCATGATTTTAATATTATTAAATTAGCAATTTTGGAAGATTTTTTTGGCCTCATAAGAAAAATCTCCAAAAATCCTAAATATTACAAAACTAATAATTGCAAAGGCCGAATGTCATTTGGCTTTGCGGATTTAAAGTTACGTTCACTAAAGGTTATTTCGGTGTCCAAAATTGACTTCGGTAGACTTATTTGGCACGATTGGTCTCAAGAGAGCAATACAGGTAGCTTGAATTTTGGGGTATCATATTCTACCCACCTAACAAAAGAATTTCGTCCTCGAAATTCTAAATAGGAAGACATGCCACTATATATGAATATTTTTGATAAAATAAATCCAATCGACAGGCCTTATTATGAGAAAATATATGAGTATTTTATCCTGATGTTTTTTTCAATCTCCCAAGTGAAATCTCTTGGTGATTATTCATCACATGAAATAAGAACTAATGGTAGTATCCGATTCTTCAAGACTTTCTCCATTAGTTAACAATTGCTACATGTCTTCTCATATTTTAAGCCCCATCCCAATTCCACTTTTCATAAATCCACTACTCTACATTTTTGCCTAAGTGCTTTCTCAATTATAATATATGAAATATATGATGAACGATTTTCGTTTTTGATAGGAATGATAATAGATAGACATGATTTCCAATTTATTCTTGAAACTTTATTTGGGTGAAGGAACACAAAAGTAAGATAGAGTTTAATCAGAAATAGCTGCTACTAATTTGGAGTGTCACGCCATCCTGAATAAGTAATGGATAAGATGCATGTGATAAATATTTTTGTAGAGTTCATTCCCAAAATCCTATTACATGTTGTAATAGATTCTAGTAGAGAAAATAAATTTGAATTATTATAATATCGATGTAATAAGACTTATTAATGGTAGGGATACAAGATAAGAAATGAATTCATGACTAGTTACCGAATTCAATCACAGACAACAATCTTATCAAGCAACTGCAATTGCTGGCGCCCGAGAATATATCTCTACAATTGCCTCGCTTACTCAATCAGACTTGTGATATACAAAAACTTCAAGACATTAATCATACTATGATATTGTTCAGATAAAAGGTACAAAATGTCTAATGTGAATGATCAACAGAAAGTAATGGAATACGACAATCATTTGGAAAGATAAACTTAAATTGACTAATAAGATATAATGTCATATTCTGGTTTGATAAAATGTCATTTTTAATTATAGTTCATTATCAATTTTTTGTCCTCTACCTTCAACTTGACTAATTGTTTAAATTTCTCATCTTTCAAAAATTTCTTTATATCCTTACATTCACTCCTCTACAGGTTGTCAGTTATCTCTCAACTCATTTGCCTAGTTAACCTTGCCAGCTATGCTTACTTTGCCAAGTTTACTAATATCAGTTATTGTAATTCATTAATATTTATGTCTTCACAATCTTAAAAAATTTACAAGCATAACATTGTTTTTCTTTTTCTCAGGACGTTTAAGGGCAAGATTCAAGTTCAATCACTCTTCCATTCTATGTCAATACACCATAATGCCTAACTTAAAATATCACTATAAACCTTCACGCATCCAGGGTTATCTGGAAATGGGTGATACTGCCATTGTTATTAATCTTCATTTCAATTCTGTAAATATTTTATCACACTCTTCCTCCAGAGACATCTCATTCTTTTTCTAGCCTGTTTATTTAAAGTGATATAATGTTGCAAGCTCCTATACAAATGTTCAATAAAATCCAGTCATTCTAGTAAATTCCGTATCTTAGATATTGATTTTGATATATGTCAATCTATCATGGCTCATATCTCCTTAGGATCGGCTGATACACTATCACCAGAGTCTATATGATCAGAAAAATAAATTTATCCAATCAAATTTGTTCAATTTTCTATATAACTTCTGCTCTCTAAAAGTCTGCAAAACTATTTTCAAATACTCAGCATGTTTTTCTCTATTCTTGGAAAAAATTAATATATCAATGATAAATACCACCACAAATTTATCTAGATACTGAGCAAAATCATGGTTCATTAAATTTATAAATACTATTGGAGCATTAGTAACTGGAAATGGCATCACCAATTATTTATAATGACCATGTCTGCTTCTAAATGCAGTTTTTGAAATATTTTCTGTTCGGAACTTTACTTGACATAATCCCGAGCGAAGATCTATCCTCGAGAATACTTTTGCCTCTCCAATTGATCAAACAAATCAATTATCCTCAGTAATGGGTATTTATTCTATATTATTACTACACTCATACCCCTATAATTCATATATAATTTTTGATTCTCATCATTCTTTCTTACTAATAACACTGGAACTCTCCAAGATGAAACATTAGGTCTCAAAAATCCAACTTCAATATCTCATCTATTTATCTCTTAACTCCTAATTCTGTAATTTCTATTTGATAAGATAACTTACAAACTAGTTTAGCTTCAGAAATAATTTCAATAGTAAATTCTACTGTCCTTACTGGTAGAAGTCCAGGTTTCTCCTCAAGAAATATATCTAACAATTCTGATACCATTGGAATCTCTTCTTCTTCTTCTTTTCCTACTTCCGTAACTTCTAAAACTCCTCCCTTTAGGAATACTTTAAATTCTGTTGATTATAAGGATTAACTTCTACCAACAAAATCTACCCTGGACAGCCACAAATAGGAAACATTACTTTTCTTCTATCACAATTTATCACCGCATGACAATCTATACTTAGGATGATATCATATCCCTTTTCATTCATACTTAGCAAGTTGGCATAAAATTCTCTATTATTAGTCACTAAAGGACATATTGGTTGAAAATTAGATCAATATTATTCTGCAACGGATAAGATAGAAATCAATAATGGAATTTCAAAGATAGATATTTCAAACAAATATGATATGGTAGAATAGGCACGATACTAGATTAGATGGATATTAAAGAATAATGAATAATTTCTGGATAAGTTACAGATATGTTCTGATGTGGCAGTAGTCATATGGTCTTCCATCTAAAGCTAGATTCTGATACCACCCTATAACACCCCCGTTTTTCAGCTGCTTCCCAAAACGGAGGATGCTACTTAAAATTTGCACTACGTTACCCAATAGTCACAAGATCTTGGAATAATCATAACTACTAGCATAATCAGATGAATAAATAACAAGTCTGAAACTGAAAAGATTTCATTTATACAAAAAATTAGATACATAAGATAACATACTGCTCTGAATATGAACAAAAAGGAGAAAAGCAGTGTACAGACAAACAAAAATATAAACAAATATAAACAAAGGTCCTCCAAAAAGTACTTCACTACCTACTATCGCTCGGTCCGATCAATGAAGTATGGGTCTTTAGTCGGGGCTGGTTATCCTTCTTCATTTTCTAAACTTGGGTTTCGAACCCAGGGGATTAAATCCAACAAGTAACATAAGGAAAATATATGTGTACTATTACAGTACTAAAGATAAAAGTAAACAAATGAATAAAATGCCTTCGTTGGATATATTCTTTAATGAATGAATAAAATGTAAGTAATTTGCAGTAGTGTTAATCATGTCACGTGAATAATGAAAAATAAAACAAATAAGACTATGCATGTCATTTGTAAATAGCAGGCAAATATTTTGTAAAAGTGTTAAGTCTATGTCAAGTCCTTGTTAACATTTGAAACTAAATGATGGATAAGATAGCGCGTAGTTTTTTGTATTGTACAAGTGCCCGTACATACCCCGGATCCGACCTCAATATTCATGACACTGAACCATGACATGCCGCTAGGCATAACAATCAATTTCCGTACTGTACAAGTGTTCGTGCATACCTGGGACCCGACCTCAATATTCATGACGCTGAATCATGACATGCCGCTAGGTATAACAATTATTTTTCATATTGTAGTACAGTAACAGACATACCACTCTGGATATCAATTATCAATTGGTGATCCAGTAATCACCAAAGCCGCTGCAGTAAAAGAATTCCGGCCTCAACAATAAGTTAGCCAACAAGTTTATTATACAATACAGTTCTTATCTATCATATAGTTTTTTCAATCTCCATATCAATAATACACAAAATACATGAATTAATGAGAATATGTAGCTTGTCAAGTCAAACTGTGTATAAGTTCTTATCACGAAAAATAAGAATTCAGGAATCAAGATTCAATATCATGTATACACGTATCACGAAGAAACTTCATGTCATGTAATCAAGATACAAGAAACTTGTCATCATATTTTCATGAATGGTCATACTCATCGTGTATCAAGTATTCAAATAATTCATTCGAACATGTCATGTATTGGATTCGAGTGTGTGTTTGTGTATATATATATATATATATATATATATATATATATATATATATATATGTTATAGCGAACTCGTTCAAAAGTTGCGATCATGCTCAAATAGTAATTCTAAAAATCATATCTTGTTTCGTCAGCAAGGAAGCTTGATGTTAGCTTCATCATGTAGAAGACTCCTCTTTGATGGTGTAGATAATTAGCTATCCTAGCATAGTTAATTGCCTATTTTTTGGCTTAAATGATTTGCTACGCCGGTGTAGTTGATTGTTCCTTTGTCGGCACACATAATGTGCTCTATCAGTGTAGTTAATTGTTCCTTTACTAGCACAGATAATTTGTTGTGTTGACATAGTTAATTGTTCCTTTGCCGTCATAGATAATTTGTTGCATTAATATAGTTAATTGCTCCTTTACTAGCATAGATGATTTGTTGCATTAGCTGGAGGTACTTAGCTTCACCAGTTAAAGAAATTTCGTTTACCAACTGGCGAAATTAGCTTCGCCAGTTGAAGGACTCATCCTCGCTAGCTGAAGGATTTATCTGTTTTGATACATATAATGATGTTTCTATATTTGGAATTTCTCTTGTATTTCTCTTCTGTCTATAGGAAGAATGCTCCCAAAGACACCTTTAATGAAGTCCTCGAGCGGGAAGTGAAATCCCCAATATTACTTTGAATATCATAGGGATTTTGGCCACACTAATGAAAAAAGTTACTAGCTCAAAAGAGACATAGATAACCTCTTCATGAATGGTTATCTCAAGAACATTGTAATGAAACCATTTAAACCGCAGACAACAAATGAGGTGCCAACTTTATGTCAATGCAAAAATCCGTAAAGTGACAAGCTAAAATTAATGGTATTGACTATTTCTAAGGGACTGCTTCCAAAGGAACATGGAACTCCACATGTAAAAGGTATGCTAGGATGGTAAATGCCACTTAGAACACTCCTGATGGACTAAAAATTCAAGAGATCACTTTCTTCACTAGATTTCGAAGAAGTTCACATTCATCATGATGATGTTGTAGTCATTACCACCATATAGTTGGGTCCAAGGTGAGAAGAATTTTAGTCAATATAGGAAGATCAAGTGATATCATCTTCCTCAATGCTTTCAAGTAGATGAGATCATCATGAAGGAACTCAACAAGATTCCAGGATCCTTAATTGGGTTCAATAGGATCGAGAATCCTATCATAGGACCATACCTCTCCATGTGGCTTTCGGAGAAGCTCCACCACAAGTCGTTCTTCGAGTCAATTACATTGTCATAGATATTGCCTCATCCTATAATATCATTCTTGGACGACCATCTCTCAATACTTTGGGGTTGTGATCTTCACTCTCCATCAAGTGATGAAGTTCCATATGGAACATGAAGTTTGCAAGATCTTCAATAATCAAAAGATATATCAAAATCATTACGTGACCGCTTCCTAAGTTGGATTCCAGACCGAAGTTCTTTAGATTAAACATCAAAAAATTTCTAATGAAAATCCAATCAAGTGAAAGCAAGTAGAAAATCTTGTGCTCCAAGACGAGATCAAGAACCTCCAAAACACCACCCTAAGAAACTTCTAGGAATCCTAGGGAAACTGATCCAATTGGAGCATCTCTCCAGGATGATGTTCGCTCCAAATTGATACGCTTTTTAAAGAGCAACATGGCTATCTTTCTATGGCCCTCAAAGACGTGGAGGGGATTGATCATAAGGTCATCCCCTTAAATTAAATGCTGACCCTTGAGAAGAGAAAAAATGCAGAAGAAGAAGAAGAAAAACTCTTGCCGCTGCCTTCGTATTCTAATTAAATCCAACACCCATAGTGGCCCACTAACATGGTAAGGATAAAAAGACTAATGGCAAGTGGTATATATACGTTGATTATATTGACCCTAACAAGACATGTCTAAAAGACTACTTCCTGTTATTGAGAATAGACCATATAATAGACTTTGCATCTATAGAAAGAAAAAAAAACAAGAATAATGCAAGAACTTCCAAACAGTTTACAAATCTATCTACACCAGCAAAGGTAGAACCTCCTTTGCTGGCGCAGAAGAGAACTAGCACGACATAAAAGAGAATTAGCCCCAACATAGAAGAGAACTAGCCCTAGTGCAAATAGAACCTCTTTTGTCAGTGTAGAAGAGAATTAATCTTAATGCATAGCAAGAAATTAGTCTTGCCAGCACAGTAGAGAAGTTATCTACGTCGGCACAATAAAAATAAGTGCATTATCATAACAAGTTATCTGTACTAGCACAACATGAATTAAGTATGCCGTAAGTAGTTATTCAAGTCCTTAAAATAAGTGCATGATCTCCATTATCCCCTAAAATCAAGGAGGCAGTTATAATTCCCTGAGAGTATAAATACACCTCAAATCTAAAAATAAAAAGGAGAAAAAAATAATATTGATATTAACAAAAAGGAAAATTAACGTTAAACTAATCCTCTTCTCCGCCAAATCCCATGGACCTCCTTCGGGTCATTAATGGGCCAGAAAGCCGCTCTGGCTAGGTTACTACTGATAGAACTTTCCTGAAACTCAACTTGTAATCTCTCATGATTGTACGAGTTAGAATTTTCTCTCTTATATTAAAGTAAATTACAGATTTGAGTTATTTAAATCTAGGTTTCTTATTATTATATCTCCAATGTAAAATACCTGAAAACGAATGACGACTCCTCTAAGGAAATTTCTCTTCCAATATCTAAGAGATCATGTTGCAATCTTGGGGGTCATTAATACTATCAGACACATTGGCAATTAAATTTAACAAAAATAAATACGAGAGCAAGTTCATACCCTTGCAAGTTGATACTCAAGACCAATGTAAATACAAAGAAATCTTCCAAAGTAGCATATTGAACCTTGAAAGAAGTTTTTTTCTTCAATTTACATGGGCATGAACTCTCTTAAATGAGTTATTCGTATTTACCTTAGTAGAATTAAACACCAAGTTTTCCAGGATGGCGTTGATGCAACAAGAAAGAAACACATCGTCAGAGCAGGACACAATTCCTTCGGTAGTGGAAGAGAATCTTCCCCATTGGAGTCACCATTTGTTTTCAAGTGTTTCATCTTGAAGATAAAACAACAAGAAAACTAGATTTAAAGAATTCAAATCTCTAACTTACTCTTACAAAAGAGAAAGAAGATTCTTCTCTCTACAATCACGTGAGATTATAAGTTGAATTTCTAAAAGGTTGTGCCAATAGTAACCAAACTAAAGTGGCTCTTTGGCCCGTTGATGATCTAGAGAAGGTTCGTAGAGATTTAGAAGAGAAGAAGATCAATTTACCATCAGCTATCCCCTTCTCTGTGGATCTCTGGATTAATTTCAGCATCCCCTTTTATCTTTAGATTAGAGAGTCTCAAGGAGTTATAACTGCCTCCTTGATTTTAGGGAATAAGGAAGATCATGCTCTAGTTTGAGGGACTTGACTAACTATTTAGTACTTAGCTCATATTGTGCCATCACAGAAAACTTATTGCCCCAGAACATTTCCTTCTGATGTGCTAGCACAAATATCTTCTTTGCTACGCAGGTGAGGCTAATTCTTTTTGCACCAGCAACGGACGTCCTATTTGCAATATCAAAGGATGTCCTATTTGCCTCAGGCTAGTTATGCCTCTACACCATGGCTAGTTCTCTTCTGTATTGGGGGTAATCTCTTCTGCATTGACTACTTCTCTTCTGCTCTGGCAAAGGTAGTTCTATACCACCTGTGCAGATAGACTTATAAATTTTTTGGGTCTTCTTGCATTTTTACTGTCTACATAGATGATTTTTTAGATATAATAAGATCCAGATGGCTGAGAAAAATGAGGCGAGAGCTTCATTCATTATTGACCAAGATACATACTATTACAAACTTATTTTGGTCTGAACAATGTAGGAGCTTACCAGCACCTCGCCAACAATATTTTTAAAACCTATGCAGAAGTTTATATTGATGACATGCTAGTAAAGTCTCTAAAACTCGCCGACCAAATCTTTGACTTATAAGAGAGTTTATCCATTTTGAGGAAATACCGCATGAAGTTTAATTCTTCCAAATGTGCATTTGGAGTAAATTTAGAGAAATTCCTCAATTTTATGATCTTCTCCAGAGGTATCAAGGTGAATTTAGAAAAATCTCCACAATCCTCAACATGAAAAATGCTAAAGACCATCCGGGAGATGCAATCTTGAATGGAAAATTGGCGGAGACGAGCTAACTTCTAGCCAAGTCAGCAAACAAATCTCTCCCTTTTATAAACATTCTCAGGGAAAAAACTCAAAAAACCATGACTCTGGGCACCAAGAGAATCCTAAAAATTGAATGGCTCGTAGAAACACAAGAAGCATTTGATGATCTAGAAAAATATCTTCAACCACCACCACTACCTACCTAGTCCTAAGTAAGAACCATTATGTCTATCTGGTCATCTCCAATGAGGCTGTAACTTTAGTCCTTATTCTTTATGAATCATTGTTCCAAAAGGTAATTTACTATGTTAATAAAATTCTCAAGAATGAAGTAGACTATTCTAAAGTAGAAAAAATTGTTTTCACCCTAGTAATCACCGTCAAGAAGTAGTGTCTATAAATTTATGATCGTCAAACATACTTAGCTGACTATCCTTCACCAACATTTTAAGGTTGTGCACATGCAAAACCTAAGAGTCAAGCTTAGGAAGTTTAACATTGAGTACTTATCATGCCGAATAATTAAAGCTTAGGCATCAAATGACTTCATCATTGAGTGCACAATTGAAGAGGGCAAACTAAGTAAAATCAATGCACCTAGAGATCTAAGCCTGAGAAAGCCATCAAATATCCAAACACATGGATAGTCAATTTGCATGGATCTTCATGTGAACTTGATAATAAAGGAGGAATCCTCTTGAACGGTCAAAATGGTGAAGTATCAAATTACGTCATCTGCTTCAAATTGTAGGTCTCAAACAATCAGGCCATATACGAGGGTGCAATAGAGGACTAAAATTTTTCCACCATGTCAAAGCAAGTAAGGTTATAATTTTGCTTTAAATTTCAATTAATCAAGTATCTCTCCTATATTATGAACTTGATCATTTTTTTTCAAAGAGTTCAAGTCGTCAATCTCCAAAGATAATAACACTAAAATCGATGCACTCTCCAAGCTCACCTCCATGGTGATTCCAAAACTTGAAAGGATAATCCCCAAGCCCTATTAATCAAGCTGAAAATCAAGACAAGAGAGATAATGAGTATTGATTCATCTCCAAGTTGGATGATACTATTGATCAAATATCTTAGAGATGATAAATTACCAGCATACCCTCATGAAGCTAGGAAAATATGTAGGTGGTCCTGTAAATACATACTCAACAGTGACTCTTCTCCGATGCAACTCCTTCTCAATGGATTTAGATCCATATCTTAAGTGTTTTGCATCACAACAAGAAACTCCTCCAGGGGATCTCCGAAGGGGAGTGCGGCAACTATCAAGATAGCCAAAGCATCACCCTCAAAGCTCTTTAACAAGCCTTCTATTGACCCTTAACGAAACAAGGTGAATATCAACTCATCTAGAGCTAGATCACTTCAAAAGTTTTTTCCAATAGTTTGAACTACTTCAGTTGAATTAACACCACTATTCATTTTCTTGTCATTTACTCAATAGGGACTTGACTTAATGAGATCTTTTCTAGTGACCACTAGTCTGTGCAAATATATAATAGTCACCATCGTCTACTTAATCAATAGATAGAAATAAAGTCACTGGTCACAATCTCTTCCAATTAAGTCCCTCTCTCATCTGGAAATTCATCATCTGTAGATTTGTGTTGTCTCAAGATATTGTCAGTATACCCATTTTGACTAGTGACATTGATCGTTGCTCTGATTGAAAGATCTCTCCACACTTCGTCTCAATCGTGCATCCCTAGATCAATGGTCTAGTTGAAGTTGCCAACAAACAAATCTTGCATGCCCTACAAAAGTGTGTGGGCGAATAAAAGCATGACTAGATTTAAAAGCTATTAGGTATCCTCCAGTCATATCGAACGATTTATAAAGTCCTAAGTCCTATTAGGAAAACTTCTTTCTATTTCACTTATGGGACTGAAGTAGTGACTTTAACAAAAATTGGCATTGAATTCCTTAAAATATGCCACTTGGGAACCAATATAAAATACGAAGGATTCCAAGCAAACCTTACTCATTGATAAGTTAAAAGGCGCTGCATTTTCCAAATTAGTCACCCATCAGCATATAATAGTAATAGCCAGATGTTATAACCTTAAAACTAAACAAAGGCTATTATCTAAAGGCAAAATTGTCCTCCTAAAGATAGACATCACTAGGAAAAATTAAAATTATAGAAAGCTTGCAACTAAATTAGACTAAATACCTGACTATAAGAAATGGGGAACCAATTTACTAACATATTCCTGGAATACAGAATACCTACAAAACTACTATCAATAAATATGTTTTGTCTCTGCTTCTACTGCAGCTCATCTATCCATCGAGCTTTCTTGATAGACTTCTTTTTAGAAATTCTATGTAAATAATATGACATTATGATAAGTATGATTTTCTTGCATTTTTATGAGCATATTTATTTATTTATTTGTTGTTATGAATGAATGTATTACTCGAGTATTTTATTATGTTTTTTTAGGAAAATAGAATTTTAAATAAAGAATAAAAAAATCCAAAGGAAGATTCTTATATGCCCAAAACCCATTAGTCCAAGATCTAATTTTATAACATGAGGAGATCAACTTTACAATCACAGAAATCAATCAAGATTAAAATAATAGAAAAAAAAGAGATCTTATCGTTACAAACGAGGTCAAGTAGTTGAATGCAAATCAAATCAAATATTGTATCAAATATAGTTGTTACGTTAGAAATCTTCCAAATCAACTCAAAAATTTTATCAAATCTAGCTGTTATCGAAAAAATCTTGTCAAATTAAGCTGAGAGCTAAATCCTACTAAATATTGCATCAAATGTATATATTATGAAAAAATCTTAATAGATCAAATTATTATGGCACATCATGTCGAATATTTATTTTGATCTTTTCTACCTAATTTATAACAAATGTAATCGCCTCTTTTATTTATAAATTGAAGGGAAAATTACACTTACAAGACAAACTAAATTGTATAGAATAATTAGTAGAAGTTCTTGGTATCTTTGGGCTGAATTCTTGTTGAATTCTTTAATTTTTATTTTAAATGAAAACTTCTTGTCTTTATTTAATTTCTTATGTTGATTTTCATATTTTCTTGTTTATGTAATTGTAATTATTTCATGAATAATTAAATCTTTTATACCTAGGTTTAGATGAAGCTAAGAGTATAATATATTTAAATAAACACTCTCTCATATTTTTAATGTCTAAATTAAGATAATAAAAGTCATGTGAACATTTAATTTATAGATTTACTATATAACTTGATAAATTATATATGTCATTTATAATAATCTATACTTAAGAGTTGAAATATAGGATTATCAATTTCAAAATTTTATTTTTCAAATGTTTTATATATTTAAATTTATTATTTAAAACTTAGATAGATAGGTCACTGTCTAAGTCGTATGATTCATACTTTCAAGTTATTAATTGATTAATATAATTTTTTAATTATAAGAGAATTTTTTAGTTAACATATTATTATTTTAGCGGATTTGAATCTAGACATTTTATTTTTATTTATTATTTTCCCAATTAGTTAATAAAAAAATCACTCGTATCATCTCTTTTTCAATTTACATAAATAGGATTAAAAACAAATCTTTCGTTTGATCAACCTGCATAATACTGTAATTATATGATGTATACTTGTACTAATTATAATTTTTTCGTGAAATTTTTTGTTGCTGTTCCTGGGAAAAATAATTCTTTATTTAATTCATTTACCGGATTGATCTTTTTGTTCAGTATTTCAGGAAATTTAGTTATAGGATCCAATAGAAAAAATTATTACCACCTAAGGCCAACATAAGCGATTTGTATCTAAATCTTTTAATCATTTTGAAACTATTCTTTTCGATTCTATAAATTTCTATATAATTAAAAATAAAAAGTATAAATAAATTTTAGAATACTGCAAAATAAAAAATATTAAAAATATTATCTAGGGTATCAATGCTTAATTTTTATTGATGATTGTTTGAGAAAGGTGCGTAATCTTTAAACTCTTGCATGCCTACAAATTAGGATTCACAATTGATTTGTGGTATCTTGATTTTCAACTATATTTTAAAACCATATTAAGGGACATTATAGTAAACAATATAAGATGGGGATTTAATCACATTTCTTAACTGACAAACTACTTTTTCATTAGTATTGATCCAAGTCTAACTTAAAGTAATTAGATATTGGCCTTAAGAATCTTCGATCTTAAAAAGATAAGTAAATTGGATGTTTAATCAAATATCATATTTGGCAAGTTGATTGATGTCTAGGAAAAGATGGTTACGGAATTAAGGTCCGTTAAAATACTAAAAATCTTCCACCAGATTTTCACTGACTGGCTGATCAATTGGTTGAATTTTGGTATTTGACTAACCTAACAATCATTTTGAAATGGTTAAAAACTATCTAATTGTGTTTATGATTATCTTAGGAGATATATTTTGTGTATTTTCTTTTATTCAATTAAGATTTTCCTTTTATTATTTTTCTTTCATCATTTCTTTTTCATTCCTTAAACTTCATATTTTTAGATGTTTTTCCTTCAACTCTATGCCATCATGTTTTCATATCAAATGCACACATCTGTTTATCATTATTACCATAAATTTGATTATGTTTATTATGAGTGTCTTTAGATAAGGAATTCGTTAGGAGTAACTCAAGAACAAATGAACTTCATATATCAAGGACCTAAGAGCGATCCTTGTATATCTACTTGCAATTTAGAATGGAATCTTAGAGTGTAATAAGAAATCCTCCATCTAGTTTTTTCTTTATCTATCAACATGTTTATCTTCATATTATAGTTATAAGTAAGAAACACAATAAAAAAATTACATAAAACTTCGAAAGATTTGATTGAACTATCTTCTCATACTGCATTTTCTTTAGAATCCAGTCTCGTCAACTTCTTTCAAATTTGTGATGCCGATTTTTAAGGCATAGTCGGCTAGAGGAATAGTAGATTAGTTAGCTAATTCCTTTAGTGAACAGAGAAGAATTCCTAGTTTGCCTATTGAGAATCTAATGTCCAACCAATCCAACTTGAGCATACTTAATTTCAACGAGCAACCACTTCATTCATCTTTTAAAGTTGATATGATTAAAAAAATATCAAATAACTATGTACATAATGATTCTATACGGGTCTGAAGAAATTCATTAAGAGCAACCAATATTATTTAATGGAGGCTACACCACCACTTTGTGACACATCTTCTTTAGATCACTTTTCTAAAAATTATGGAGAAAATCCTAAAGATAAATCTATTTTCTTTGATGAGTTGCCTCATGATAAGCATGCTAATCGCACTTCTTTTTGGATTGTTTTGATAAAACTGTCAGAATTTTTTTTTAAGATAATGTAACGCCCTCGTTTTTCAGCTGCTTCCCAAAACGGAGAACGTTACTTATTACTTGCATTAGACAACCCAACAGTCACAGGATTTTGGAATAACCGTAACTACTGCCACAATCAGATGAATAAATAACATGTCTAAAACTGAAATGATTTCATTTGTACAAAGAGTTCATTATATAAAATGGCACACTGTTTTAAATATGAACACAAAAGAGTCGAAGAGAAAAGCAGTGCCCAGACAAAATGAAATATAAACAAGATATACAAAAGTTCTCCAGGGGTACTTCGCTAGCCTATTGTCACTCGATCTGTCCAACGAAGTACGGGTCTTCAACTGGGGCTGGGTCCCCTTCTTCACGTTCCAAATCTGGGTTCAAAACCCAGGGGATTAAACACGGCAAGTAATACATTTAAAAAGAGAATTTGTGTACTATCGTAGTACAGGAATATCAGTGTGCATGAGCATGTTTATATCAGTGTTGTTTGTGTGCATATAAATTAACATGAAGGCAACATATAAATTAACATGATGGCAACATATAAATTAACATGAAAGCAAGCATAAATAAATGCATATATAAATAAGCATGACAATAATTACTCTATCTATTTAATCATATATTCTATTGGTCTCAGTCATCGTCCAATTAAATTTTGAAACTGTATTAATGGATAAGATAGCGCTATTCTCCATTGTCGTATAAGTGCCCGTGCATACCCAGGACCCGGCCCCAGTATTCATGGCACTGAACTATGACATGACGCTAGGCACTCAATCAAGTTCCGTACTGTATTACAGTAACGGACATACCACTCTGGTAAATATCAATTGGTGATCTAGTAATCACCCAGACCGCTGCAGTAAAAAAATCCCGGCCCTAACAATATAATCAATTCTTATACGGCAAGGCTCTTATCTATCATATAGTTTCTCCCGTCCCCGTATTCATAATGAATTATGCACATGAAAATTTTGTAACCCTTCTTTAATTGTTTTTCAATTCATGATAACATGCTTGTATTTCCATGACTGTACATGACATGTAGTATCATAGCACATGATCTGTAATATTGAAACACATGACTTGTAATATCAAAGCACGTAACATGTAAAACATATGACTTGTAATATAAAAACTCATAATATATAAAACACATGACTTGTAGCATGATAGATATTAGTGCACAATTGTAACACAATGCATATCATCAAAATTATTACAATAATCTGGTTTCATTCTAAGTGTCAATTAATAACCCAATTTGGGAATCAAGTGAATCATATAATAATACTGTATTATTTTTAAACCCAATGTATGCATTTATTACATTTCTAGGCTCAATCATATATATTAATATGCATTTCTCTTTCTAGTAAAATCTAATTTATTACTATTATTAATTTATCAACTATGTCCAATTAATCCAAACCAAGTCCCATTCAAATCTCTCAATTATTTAATCCATCAAGTCCAAGCCTACTAAATTCCCATTTTTTTTTCATATTTTTATTTTAATTTTATTTTCCTTTTCTTTTCTGTCCAGTCCAAGTCCAACCCACTAATTCACACTTATTTTTATTCTATATTTTTTTTTCTGTCCAGTCCAAGTCCAACCCAGACTAGGCCCAAGCCCACTCATTTTATTTCTTTTTTTTTTCTTTTACTGGGCTGGGCTGGCCGGCCCTGTGTTATTATTATTATTATTTTCTACATATTTTTTTTTCTTCGGTCCAAATTAAATCCAAGCCTATTCTTTTTTTTTCTTCTTCTTTTATTTTCCTGGACTGGGCCAGGCCCAGTTATCCTTTTTTCCTCTTTTCTTTTTCTTTTCTTTTTTTTACTTATGGGCTGGGCCAGGCCCAGTTCCATGTTCTTTTCTCTTTTTTTTTTCTTCTGGGCTGGGCTAGGCCCAGTATTATTATTATTTTCTCTTTAATTTTTTTTCCCTTTCCTATCTCTTCTACCCATGATCTCTTTCTCTCTATATTTTTTTTCTTTTCCTTATGTTCTTCTAACCGGCCCAGCATGCAAAATTATTATTTTTTATTTTATTTTATTTTATTTTTCCATATAACTTTTATTTTGCATGCCTATGAATTTAATTTTAGGTAGTATGTATTTTTTTTACTTTTTTTTCTAAACAAAAAAAATATCAAATATAATAATATTTATATATATCAAAATTGACCCACTAATACAATTCAGTTCTTAATGTCAATTAATAATCCAAAATATTAACCGATCATTTTAAAAAAATAAATTACGTATACAAATGTAAATTAAATAACGAAAGGAAATAGATATAAATAAAATAACGAAATGAACGAAAATAGCAGTATTACTTGCCTTGGCTTGATCTCAAATATTCAGTTCGAATCCTCGGTTCGATTTGATTTTTCCTTTTATTTCTCTTTTATTTTTATTTTCTTTTTTTTTTTTCTCTTTGCTACTGGTTTTGGCCGAGAGGAGAAGAGAAGGAGGGCTTCTAGGTTTGTTGCCGAGAGGAGAAAACAGTGGTGAGGGTGAGAGAGAGATTAATATTTCATTTTTATTTCCTCCCTCTCCCTTATCACCTCACCACTAGTATTCCCCATGCGACACCTCCTGCAATCCCATGTCACCCCATTTCTTAAACACGACAACAAAACAGCCATTCACCGCCTCATTCATTTTATTTTAATTAATTTATTAATTTATTTATTTAATAATTTTGGTTTCGTATAATATTCTCCAAATACTACCAAATTTATGTAGGACGTAGTGCTCGACGAGAGAAACACTACAAAATTATCCGTTTGTTGTTTCGATGTCCGGAATAAATGGACCGAAATTCCGAAGTAATTAGAAGGATAATTTTAATATTATTAAATTAAGAATTTTGGAAGTATTTTTCGGCCTCGTAAGAAAAATCTCCAAAAATCCTAAATATTACAAAACTAATAATCGCGAAAACCGAATGTCATTTGAGTTTGTGAATTTAAAGTTATGTTAACCGAAAGTTATTTCGGTGTCCAAAATTGACTTCGGTTGACTTATTCAGCACCACTAGCAATACAGGTAGCTCGAAGTTTGGGGTATTACATCTTACCCACCTAATAAAAATTTCGTCCTCGAAATTTAATTGATGTTTTTTATTATGAGAAAGAATATAGGTATTTTATCCTCATATCATTTTCAAGCTTCCAAACTGAATCTCTTGGTGATTGTATATCCAATAAAATTAGAATTAATAATGTTACTTTATTCTTCAAGACTCCTCACATCGGTTAATGATCCTTACATATCGCTTCTCATATTTTAAGGCTACTTTTGATAGATTCACTATTTTGTACTTCTAACTAAGCGCTTTCTCAATTATGATATATAAAATATATCATGAACGACTTCCGTTTTTTTACAGGAATGATAATGGATAGTCAGGATTCCCAATTTATTCTTAAAGATTTATTTGGGTGAAGGAACATAAAAATAAGATAAAATTTAATCAGGAATAGCTGCTATTAATTTAGAGTGTCACGCCATCCTGATTTTGTAATGTGTAAGATACATGTGATAAATATTTTTGTAGAGTTTATTCCCAATGTCCTATTACATGTTGTAATCGACTCTAGAAATGAAAATAAATCTGAACTATTATAATATCGATGTAACAAGACTATAAATGGTATGGATATAAGATAAAAGTGAATTCATGACTACAGAATTCAATCACGCACGATGATCTTATCAAGCGACTACAATTGCTGGCGCCAAAGAATATCTCTCTACAATTGCCTCGCCGACTTAATAAGACTTGTGATGTATAAAGGTTTAAGACAGGAATCATATTATGATAATATTCAGATGAAAGGTACAAAATGTCAAATGGGGAATGGTCAACAAAAGCAATGGATAAGACAATCATTTGGAAAAATAAGCCTAACTTGAGTAACAAAATACAATGTCATGTTCCACCATGATAAAATTTGTCTTCTTTAATTATAGTTTATTATTAATTTCTTATCCTTTACTTTCAACTTGACTAATTCTACAAAATTCTCAGTGTTCTAAAATTTCTTTATATTTTTTACACTTATTCTTCCATAGGTTGTTTTTTTTTTAATTTTTTTTATAGTTCATTATCAATTTATAAATATTGTTGGAGCATTAGTTGCTGAAAACGGTATCACCAATTATTCATAGTGACTATGTTTGCTTCTAATGCAGTTTTTGAAATATTTTCTGCTCGGACATTTACTTGACAGAATCCCAAATAAAAATCTATCCTCGAGAATTCTCTTCCTTCTCTCAATTGACCAAATAGATTAGTTATCATAAGTAGTGGATATATAATTTTTTTTTTGTTACTACATTTAAACCTCTATAGTCCACACACAACTTTTGACTCTCATCCTTCTTTCCTACTAATAATACTGGAACTCAATAAAATATTAGATCTCACAAAACCCAACCTCAATAGTCCATCTACTTATTTCTTAACTTATTCTAGTTCTGCAACTCTCATTCCATAAGGTGACCTACAAACTGGTTCAGCTCCAGAGAGAATATCAATAATAAATTTTACTGTCCTTACTGGTGGTAGTTCAAGTATCTCTTCATAAAATATGTCTAAAATTTATAACATTAAGATTATGTCTTCTCCTGCTTTCATTTCTTCCTAAACATTTCCTCTTAGAAATATCTTATATTCTGCTAGTTCTAAATATTGGCTTTCACCAATAAACTCAAAATCTAAACGATCAGGAATCTAAAATATTACTCTTTATCTACTGCATTCTATTACCGCGTGGAAGGTATCTAACTATTTCATGTTTAGAATGACATCATATCCATTTCCATTAATAGTTAGCAAGTCGGCATAAATTCTTTATTATTAATCATTAAGGGACATATTGGTAAAAATTGGATCGATATTGTTATGTAACGGTCCAGATATAATCAATAAAAGGAGTTGAAGATAGATATCTTAAACAATAGGAAACGATAAGATAGACACGATACTAGATCTGATAGGTATCAAAGAATAAGAAACAATTATTACGAATAAGTCACAGACATGTTCTTATGTGGCAGTAGTCCTATGGTCTTCCATCTAAACCTAGTCTCTGATACTATCCTGTAACGCTCCCGTTTTTCAGCTACTTCCCAAAACGGAGGACGTTACTTATTACTTTCACTAGACAACCCAACAATCACAGGATCTTAGAATAACCATAACTATTGCTACAATCAGATGAATAAATAACATGTCTGAAACTGAAATGATTTTATTTATACAAAGAGTTCATTATATAAAACGGCACACTGCTTTAAATATGAATACAAAAGAGTCGAAAAGAAAAGCAGTGCCCAGACAAAAGGAAATATAAACAAAATATACAAAAGTTCTCCAGAGGTACTTCGCTAGCCTATTGTCACTCAATCTGTCCAACGAAGTACGGGTCTTCAACTGGGGCTGGATCCCCTTCTTCACGTTCCAAATCTGTGTTCAAAACCCAGGGGATTAAACCCGGCAAGTAATACATTTAAAAAGAGAATTTGTGTACTATCATAGTACATGAATATCAGTGTGCATGAGCATGTTTATATCAG
The DNA here is from genome assembly GCA_036321105.1 of Dracaena cambodiana. Lineage (NCBI taxonomy): Eukaryota > Viridiplantae > Streptophyta > Magnoliopsida > Asparagales > Asparagaceae > Dracaena > Dracaena cambodiana. The sequence goes on from JAYEPQ010000002.1 coordinate 63,509,148, forward strand.
TGTTGTTTGTGTGCATATAAATTAACATGAAGGCAATAAATAAATTAACATGAAGGCAACATATAAATTAACATGAAGGCAAGCATAAATAAATGCATATATAAATAAGCATGATAATAATTACTCTATCTATTTAATCATATATTTTATTGGTCTCAGTCATCGTCCAATTAAATTTTGAAACTGTATTAATGGATAATATATCGCTATTCTCCATTGTCGTATAAGTGCCCGTGCATACCCGGGACCCGGCCCCAATATTCATGGCACTGAACCATAACATGCCGCTAGGCACTCAATCAAGTTCCGTACTGTATTACAGTAATGGACATACCACTCTGGGTAAATATCAATTGGTGATCCAGTAATCACCCAGGCCGCTGCAGTAAAAAAATTCCGGCCCTAACAATACAATTAATCCTTATACGGCAAGGCTCTTATCCATCATATAGTTTCTTCAGTCCCCGTGTTCATAATGAATTATGCACATGAAAATTTTGTAACCCTTCTTTAATTATTTTTCAATTCATGATAACATACTTGTATTTCCATGACTGTACATGACATGTAGTATCATAGCACATGATCTGTAATATTGAAACATATGACTTGTAATATCAAAGCACGTGACTTGTAAAACACATGATTTGTAATATCAAAACTCATAACATGTAAAACACATGACTTGTAACATGATAGATATTAGTGCACAATTGTAACACAATGCATATCATCAAAATTATTACAATAATCTGGTTTCATTCTAAGTGTCAATTAATAACCCAATTTGGGAATCAAGTGAATCATATAATAATACTGCATTATTTTTAAACCCAATGTATGCATTTATTACATTTCTAGGCTCAATCATATATATTAATATGCATTTCTCTTTCAAGTAAAATCTAATTTATTACTATTATTAATTTATCAATTATGTCCAGTTAATTCAAGCCAAGTCCAATTCAAATCTCTCAATTATTTAATCCATCAAGTCCAAACCTACTAAATTCCCATTTTTTTTTCATATTTTTATTTTAATTTTATTTTTCTTTTCTTTTATGTCCAGCCCAAGCCCAAACCCACTAATTCATACTTATTTTTATTATAATTTTTTTTTTCTATCAGGCCCAGACTAGGCCCAAGCCCACTCATTTTATTTCTTTTTTTTTTCTTTTTCTTTTACTCGGCTGGACTGGCCGGCCCACTGTTATTATTATTATTTTTTCTATATATTTTGTTTTCTTTGGCTCAAATTAAATCCAAGTCTAATCTTTTTTTTTTTCTTCTTCTTCTTTGTTTTTCCTGGACTGGGCCAGGCTCAGTTATCCTTTTTTCCTCTTTTATTTTTCTTTTCTTTTTTTTCTTATGGGCTGGGCCAGGCCCAGTTCCATGTTTTATTCTCTTTTCTTTTTTTCTTCTGGACTGGGCCAGGCCCAGTGTTATTATTATTTTCTCTTTATTTTTTTTTCCTTCCCTATCTCTTCGACCCATGATCTCTTTCTCTCTATTTTTTTTATTTTCCTTATCTTTTTCAATCCGGCCCAACACTTTGCATGCAAAATTATTTTTTATTTTTATTTTTATTTTATTTTATTTTTGCATGTAACTTTTATTTTGCATGCCTATGAATTTTATTTTAGGTCGTATGTATTTTTTTTTCTTTTTTTCTAAACAAAAAAAATATCAAATATAATAATATTTATATATATCAAAATTGACGCAATAATACAATTCAGTTCTTAATGTCAATTATTAATCCAAAATATTAACCGATCATTTTTAAAAAATAAATTACGTATACAAATTAAATTAAATAACGAAATGAACGGAAATAGATATAAATAAAATAACGAAATGAACGAAAATAACAGTATTACTTATCTCGGCTTGATCTCGAATATTTGGTTCTAATTCTCGGTTCGGTTTGATTTTTCCTTTTCTTTCTCTTTTATTTTTATTTTTTTTTATTTTTTTATTTTTATTTTTTCTTTTCTCTTTGCTACTGGTTTTGACCGAGAGGAGAAGAGAAGGAGGGCTTCTAGGTTTGTGGCCGAGAGGAGAAAACAGTGGTGAGGGTGAGAAAGAGATTAATATTTCATTTTTATTTCCTCCCTCTTCCTTATCACCTCACCACTAGTATTCCCCATGTGACACCTCCTGCAATCCCATGCCACCCCCTTTCTTAATCACGACAACACAACAGCCATTCATTTTATTTTAATTAATTTATTAATCAATTTATTTAATAATTTTGATTTTGTATAACATTCTCAAATACTACCAAATTTATGTAGGACGTAGTGCTCGACGAGAGAAACACTACAAAATTATCCGTTTGTTGTTTCAATGTCCGGAATAAATGAACCGAAATTCCGAATTAATTAGAAGGATAATTTTAATATTATTAAATTAGGAATTTTGGAAGTATTTTTCGGCCTCGTAAGAAAAATCTCCAAAAATCCTAAATATTACAAAACTAATAATCGCGAAGACCAAATGTCATTTGGGTTTGTGAATTTAAAGTTATGTTAACCGAAAGTTATTTTGGTGTCCAAAATTGATTTCGGTTGACTTATTCGGCACATACAGGTAGCTCAAAATTTGGGGTATTACAGATAATTCTTTTTTTTCTCAATAATTTAACTAATGATAGTTAATTATTGTTCCTCCATATGATAATTTTGATAATATTTAAGAGAATATCTTTATTGATTAGCTCAAGTTTCTCAAAGAGTTAGAAGGACTGCCAAAAATTGAGTTCAAACTTTCCCCCTTTAATAGTTTGTATAATTTCATGCATGAAATAAGTGTGCTAGTTAAAGATAAAGATGTCAATGGATAGATGATGGGCAAGCCATATCTCCTATCTTCAAAATTTTAATATAGAAAAAAAAATAGTTGCCACAAATTTAGAAATCTAAAATAAGATGGAAAAATTTAATCATTATTGACAAAATGGTTTAACTCATCTATATCACGATATAAAAGAACACATCATGAAAGTGGATAACGAGCATGAGTACGTTACAAGGATGCATAATTTTAGTATGTAAGATGAATGATTATTTTGTGAAAATGTAAACTAGTAAAATAAATTTTTATTTTAGTGTAAGGACTATTTTTTTTAAAAAAATATTTCTTTATAATTTTTTTATTTAAAAAAAAATTACCTATCCTTTTTTACCTTTACCTTGAGGATAATGCATGATTTAGGTATTGGAGGATTAGTTATTTTGTTTTTCTTTTTATATAGTATTTATTTCCATTCATTATTTTCAGTGCTTTTCCTTTTTTTGGATTCTTTTCGTGTTTTGCTTTTCTTTTGAATTCTCTTTTATTATCAAACAAAAAGTTAAGACTTTCATAATTAGATTAGCTAATAATAAGTATTATGTTTTCTTGAGTCTCAAATTTAAAAGTTAAGTTAAATGAATAATTTCTTAAGCTCCTATATTGAAGATAAAAATTCAAAAATAATATCATTTTTAATATATCTAAGTAAATATGTATCCCATTTACATTTATACAGTAGTCCATTGTCCTGGAATAAAAATAAAAAACATGAAATACTTTTTTTAAAAAGATTAAAATATGTATATATATAAACTAATAATTTATTACTAATAAGCTGGATATTAGTACCTCAAAAGCATTAATATTCACAGTGAAAGGTGATAAAAAGAAGAAAATAGTGTCTTATTATGAGGCCTTAATTACTCAAGTAATTAAGTAAGTTGGGGTATTTCATTATCCAGTGCGTTAAACCCAACTGATTTGGGCGCCACCAATTCAAACCTTATTCAAGTATATCTTAAAAAGCCTAAGCAAGTTATTTATTTTAGTTTTAAAAAGCGAAGAAGAAAAATAAAAAAGTATGAAAGTTAGAATCAAAATTCCAAAATGAAGAACTATCTCATGCCACGAGGTACATATGATCTAAGTAAAGAAAATATAATGTAAAGAATATCATCTAGTCTCTATAATATGGTGGTAAGATTTTTTAACTGGAGACAATACTTATGAATGAAGATTCTTGAATACTTACTAACTTATTTACTAATAAATCTAGTTTAGATTTATGAAAATTAAAAACATGATTTTATTTTATTTTTGATTATCCTTATCTTTTCTTCTCCTTCTTCGAATTTTGTGGTATATTTGCTCTAAATCCTCATATTAAATTTTATTTTGCTCGATGACTAGCAAAAGATAGGTATGATGTTACTAAATATGATTTTATTATACTTTTATGACCATATCTATCTATATTTTGTTGTAAATAAATATGTTACTCGGGTATTTTATTATATTTTTCAAGCAAATAAATTTTTAAATGAAGAATAAATAAATAAAAAAAGCCCAAACGAAGATTGTTACATGCTCTAAGCCCAAGAGGCCAAGATCCTATTTGACAACATGAGAAAATGAAATTAACAATTATGAAAAAATCAAGATCAAGACAATAAAAAAGGAGATTATATTGTTATGAAGAACATCAAACAGTTGAATGCAAATTAAGTCAAAAACTACTCCAAATTCAGTTATTATGTTAGAGATCTTCTAATCAACTCAAAAATTTTATCAAATATAGTTGTTATATGAAACATCTTGACAGATCAAACTGAGAGGCAAATCTTGCCAAATATTGCATCAAATCTATCTATAGAAAAGACCTGACAAATCAAGTTATTATAGCAAATCAAGCCAAATATTTGATATAATATTTTCTATCTACTTTTTAACAAATGTAACTACATATTTCTTCTATAAATATGGAAAAATTTCACTTGTAACACATCAAATTTTATAAGAAAATTTGAAGAAGTTCTTGGATCGTTTTGTTGAATTCTTATTGTTTTTCATCATATTGTTTAAGTTTCTATTTTATTAGGATGTTCTTCTTCTTTGTTTTTTTTTTTTTTTTTTTAATTCCTTACGATGATTTTCATATTTTCTTCCTTATGTAATTAAGAATATAGTATATTTAAATAAAAAAAATTCTCATATTCTTTTTCAGGAATAGTTAAATCTTTTATGCCTTGGCTTAGATGCAATTAAGGATATTTAAATAAAAAATTCTCATATTCTTTTTCAGGAATAGTTAAATCTTTTATGCCTTGGCATAGATGCAATTAAGGATATAGTATGTTTAAATAAAAAAATTCTCATATTCTTCATGACTAAATTAAGATAATAAAAGTCATGTTAATGTTTGATTTATATATCTACAGTAAAATTTGTTGGATTTTGTATGTCATTAATACTTAAGAGTTGAAATTTGGGATTTTTATATACATAGATTTATTATAAAATATTTTAGTTAGATGTTTGTGTTAACTAATTAAAACTTAGATTGATAGGTTCCTATACAAGATGCATGATTTATGCTTTCAAGTTAGTAATTGATTAATATAAATTTCAATTATAAGAGATCTGTTTAGTTAATATATTATTAATCAAACAATCATTTCTATCATCTTATTTTTTTCTTTTAATTCGCTTAAATAAGATGTATAAATCAAGATACGTAAAAGGAAATTTATGTTTGAAGTGTAGTTGCAAGCGTAGGGGATTCAAATTGCGCTCCCGTCACACACGACACACTATGGAGGGTTTTAAAGATAAAATGATCCATTATTACCAAAAGTGGGTAAATCTAGCCAACTAAAAGAATATCAACATGCACAAAGACGTGAAGAGGTAGGATGTGGGCTTAATGTAGAACATGAATCCAGAACGATGCCTACTTGAGTGAGAGCATTGTAAATCATGCTAGTAATTATCAACGTGCACAAAGACACGAGGGGAAAAAAAATGCAGGTCTATATAACATGGATCCGCAATCATGCCTACTTACAAACGGGTACATCATGAGGGTACAAAAAATTACCCATGCCAAAATCGTGTGGGATTTGACTCCAACTGATAATAGGATGTAACCTAAATCTGCACCTAAACTAGAGTTCAGGTCTGGATCTACAAAAAATTACTAGGACCTGGATTTAAACGCTACTCAGCATGAACGTTTGAATACACCAAATAACCAAGGAGAGCAACTCAACCCCCTTCAGAGAAAGCATGAAAATTTATTAGATGGTTTCAACATCCCACATAGCATAATGCACAAACCGAATGAGAGACAGGACTTTCCTACTAACGTCTTCGTGTCTCTGTCTTTGCTTATGTTAACCTACAGATCCCTGGATCATGAAACACTCATTTTGCTGACAAATTGTTTCCCGACTGTCCTTTCCCTTCTTCCAAGGAATCAACATGTCGACTGCTGCTGAGCAGTTGGAGCATCTGAATATTGCCGGAAGGGCATTCGTCGAAACGCCTACTATGTTCTTTGCTCTCATGACTGCTAGCTTTACTAGTATTTCGCTTCCTTGCCTGCTTTGCCCACACCATGAGGCTCTCTTGCAAATGATCATCAAATATTGCCTTCTTGAATGAAGATCCCATCTTTAATTCCACAGAGGCACGATTTTTATTAGGATCAAGACTTTTTCAAACAGTACAGGAGAGCTAGCGACTAGTTTACCTGAGTGACAATGGCGTAGAGCGGCAGGGTGCTGTAGCTGCATAAGATCTGAATGATTACCCTACACATGCAAGAAGAGCCACATCGAAGATTTAAAACAGAATTAGCGGCAGTTCCTTTGAAACCCAGGACATATCACTACATAAAGAAAGAGAGAGGCTATATATAGCTTACCCAACAATAAGTCTAGGAATAATAAATTCAGTCTTGTCCATGATGCAGGAACTCCATCCATATGTGGCCTGAATGAGAACAAAGCTAATAAATAAAAACAAGATAAAAGAAAATAAATGTCCATCGCATTTCGAAGGACATCTAAATTGAGCAGCCTCTGTAAACAGTTCTAAATTTATCATTAACCTATTTCTTAAGGACGCAGCTGCCCTGCATCGAATTTTTTTAAACAGGCGGCTTATGAAGTTATTCTACCCAGTCAGGGGTAGGAGAGATGGTGTGTGAAAGTCATACATCTTAATTAAGCTCATGGTACCAGGAAGGCACCTCTCCAAATTTCTTCCAGACTGTAATGTTGATACTGCCTAAGAATGAAAATCATGTATCTGATTTTTCCAATTAGATCAGATAAAGTTTTGAATTGGATCATAAAAGAGAATTTTTTTTGACAGAATTTTAAGTTAGCTTTGGACATCTGCATTGGTATCGAATTCATTGCTAAAAACAGAATACAGTGACTGGGGAAAAAGAAAAATAAGTGAAAGAAGACAGCAGGAACAATTTGTTTCAGACAACATACATTGAAAATTACGTCTGCAAAAAAAAAAAAAAATGTAAAATTCTGTATGTTGAAAATAGACAACATACATGAACTCTATCTGAAGAAAAACCTTCCATTGTTGTTTGCAAAAGTAAGCAAATTGCCGTTACCAGAAAGTTTGGATATTGCTTCCTTGGGAAGCAGAGTTGTAAAACAAAAGGTCTATTTTTTCTTCCGAAGAACCTGTAGGAGAGGAATTTCTCAAAAGGAGGGAAAAAAAAAAAAAGGTCAAGGACTTATTCTTCTGTCTTTGGTTACAGGATTAAAATGAAAAAGGGAAGTGTAATATGGTATCTGAGCTACATATTTCAGTTTCAAAAAAATTATCAAAAAACAATTTCAATATTTCTCTCTATCTACTTGTCTCATCTTCTCTTTACATCATTTTACTATGCAACCAAAGAGGCATAAATTCTATTTGTTCTAAATACTTGTTTTTCAGTGGTAGCTGCGATGATATGTTAAACCTAGAAGTCATATAGTTTTTTGCACATGTTGGCTGATATATGCAATTTCACCCGACAGCCCTGATATAGCGACCAGATATATTAGACTACATGGTTCATTTTTTAAATTGAGGCTTTAACTTAGGTTAGGCTTGCTCTTCATGCCCAATATCATTCATAAGGAAAAACCCAAACTATTTCGCATTTGCTTAAATTAACTACTTTTTAAATTGCAACCATGAAAACTAAAGAGAGAATCTCTCTCACATGCTGAGACTTAAGAAGGCTAAATATCTATATTATAAAGATTCTTTGAGTTCTACTCAAGACTGAAAATCCTCCTCAAGATTCTCCGCTTCTTCTCTTATTACCTTTATTGCTACTCTGCTACAGTTATCGTTGTTGCCACAGCTACGATTACTGTCATTATGCTTCAACTACTAAACGTTGTTGCACCATAACCTCAACTACTTCACTTATCTATGTTTAATTTATATAACATATTCAATTTTGGTTGAATATGTTATATGGTTAATTTTATTGTGTTATACATGTGTGTATATGTAGGTTCTTGAATACCTTTATATAAATATTATGTCATATCCGTAACATAGATGGTGTTAAACCAGATTTAACATGTATATATAATCATATTTGACAGGAATATATAATTATCAATATAAACGCCCAATATGAGCTTGCATCCCCTGATAATATCGTCTGATATCTGATATTTGATATGAAAAATTCAAAAAATCCCAAGCCTTGTACTTTGATAACCAGTATTTGGGACCTTGTAAATTTTCGGAAAAGAAACCAAGGAGGCATAAATTTATCTAGTAGTTTGTTTACATGGTACTTACCAGTATCCAGAAAAAGAAAGCAATCTCAAAGGCATTCTGGAAAAGGATGAAATGAATCAAGTATAGCATAATCCGAGGACGTTTAAGCCAGAAATGCTCGTCGGAAGGTTTGACAACCAAATCACCATGAATTGCTGTCTGCTTTTCAGCAACATCATGAGCCAACTGAGTTATGACGTGCTCCAGCTTCATTCCCACAGCAAGAAGAAGCTGCATTATACAATAAACATTAAAACATTCAGCATTACAGCAAACTAGTAGCTTTGGCACATGCTATGAAGGTTTTGAAGTATCAAATGAAGTCTTATCCAATTACATATTTGAAAAATCTAAAATTCAAAAATCTAATTTAAATTAAAATTATTACCTTTACATCCAAATTTAAACATCAGTATTCTAAAAAAAAAGGTATATAAGGTTGCTTCTTAGACCGAACAGATTTGACATATGCACCCAAGATATGCAGTCATCCAATACATTCAGGTTCATGCAGATGAAGAGTCTTGCACCATTTTGCACGGGTGATGATTTATTTGGGATTTTTTTAATCAACCCCGTATGCATTTAAAACCAACCCAAAAAATCAATGTGACAAAATCTTGAAATCATGATCTATTCCAGGACTTCCTCCTATCTCTCTTATGAGAGCAGTTAGGATCTGACACTAGAGGTTTTTCTTCAAATTTTAGAAAATCTTCTCTCTTTATAATTCCTCAATAGGACTTCTGTTTTTCAATCTCCCATCTTGATTTTTATGCTATTTTACTAGTAAAGTTTGCTAGTATTCAGGACTCCGCAGAGTAGAATAAGAACTCCTTGCATTTTGTATCTAATTATACTTTTTTGCATGCACATTTTATCATTCTTTTGTATTTCTTAATTAATTAAGCAAAACAATCACATTACGATCAAATAACGCGATATAGAACCTATTATATTGTGTTATGATACCTAACACAAATCTAACATCATAAATAGCTGAAAATAACTGTTTATGCATTACATGTCCAACCGAATGTGTAACTGAAACATACTTACACTTGTTAAACATAGATATCAAACAATTAAGTTCTAAAAAGGGACCAACATTACGTTCATTGTCTAAGTATAGATAAGAAGCAAAGAATTTTGAATCTAGATGACAAACATTAATAAGGAAGATCTTCAAGTAACTATAGCTTCCATAATACTTTTTTATATTTTCAAAGTTTAAAATGAGAAATATTTTTTATTCAATTAAGAGGGACTACAAACTTTATAAATTGGATTAAAAACTATAAAATAATTATTACAATATAGAGCTTTAGTATTATATATATATATATATATATATATATATATATATATATATATATATATATATATATATATATATATATATATTGCAGTTTATCAAGAAACTATGGAAAGTCACAACTAAATCATCTTTAATTTCAATTTAAAATTTTAAATAAATAAATTATGGCACAATAGGCTCGTTTACACTTAATTTAGAGTTAAGATTATGCTATAAGTTTGGCTATTGACGCAGTATTTTGGTTGCATTATTAAATTCCAGTATGAGGATAAAATGAATAAAGAAATGAAAGTGATGGAAATCAAATTTGATTCTATTAAGATATTTGAGGCTTTGTTAGGATTTTAGAATCTATCAGGATATTTGATTGGATTTTTAATTTCATTAGAATTTTGATAGGATTTGATTCTGTTAGATTTTGTTTGTTAGGATTTTCTTATATATATATACGTTGTGTATGAATTATTCGGAGATGATGAATAATATATGAAAATTTTGAGAAAATTTTTGCGTGGATTTCGCTTGAATCAAAATCTCTTTTCGTAAATTCGTTAAGAGTGGGCGTGCATTCGCCTAGGAGGATTCGCGAACCTTATAAATTCTTCCCCAATTTATTTGTTCTTCCACAATTCCTCCTAAAATCCTAAATTTCAAAATCCTAACTCTAATTTGGCTTCCATCCTACATCAAATTGGTATTAGAGCCTGAATTTCATCCCCATATCCATCTTTTTCCTTCCATCATTTCCATCTTCATATTCTTTTTTATTTTATTTCAGTTTTTATTTTTATTTATCTATTTTTGAGAGGAAAAAAAATCAAAAAAAGAAAAAAAAAAAACAAATCTGTTCATATCAGAGAAAAAGAGAGACAAAAAAGAAAAAAAAAAAAGAGAAAAGAAAATAGTGAAAAAAAAATCTGATACTTTCAAATCAGATCAAAAAAAGAGAGAAAAGAAAAGGAAAAAAAAAGAAAGAAAGAAGGAAGATCTTATCTCCCTTCCCTGCAACAGTGCTCCACCAACCATTTCCCTCAAAACCTACACCATCACCACCTTACCCAACAACTCCAAGTGATAGCCGACCAAAAAAAAAAGGAAAAAAGAGAGAGAGAAAAAAACCCTCAACTCCATGCTCCTCTATGACGACAGTGCTCCATCAACGACCTCATCGCTTCGTCCCTTTCCAACCCTGCACCATCTCCACCAGATCCAATGTCCTTCCTCTCTCCTCCAACAGCCGCGACCTAGTCTCACTGCCTCTTCCATCATCAACTGCCACGACAACTCTAACTCCTCCATCTTTCCCTCTACAACAGCAAGGAGAAGAAAAGAGTTGGGTTTGGTTTAATCATTTGGGTTTGTTTATTATTGAGTTTGGATTGGATTTGATTTGGATCCATTTCTTCAAGCCCGCGTCGAAAAGAAGAAAGAATTTAGGCCTGGTTTAAGTCAGTTAAACCCGATCCACAGTTTCATATCCAACCTAGTAGAGTTTGGGTTAAGCCCAGCAACAATGGACCCGATTTGACAGCAGTGCAGATCTATTAAGAGCAGCAGACTCGTTAAGGAAAATTTAATGATTCAGAGCCTGTTTCTAGTCCGATTCGAGTAGTTGTCAAAGCAGTGATCTTCCAATCATACCCGACATCTACCACTGTTCTAGGACTTCTACATATAATATCATAGCTCAATTATGGGTAATCTCTTGAAGAATTTTATAGAATCATACATTTGGGCGTGAACTACTCATCTCTTTAGGTGAAACTTGACTTGAACTGAATTTCAATTACTAATTTTTTGCAAATATTAGTGGATTACTTCTCTTTAGTGATTCCATAATTATTTGTTATTTCTCATCAAATTAGAATTTTATATCATTTGCATTTAGCAATTAAGGTATTTGGATATATTAGTTTAGTGCATGCATTGAGTTTGTCTGAATTTTAGATTTTGCACTATCATATGCATATTTGATTGATTTACATTGCATGATCCATTCTAGATAGTAAACATATCCTATTTTACAACACAATCTAGTCGTCATCTAAAGTCAAATAAATCTAGTTATATATATGATTTGCGTGCTGTTAGAGAGATATTAGATAAAAAAAATTTAGTATAAAGGTTCCGTATTTGATGTTTATTACTCCACTCGTTTTTTATCAGTTAGTAAATATGGAATGCTACTTTGATTGTTATGAGATGTCTAGTAGACGTAAATTTCAATTTGGTAGGAGATGATTAGTGGGACAAGCCAAACTTTTTTGGATTTCTATAGAAATAGATCATGAGAAATGTTATAGAATAAATTCGTGGAAAGAGATAAAATATATTCTTATAAATGAGTATCTTCCTACATATTATAAAAATCGTCTTTTTGATAAATTGGAAAAGAAATTCACTCAAAATGTTAAAATACAATACCCTATATGTGATAAATATGGACACTCTGTCTCTCAATGTACCACGATTAAGTATTCTACGTATCGTGCATCTTGACATTATGACTATGAGTGTCCAGTCAAGAATCAACACATGGATATCAAACCTACTGATCATGTTGACAATTCAGGATTTATTGAAGTTTATATTTCTAAGGAAAATACTATTGTTGAACCACAATTAGAATCTAGTATGTCTATTTTTTGTTGCCGATACTACCATTTCTTATATAATTAATGATGATATTGTTAATGAGGTATAAGAGTCTAATACACATGCACCAACTGAGATTCATGATTCTACTGAGATCCATGCTACCATAAAAAATACTGCTAATACTATTGATGCTCAGAATATTTTAGTAAAGTCTAGTGCACCCCACACATAATACTAGGTGTTCAATTTCGGAGTTAACTGTAGAGGAAGAGACCGAACATGAAATAATTGATACTAATGTTACTGCTAGTGAGTTTTTAAGGATATTTCCTATGCCTTAACAAGTTACTCCTAATATTTTATTTTTTAGTGATCTTTTGAAGTTTCCTTTTGAGATTCATCAAGTTCCCACGCAATATAGTAACGTTATGTCATTTGCGGTAATTGATGTATGCCATCCTAGAAAACCAATATATCTCTTTTCGGATTTGTACCACTTGAATTCGTCATATTGCATTTACTTGTTATGCCTGTTATGTATGATGAGATTTCTAAACAGATAGCAATTTGCAATGATAAGTATAAATTTGTTATATATCCATATAATATTTTGCAGGACTTTATTATTGATAATGAAGTGAAAGTTTCGGTTCCCCCATAGGTGTTCCTTCAAAAAATTGTCAAATTACATGTTTCATATACAGATTTCTATGAAATTCCGATGAAGATTGCTTTCACTATCTATGGCACGTATATTGCATGGGATCCTTATTCGATTACTTCCATTCCAAATGTCTATCCAGATCTACCGTTGCTTGATACAAATTCACCAAAAAAACCAGTTCTTCCTTCACCACTTCAGTTCAGATATGATACACGAGCTACAGTCATCGACCACCACCATGGTCTAATTGGGATGCTTCATGGATACTGATCAGTTCAACCATGATATGTTTAACAATTCTTATTTCCGCATTCATCGGTAATGAATGCTTTGAAACCAGAAAGAATTGATGGAGATCATATTTGATTCTATTAGGATATTTGAGGATGTTGGAATCTATCAGGATATTTGATTGGATTTTTTTATTTCATTAGGATTTTGATAGGATTTGATTCTGTTAGATTTTATTTGTTAGGGTTATATATATATATATACACAAACACATGCTCTGTATGAAGTATTCGGAGAAAATGAATAATATATGAAAATTTTGAGAAAATTTTTGCGTGGATTTCGTTTGAATCAAAATCTCTCTTCGTGGATTCATTAAGAATGGGTTTGGATTCGCCTAGATGGATTTTTGAACCTTGTAAGTTCTTCCTCAATTTATTTGTTTTTCTCAAATTCTTCCGAAAACCTCAAATTTCAAAACCCTAACCCTAATTTGGCTTCCGTCCTGTGTCAGGAAGCATGTTTTGTTGTATTCAAACTAAGGTTTGAAATATTAGCTTATTCCGATATATATGCATACATCGTATTAGATTTTTTTGGTGCCCAATATATGCTTTATTGCACAATATCAATTCAATGCTGCCAATAATTTCGATATCGCCACCAACACAATATACTCGATACTGTCAATTTAGATACCATAAATGGATGGCTATTTTAGATTCTAATTCTAATATTTAAAACCTTGATCCTAATGTCCCATAAATTTCCCTATTTTTTAATTAAATTTCAATTCCTTTAATCATCCATCTTAAAATTTTCATTGAAGAGAAGTTTAGTTAAACAATATATGTCATGCACATGAGAAGACAGTATAGAAAAAAGCATAAATTATTACTTGGATTAGACTCTAAGTTGCTGGATATGCTTAAGCCCTCAAAGCTTTTGAGATATAATTTGCTAGTTTGAATTTTAAAATTACGAATTAGATATAAAAGCTAGAGATCATAAAAATTTTGAACTAAATATAAGACACATGTTAGATCTTAGAATAGCTACCAACCTAAAATGAAAGGTTAAATATGTGAAAATATTACAAAATTAATCACGTAAAAGAAATAAACTAGAAGAACTTGTCATGAGAGTTAGAAGAGTAAATCATATGAAATTTAAAACAAATTACTTATCTATCTAGGAGATTTGATATGGAGTTCATACTTAACAAATAGTATAAATAGTAGCTAATAGATTATAGTTATAGTAAAGATCCGCCAAAACTAGAGATTAATATATTCAAACAAAACATAAAAATAGGAGAAAAGTGAAATAAGGAGATCACATCAGATAACACCAAAACATAACATGGCTCGGAGTATATCCTACATCCACAAGCAATGAACCAATCAAATCTTCACTATTTGATAATGATTGCAAAGATTACACTCTTAAATCTCACAAACTGAAATCCTCTCGGAGATGGCTCTCAAACCTCTCCAAATTGTTACCTCCAATCTTTCTAATATAAAATTATTTTTCCTAGGGCTAAAACAACATATATTTATAGTCTTAAGTCCACAATCAAATCTTCAAAGGAATTCCAATCAAATCGAATTTCAATTTGCAACCAAATGACCTAATGCTAATTGGATTTGCATTTAAAACTTAATCAAATTCAATGCATTAGAGTCCAATTAGGATTTTCGTATACATGAAAGATCAATCCATTATGGGTCTATCCTACTCTCCTATGTTCGAAATAACTTAAAATTCCAACAATTCTCCACTTTGGTGAGATGTCTAACTTTTTCAGATATCTTTGACTGTTATCCAACCAGCTTTCAAACTAGTATACGAGATAAACTCTTCCCATCACTAGCAAACTCCAAATCCAAATTTCTTAAATACGCAAGTTATTGGTTAAGTCCCTATAATGTTGGAACGTGATGCATGTTACCATCTTGGTCAACATATTTGTCGGATTATATGCAGTGTTAATCTTCTTTAGAAGAATTCCATCCTCACCCAGTATCTCTCTATTGAAGTGAAATTGAATATGAATATGCTTTATCCTTGAGTTACGCACCAAGTTCTTTGCCAACTGAATAGTACTCTAACTATACAATAGACAAAAACATTATCTTGAATAACTCTAAGTCATTAATCAATCTATAAAGCCAAATCACTTCCTTTTATGACCTCTGTCACCACCATATACTTTGTTTTTGTAGTCGACATATCTACTATAGACTATAATATAGATCTCAACTCACTGACCTCTAACTAGAGTAAACAATTAGATCAATGCTTAGCCAAATTACCTGCAAAGTAACCTATCAACTGACTAAGCTTCTGATCTTGCTCAAACTACAAACCATCTACAGTATCCATAATATACCGTAAAATCCACTTTATATCATATCGATGTCCTTTTCCAAGATTATGCATGTACACACTCATCATGCTGATGACCTGTGAGACATCGAGCCTCATAGACACTATGGTGTACATCAAACTTTGAACAACACTTGCATATGAAACTCAAGGCTTAAATTCCTGCTCCTCATTAGCGCACTAAGATAACTTGGAATCAACTTAAAATGAGGAGCCAATGGCATAATAATTAACTTAGTTGACTAATCAATCCTAAACTTACTCAACAACTATTTCTAAGATAAACAGACTATTCCCTTCATTATCTAGCTTGATCTTCAAACCTAGAATCTTCTTAGTCTCCCCAAGATCCTTCATTTCAAATGTGCTTCTCAGTTGTGGTTTTAGTTGTACAATCTCCATCTTTTTCTTTGATGCAATCAACATATTATTTACATATAGGGCGAATAAATAAATGACCTATTATTGAGTTTCTTAAAGTAATCCTATGAGATCATATGGCTTCTGGTATACTTATTAATGGGCATAAACTGATTAAACTTCTTATACTATTGCATTCGAGACTGTTTAAACCCATAGAAGGATTTTTCAACTTACAGACAAGATTCTCTTTCTCAATAACCTTATACAAATTCAACTGACTCATATAGATATAATCTTTCATATCACTATGCAAAAAAGCAGTGTACATATCAAGATGAACTAGATCCAAATTATATTTAGAAACCACAGCTAGTATAATTCTAATGGAAGTAAATTTAACAACAGGAGAGATTGTCTCATTACAATAAATTGCTTCCTTCTAAGAATAGTCTTTTGTCACTAACATAAATTTGCATCTTATATTACCTTGCAAAAGAGGATTTTTCTTCTTAGTGAACACCCATTTGTACAACAGAAGATTTTTCTTCTTAGTGAACACCCATTTGTATCCTATGAACATTCCCGTTGGAAGTTGTATAACTCCCAAGTAGAAATCTTATGAACAAAATTCATCTTCTCTTTTGTCGTATCCTTCTAATCGTTAGCTTCACCACTTGCCTTAATTTCTTTGTAGATAATAGAAATATCTTCTTCAATAACTGAAAAGTGCATATGTTGCTAAATCAGTAACCGTGCAGCTTATTAGTTTCTCTAAGGTTCTTCCGACTACAATAAAGTCTTGATAAAGTCTTGCTAATGTACTTCGTCCTATGTGTCCACATATCTTGTACCTATGTCCTCTATAGCAACTATGTTATTGGCCTATTGATATTGCATATTTTATAACCTATTTATATCCTCTTTTCCCAGTTTATATGCTAAATAATGTATTATATGAATAAACTTCTAATTGATAAAATTATTTGTATATTAAGGTGAAATGATAACTAATACATGATTTTATAACTTTTATAGGTATCCATATTTTAGCCAAGCTATGATTCAAATTCGATACTAAATGTAACTCAAGAACATATCAACTAGATAATTGAATGGAACGAAATCGAATTAAATCGAGTTTATGCATTAACATCAACTTCATGACCAGTTTGATAAAATTCGTACCAGAAAAATTCATCCAGAAGAAAATTTTAGACATTTGAATTATCTTTCCAACAGTTCAAGAATTACTTCATTCGAGTTTATATACAAAAAACATGACTGTTTAACTGAAATGTTGCACAGCAAAACAACATGAACCAGTAGTTGGCCACCAGTAGCTCAACCCAAGCTGTCGGTGGCCGTGCTTTCCAGAGCCTAAAAATAATGCATCTGCATAAGAATGAGAAAGGGCGGGTCAGCCTTTTGCTCGCCTAATCACATAGAATGGGCCAAGACCTAACCCTTGAACTCGCCCATTCTCACCCCTACCTCTGCAAGCTACAGTGACTGATGGTCAAAATTCAAAATTTTGGCCTTTTCCTAGTATTTTTAGGACTTCAATCTTGGCTATTGATTTTTTGTGGATTCAGGAGTACATTAGATTCATCTCTTACATCATTTTCTTTAGAATCAAAAGAGAGAAAATCTCTCCTTTTTAATGGTGATTGGTTAATTCCTTAGTTAAAGGTGGATAAGAATTCTTTAGTTCTTCAAATATAGTTTGGTCATATCTCTTCTAATTATTATTAATTCATTTTTATTTTTTATGCTTAATTGATTGCATTCTTGTGTATCCAAAATATTCTAACATTTAGGACATGATTTGTGTTTTCTTTTAGAAATGCATGTCATAGTTCTAAATATAGTTTATTGATTGGATGTACTTATTCTATTAAATTGCAGTCTCAAACTCCACCTATTGTGGAGTACTCATGTGCTTGTTGTCACCTTGAGATGCTTCCTACTAGTTCTTCAACATGGAGGATTCATCAAATCTCACATCTTCTCTATAAAGTGTTTAAAATATTGACAGTATATTGGTATACCAGTCGATATACCGTTTTTGGGACTAAAATAATATAATTAAGCCAATCTTTTTCATTTCTCGTTTTGGATTGATATCAGGTGATAAATCGGCCACGTGGCTATATATCGTTTAGTAAACGAGATGGAAAATATCGGCGGGATTCACATATTATCCTTTTTTTATTTTTTGGATTTAGACCTATTAATGTGAACTCTTTAATACCCAAACTCATTTATATAAATATTATTGAATCTTCAATTTCTCATTCTCCTCTCAATCTAATTGATTGATGATCTTCTATTCTTCTTCCTCTTCCTCTTTGCTCTCAATAAATCAAGTGATTATACTTAAAAGATTGTAACAGAGCCCTACACCTATCTCTCTCTACTCCCAGTACCGACTATTGAGAGCCCTGACGAACCCATGAGCCCATGATGATTCCAACAACCCATGAGTCAATCGATGACTCAATGCCTCACTTCTTCCTCTTCTTCTCTACTCTCTCTCAATGAAGCAATCATATCAAATAAGCAAAGGCAGAGAGTTCCGTATCCCTCTCTCAAGTATCTCTCCTTCCTTTTGTCGGGAAGACCCATCTCCACTCTTGACTCTCGAACAAATCACTTCTCTAAGCAAATTGGCCAAAGTATGATCTAAAACTCTAAATTTATTTTAAGTAGTTTAATATGTTTAATACAAGTAACATGTATATTCATTAATCAGTATGACACCAATATGACATCCAGTATTAAGGGCGATATCGTGATATATCACTCGGTATTCTGTATATAATTTTGTTAGTCGATATATTGCCGATATCTGATATTTAAAACCCTGGCTATAAATTATCTCCTTAGACTCAAGATGCCACAATCTTTCATTCTTGTGTTGAAGCTTAAGAGTACAACTTTCTTGGCTCTGGGATACAGCTTACTCTCCCGAATATGATGATATGCAGGACAACCAAACATATGTAAGCAATTACAATCAATAGCAGAATGTCCAGACCATAGCTCAAGTAGAGTTTTCCCCTCAATTACAGTTGTTGGCACCTTTTAATAAGATGGTTCATATAAGACAATGCCTCAGCCGAAAACTCTTTGTTCAAACCAGTATTGAATAATACATAACATACTTTCTCCAGCCAACCCATTCTATTATGGTGTTTCTCTAGCCATGAGGTGTCAAACAACGCTATCATCCTGTCACAACTTTAAGAATGGATCCGACTAGTACTCACCAATATTATTAGATCAAGCTGCTTGATCTTCCTACATTTGAATATCTACCCTCTTCTTCCACTACGGGAATTCGTCCATCACTTCATACTTGAAACTTTTCGAATACATCCAAACTCTTGTAGAGTAATCACCTACAATTAATTAGAACCAATGTGAACCCCTAATAAATGGTGTCTTTGTCAATCCCCAAGTATCATTGTGTACATAATCCAGAATCCCTTTCGTCTAATGAACTATTTACCAAACCTAATTATGGTATGTTTTCTAATTACACAATCTCACAAACTCCAATTTTATAGTCTTCCCTCTCTTCAACAAGGCTTGTTCTCACATGCAATTTCCAATCTCATACACCATAATCTTGAAGTGTCCACATTTGTGATCAGCATATAGAAAGCCACTAGTGCTCCACATGTCAGTATACATCCCCGTAGATAGAATAAATTTTTCTTCCGAGTCATTTCATCACCACCAATGTGCCCTTAGTAGCCATGAGACTTGCATCTAAGCAATTTGTAAGCCCTTAGCTACCAGAGCTCCCAATGAAATAATTTTCTTATTCATATCCGAAACATACAAAACTTTCGTCAAATCTCTAACTGTTTTATCATGCATCTTCAATCGAACTTCACCTATGCCCTTAATTTTACAAGGAATATAATAACTCATAAACAACTCCACCTACTAACTCTTCCAAGGTAGAAAAGAATTTCCTACTGGGACATATGTGGGAGGTATAACCTGAATCTAGATTCCAATCATCTATGTGGCCAATCGTCGATGAACCAGTCTAAGCAATATCAGAATCTTCTTCGTTTGTTTGTGATACATTTGAAGTTGAGCCTTGTTTTTCCTTATATTTGACCAACTTGAGATAATTTTTCTTTCAATGTTATTTCTTGTGACAATATAAGTATGCATCCTTTTGTGAGTATTTCTTCTTCAACTTGGAGTGAGACCTTCCACTGTCTATCTTTATTTTTCTATTTAGACCTACTCCTTACCATCAATGCATCTAAACCCTTATCCTAATAAACCTGCTTGTCTAACTTTTGGTATTCGTTGTTCATCAAAGCATTTACAATATCTTCATATTTTTCTATATAGTAGGGTGGTGATAAGGTATTCACAAGAAACATACAGCCAGTTCAATAACAACAGTGTTTATCTTTATCCAAAATTTCAACCTCTTATAGTTTTTAGGTCAACAAGTATCTTATTGTACTCATTAAGATGTTCTGCCATAAAAGTGCCTGATTTGTATTGAAATTGAAAGAGCTTCTTTTTCAGATAGAGATGATTCTTTAAATGATAAATCAAAATTTTAGATGTATTATATATCATATACTTATCTTTCAACTTTTGCCAAAGGTCCTTGTCTTTCACTCATCATAAAACACTTATGATCCTTTGTAAGATAAAGCCTTATTGTTCCACGGGCAACACTATTTATCCGTCACCAACTACCTTACGACATATTTTTGGGCTTATCCTTCTTCAACACTAGATACAAATTTTGTTGATGAATAAAAAATACTCATCATCTTGCATTGTCGCATATAGAAGTTATTTGTACGATCAAACTTTTCCATCTCAAACTTTATGTTTATAATTGTGGACCAAAATCATCAAAGCAGCCTTTCAATGACTAGCTAGCAATGGTGATGAAGAGTCTGTAAATGAATCTCTAGATATCTTTTTTGCTAAAAGAACTTCCTTTATGACCTTTTCAAAAACCTAGTCTCTAAACAACTTAAGAATAAAAAAAGCCAAGCTCTAATACCACTTGTTACAAAAATAGAAGCTAATAGATTAGGGTTATATTAAAGACCCACCAAAACTAGAGGTTAGGATATATAAACAAAATACAAAAATTAGGAGAAAAGCACAAGTGTAGAGATAACACTAGAGAACACCAAGATATAACATGGTTTGGAGCAAGTTTCACGTCCACGGACAACTAACCAATCAAATCTTTGATGATTATAAACTCTTGAATACCACAAATGAGACAAACTCACCCCCATTGCCTAAAGCAAGAGCAGTTTGAATCATTTCTGACGGGCAAATTGTGTCGAACTACGTCGAGAGAGAACTCGATGAACAAGACTTTCCTCAAATTGAATCAAAAGAAGTAGAACCATCGGCATGACGAATTTGAGTCAACTTCGGATAAATCGCATATAAGAAAAGATTAAGTAGCGTAGGCTTGCCTTTCTAGGAGCTGCTTTCTCATAGCCTCTCTGTAATTTCTTTCCCTCGGCCATGTATCCAGGCTTCATCATTGATAAGACCCTTTTGATCTAGAGTAAGAAAGACTTAGCTATACTGGGATATTTCCAACATTGGTGGCAGACGCCAAATCCGCATCCAAAACTGGAGAAGACTGTCAGCAAGGATACGAAAGAAGGTGATGTACCGGAACATTCGACATATCGAATCATCATGTACCATAAAAAAATCAGAAGTTCAAAGACGGTAATTGTGAAAGGGAGATTGTCGATCTTGTCCTAGCAGTCGAGAGACCGCTTGTCATCACCAGAAAAACTCGTGGGAAATTGGCACCGAAATGGGAAGGACCGTTCGCATCCAGTCGAGGCAAGGGGAGAACTTTCGCCGAGTTCACTAGAGAGCTCTCTAGTCAGACTAAAAGAAAAAACGAAAGGAAGAAAAGTGACGAATCTAATAAGTTGCGTCATCCAACGAATCCTTCCAGAATGCGCCTAGAAAAATGAGTTTTCATCCACATTCGGGAAACCTGATGTATCTTGTATTTCTAATATAAAGTTATTTCTCTAGGGTTAAAACAATATATATTTATAGCCTTAAGTCCAAAACTAAGTCTCCAACGGAATATCGAATCCAATTTCAATTTGTAGCCACATGACCTAATGCTAATTGGATTAGCATTACGAAATAATCCAATCTGATTCAATACATTCAAGTCTAACTATGATTCTTCATATACATAAAACAATCAATCCAATGTGGGCCCCATCTATTCTCCTATGTTGGGAAGAGGCAAAACTTCAATAGTTGTTAATAAAAAAAAGTAAAATGAATTTAGCATAAAAATATAATAATCATCTAAGGTATTAATCAAACATTTTTAGCCGGAAAAAGAAAATTCCATCACTTATAAAAAGAACAATACAAACCAAAGAAAAAACCACATGGATACATGTGGTTATCATGATTTGAGGATAAGGATAAGTAGCCTAGTCTAGTTGATATGAACCACATCTCAATAATTTTAAGGAATTGTAAAGAATGTAAAGATTAATATCAATAAGTCACCAAAACCTAGAATAGATATGTTATTATGGAAATAATTGTATTCATATGAAGAAAAGATAACACATGAATAAAGTACCTGGATCATTAGAATTTCTTTTTCATCTTTTCATCTTCCAACTCTATCATATTGACAATAATATTAAGGTTGTGTTAGCCTGCAAAATGGATATTATATATATTGATGAAGGGAGAAAGGTTTTAATATAGATTAACTTTCTAATTAAATTTGAGTTTAATTGGATGTTAAACGTTTTTACAAAAGAGTAAGAGATTAATTTGGAGTGGGAGGAGTACTTTGGCTAACTGGGAGTGTTTTGGCTAATAACATATGCGAAATTAAAAACCATAGATAAAAAGGTTTTTAGTTATAAATACATTTAAAGGAAACGAAAGATGAGAAAAAAAGATAAGCTTTGAATAAAATAGTTTTTGGAATTGGTAATGTCACGCCCCGCTTCTGTTTACAGTATATGAGTATGTACAATAGGTGTAGGCAACATATTGAATTTAGATATGTTAAAGTCTTAGATAGAATAATAAAAGCTAAAATAGTATATGTTTAACCATAGATTCCTCCCTAAAAAAGACTAGTTACGATTACTTTAAGAATTCATATAAACTATACTAACTCTTGTCTCGTATCCTATCCAGATGAAAGAAAAAGGTATAAGTTTTGTATAAGATTGTTTTTTGAACTGAAGACAATAGATATAGTAGAGTAGCTTGAGAGCAAATTCTTTTAGGATCTGGGAATCACTAGATGAAAGTTATATAAGTTTTTTTAAAAACTAATAGAGAAAATTTACCAATATACCTATATCTTAATAATAAAAACTCTCCAATGTGTTATGATGAAAAATAATTTCAGTCCCAATTAAGTGAAATTAATGAACAATTTTTTTTTCAAGGGTGCCGTTATTAGTATAATATATACAATAGCATTATATGTGGTGTAGACTCAATCACAAAGAGTGATCCATAAGAACCTGATAAGCCATCTTCCATCAGCGTGAAGCTTTCATAACTAGTTAGTATTTATCCGTTTCGGTCTAAGCAAAAGTTGAATCAGGATATTAGATATTGATCTTTTGCTTTTTGTTAGAAAGATTAAGTTTAATTAGGATTTTATCTTCAACTTCTATTAGAACTACTTAAACTATCTTTGTGAGACAAATATTATGTGCTTTGTCATTGATTAAAATTCATCACTACCTTCTATCCGGGTTCTGTAAAACCAACATTTCTACAGGCGAGCAACATGTGTTTGGGAGATCAAGTGTTACACCCATCAAAAACTAACCATCTAATCAAGATGGCCTTATTTAACTGTGCTTTAACTGAACACCTTGAATTCATGACATCTAGAAAATACGTACAAAGATTTGAAAACTTCACTTGGTTAGTTAAAATGTTTAGTTTTTCTTAGAGTAGTACTGTGTAACTCATCATTTTGTTGGAAAGGAGAATCTAGAGATTTTTTTTTTTTGCTTCTGAAACTGAGAAGCATAAACTAAAATTTATGTGAGAGTTCAAATTTTGGTTAAGAAGAGGAGTTTATGATTTTAGAAGGAAGTACATACGATCTTTCGAGAGTTATTGGTGCTTGGTCATCCCAATACAAAATAAAGGATGTCTCAACGTTTCGGAAGAAAGAGAGACAGTGGAACTTGGTAACTAAATTAATCTACATATCAATGATTAGAGCCAATAATACATATGCAGTGAATCTTTTTATTCTTATATGTATGTTAAACAAGTTCCTCATGCAGATGCTGCCATCAGGATCATTAGGTATTCAAAGAGATGTCTTAAAAAGTTTTGTTGTTTGCAAATCATGGACATATGAGGTTGGAGGTTAGTCCGATGCATAATGAGCTAGGATGTCACAGTGACTGACAATCCACTATTGAGAATTGTATTAGGCTTGGAGGAAATTTACCGGAACGAAAAGGAATGTGTTGTTTCCCATTTTAATGGAAAAACTTATGGTTTTTGATGATTTGGATTGTTAGGGATTCTTTAGGAGATGACAACACATTTTAAGCTGTCCATGATCAATATTTATAGTGATGCAGTTCAGCATGACAGAGGAAATATAGTGATGGGCAGGCATTACAATGGAGAATATGTAATTTCTAAAGTTTGCATAGTGTGATGGCACACTGCAAATGTTGAGATATTAGAAGTAAAAAGGACTCATTGTAATAACCCTTAATTTTTATTAGACATAAATAAATAAATAAACACAAATAAATATGACATTTCATCTTTTATAACCTCCCAAACCTTTCACCTTCTAAACTCCCATCCTTAACTCTAAAATTAAAATCTCTAAATTAAATTAAAACCTTTCATATTCTCAACTCATTACTTATTCATTTCTCTAACTCCCATCCTTTCATCTTCTCCATGAATTATCTACATTAAATCTCCAATTTAATTTTATAACTCCTCAAACCTTTTAGATTCTATAACTCTCTAAACCCTTCACATTCTGTAACTCCTAAATCCAATCCTATATAAACCCCTAACTCAAAACACATTCCACTCATTCTAAAAATCATTCTCTAACATTCTAATCTCTCTCTCTCTCATCTCGCCCGAGCCACCTTCAAAACCACCGCAGGAGCCACCGCCAGAGCTGCCACCACTTCACCGGAGAAGGGTGTCTCCTTCCATCTCTTTTCACATTTTAGATTCTCACGTTTTGACAAGAGCTTAGATATTATCTTTCTTTTTCTTCTTGGATTAAATTATTTTAAATGAATCATAGCTTAGTTAACTTTTCCAATTACATGACATCTTAGACAAAAATACCCCTGTTATAAAGTTGACATCATTACTCCAGACATCTCATTCCATATTTTCTAAAACTTGTATTATTATTATGTTTGGACATAACCGTTATATTTCACATTTTTTCTGCATTTTTATTTTGGTCGCAATCTGACGACCTGGGTGTGCATGCCCAGATTTACCAATGGACACGCCAAAACTGATGCAGAATCTGGTGTATTTTAAACATCATATTGAAGCTTCATAACGGATTAGAGATTCCCTTCTTCCTTTTGTTTAATTTTATTATATTTTATTTCAATTGTATCTAAACTTCATTCCAATAAATGAAAAGTCAAACTTTTGTTGAATTTTTCTATCGTAATTACTGAGTATTATTGTGGAAAATTTATTGAGGCTTTAGCATATTCAAACTGAATATGTTGCCGGTACCTGTTACACGTGCTCGTATACCGTATATCAGGAGCGGGGCGTGACAGGTATTTTAGTGGTATCAGAGCCTAGGTTTCTCAAATCAGTTCATGTGACTTGAATTGATTTGGATCCTTATATTAAAATTTTGCCACACTTATATAATAATACTCTTCGAAATTTTTGGATTCCATTCATTTAACTCTTTCACATCTCGTATATTGTTCCTAATCAGTGACCAATTTATTTTGATTCATATCCAAATTCATTACTCGCTAATGATTTACATCCTAGATAAAATTTAAATATTCATTCTTCGATATCTATTCTTATTTTAAAATTAATTTCTATAACATTCCATTAATTCCAATTCCCTTCCTATTTTAGAAAAATTCGCCTAATCTGTAAGTCAAGTTTGAACTCAATAAAAATAATGTCCTAATAATAAGAGAAAAAAATATTCCTTACTTTGTTTATTTAATTTCGAGGACGAAATTATTTTTCTAAGAGGGGTAGAATGTAATAACCCTTAATTTTTATTAGACATAAATAAATAAATAAACACAAATAAATATGACATTTCATCTTTTATAACCTCCCAAACCTTTCACCTTCTAAACTCCCATCCTTAACTCTAAAATTAAAATCTCTAAATTAAATTAAAACCTTTCATATTCTCAACTCATTACTTATTCATTTCTCTAACTCCCATCCTTTCATCTTCTCCATGAATTATCTACATTAAATCTCCAATTTAATTTTATAACTCCTCAAACCTTTTAGATTCTATAACTCTCTAAACCCTTCACATTCTGTAACTCCTAAATCCAATCCTATATAAACCCCTAACTCAAAACACATTCCACTCATTCTAAAAATCATTCTCTAACATTCTAATCTCTCTCTCTCTCATCTCGCCCGAGCCACCTTCAAAACCACCGCAGGAGCCACCGCCAGAGCTGCCACCACTTCACCGGAGAAGGGTGTCTCCTTCCATCTCTTTTCACATTTTAGGTTCTCACGTTTTGACAAGAGCTTAGATATTATCTTTCTTTTTCTTCTTGGATTAAATTATTTTAAATGAATCATAGCTTAGTTAACTTTTCCAATTACATGACATCTTAGACAAAAATACCCCTGTTATAAAGTTGACATCATTACTCCAGACATCTCATTCCATATTTTCTAAAACTTGTATTATTATTATGTTTGGACATAACCGTTATATTTCACATTTTTTCTGCGTTTTTATTTTGGTCGCAATCTGACGACCTGGGTGTGCATGCCCAGATTTACCAATGGACACGCCAAAACTGAATAAGAATCTGGTGTATTTTAAACATCATATTGAAGCTTCATAACGGATTAGAGATTCCCTTCTTCCTTTTGTTTAATTTTATTATATTTTATTTCAATTTTATCTAAACTTCATTCCAATAAATGAAAAGTCAAACTTTTGTTGAATTTTTCTATCGTAATTACTGAGTATTATTGTGGCAAATTTATTGAGGTTTTAGCATATTCAAACTGAATATGTTGCCGGTACCTGTTACACGTGCTCGTATACCGTATATCAGGAGCGGGGCGTGACAGGTATTTTAGTGGTATCAGAGCCTAGGTTTCTCAAATCAGTTCATGTGACTTGAATTGATTTGGATCCTTATATTAAAATTTTGCCACACTTATATAATAATACTCTTCGAAATTTTTGGATTCCATTCATTTAACTCTTTCACATCTCGTATATTGTTCATAATCAGTGACCAATTTATTTTGATTCATATCCAAATTCATTACTCGCTAATGATTTACATCCTAGATAAAATTTAAATATTCATTCTTCGATATCTATTCTTATTTTAAAATTAATTTCTATAACATTCCATTAATTCCAATTCCCTTCCTATTTTAGAAAAATTCGCCTAATCTGTAAGTCAAGTTTGAACTCAATAAAAATAATGTCCTAATAATAAGAGAAAAAAATATTCCTTACTTTGTTTATTTAATTTCGAGGACGAAATTATTTTTCTAAGAGGGGTAGAATGTAATAACCCTTAATTTTTATTAGACATAAATAAATAAATAAACACAAATAAATATGACATTTCATCTTTTATAACCTCCCAAACCTTTCACCTTCTAAACTCCCATCCTTAACTCTAAAATTAAAATCTCTAAATTAAATTAAAACCTTTCATATTCTCAACTCATTACTTATTCATTTCTCTAACTCCCATCCTTTCATCTTCTCCATGAATTATCTACATTAAATCTCCAATTTAATTTTATAACTCCTCAAACCTTTTAGATTCTATAACTCTCTAAACCCTTCACATTCTGTAACTCCTAAATCCAATCCTATATAAACCCCTAACTCAAAACACATTCCACTCATTCTAAAAATCATTCTCTAACATTCTAATCTCTCTCTCTCTCTCATCTCGCCCGAGCCACCTTCAAAACCACCGCAGGAGCCACCGCCAGAGCTGCCACCACTTCACCGGAGAAGGGTGTCTCCTTCCATCTCTTTTCACATTTTAGGTTCTCACGTTTTGACAAGAGCTTAGATATTATCTTTCTTTTTCTTCTTGGATTAAATTATTTTAAATGAATCATAGCTTAGTTCCTCTACTACTAAATAATCCTAATAACCTAAAAAGAACATATATCATTTTATAAACCCAATAAAATGAAACTAAACCTATTTCCTAATTTCAGACCCGCTTAATACTAAAATCAATTTTTGAGTATGTTATAAATATTAGAAAATTCCCTAAAAATCATCTAAATTCATATTAATATGGTTTTAATATTTTTAGAATATTTTTAATGTGTAGATTACTCTATTGAGCGACATCGGAAAACAAAATCCAGGTGAGTTCATTTTCGGACTCACTAATCATGCTATTTTATATACCTGTTGTTTCAATCATGTTATTTATTTTGTGTAAATTGATTTGGTATTTTGTAGAAATTTATCAATTACTTATTATGTTTCTTATCATCAAAAATCTATTGTCATTAAATTTAAATTACATAGTATAGTTAGCTTCTAGAATAATCATATATACAAATTTGATAAATCACATAAAAGTTATATTCACGGAAAAATACTGTTTGTGATATCATTTTGTATCGGTGTCTAGAAAAGTTATCTTGTATGCTGGTTCTCTAATTAAGGAACGTGTGTCACACGGAAAACCTCCCAGTATCCATACACTTGCCTGGCTGATATCTTTATGATGTCTCAAATCATTATCTCTTGAATATAACTAATTGTGATTATTGAATAAAGTATAAACTGAACGGACTCTATAAATCATGTTATTAACAAATTAAGAAAAATCCAATGAAAATATTGTACCTGATATAATCAACTATACCTAAATGACACTGGGTTGGAGGAAAAACTGAATGATGGAAATATACTCTGTTTCGACTGTAAACTTGTTAAGTTGTACAACTGAATATTTCGCACACCATGGGTGCGTGATGATTTGCTGGATCATACCTGATTATAATTCTTGTTTGCCTGACGGCAGGTCCGACTCAGCACCGGACAATCCTGTGACCATTTTCTGGGTCTGTACAGGAAACAATCGAAACAGTTGTATCCCATCAGTTAACTTTTCCAATTACATGACATCTTAGACAAAAATACCCCTGTTATAAAGTTGACATCATTACTCCAGACATCTCATTCCATATTTTCTAAAACTTGTATTATTATTATGTTTGGACATAACCGTTATATTTCACATTTTTTCTGCGTTTTTATTTTGGTCGCAATCTGACGACCTGGGTGTGCATGCCCAGATTTACCAATGGACACGCCAAAACTGATGCAGAATCTGGTGTATTTTAAACATCATATTGAAGCTTCATAACGGATTAGAGATTCCCTTCTTCCTTTTGTTTAATTTTATTATATTTTATTTCAATTGTATCTAAACTTCATTCCAATAAATGAAAAGTCAAACTTTTGTTGAATTTTTCTATCGTAATTACTGAGTATTATTGTGGCAAATTTATTGAGGCTTTAGCATATTCAAACTGAATATGTTGCCGGTACCTGTTACACGTGCTCGTATACCGTATATCAGGAGCGGGGCGTGACAGGTATTTTAGTGGTATCAGAGCCTAGGTTTCTCAAATCAGTTCATGTGACTTGAATTGATTTGGATCCTTATATTAAAATTTTGCCACACTTATATAATAATACTCTTCGAAATTTTTGAATTCCATTCATTTAACTCTTTCACATCTCGTATATTGTTCCTAATCAGTGACCAATTTATTTTGATTCATATCCAAATTCATTACTCGCTAATGATTTACATCCTAGATAAAATTTAAATATTCATTCTTCGATATCTATTCTTATTTTAAAATTAATTTCTATAACATTCCATTAATTCCAATTCCCTTCCTATTTTAGAAAAATTCGCCTAATCTGTAAGTCAAGTTTGAACTCAATAAAAATAATGTCCTAATAATAAGAGAAAAAAATATTCCTTACTTTGTTTATTTAATTTCGAGGACGAAATTATTTTTCTAAGAGGGGTAGAATGTAATAACCCTTAATTTTTATTAGACATAAATAAATAAATAAACACAAATAAATATGACATTTCATCTTTTATAACCTCCCAAACCTTTCACCTTCTAAACTCCCATCCTTAACTCTAAAATTAAAATCTCTAAATTAAATTAAAACCTTTCATATTCTCAACTCATTACTTATTCATTTCTCTAACTCCCATCCTTTCATCTTCTCCATGAATTATCTACATTAAATCTCCAATTTAATTTTATAACTCCTCAAACCTTTTAGATTTTATAACTCTCTAAACCCTTCACATTCTGTAACTCCTAAATCCAATCCTATATAAACCCCTAACTCAAAACACATTCCACTCATTCTAAAAATCATTCTCTAGCATTCTAATCTCTCTCTCTCTTATCTCGCCCGAGCCACCTTCAAAACCACCGCAGGAGCCACCGCCAGAGCTGCCACCACTTCACCGGAGAAGGGTGTCTCCTTCCATCTCTTTTCACATTTTAGGTTCTCACGTTTTGACAAGAGCTTAGATATTATCTTTCGTTTTCTTCTTGGATTAAATTATTTTAAATGAATCATAGCTTAGTTCCTCTACTACTAAATAATCCTAATAACCTAAAAAGAACATATATCATTTTATAAACCCAATAAAATGAAACTAAACCTATTTCCTAATTTCAGACCCGCTTAATACTAAAATCAATTTTTGAGTATGTTATAAATATTAGAAAATTCCCTAAAAATCATCTAAATTCATATTAATATGGTTTTAATATTCTTAGAATATTTTTAATGTGTAGATTACTCCATTGAGCGACATCGGAAAACAAAATCCAGGTGAGTTCATTTTCGGACTCACTAATCATGCTATTTTATATACCTGTTGTTTCAATCATGTTATTTATTTTGTGTAAATTGATTTGGTATTTTGTAGGAATTTATCAATTACTTATTATGTTTCTTATCATCAAAAATCTATTGTCATTAAATTTAAATTACATAGTATAGTTAGCTTCTAGAATAATCATATATACAAATTTGATAAATCACATAAAAGTTATATTCACGGAAAAATACTGTTTGTGATATCATTTTGTATCGGTGTCTAGAAAAGTTATCTTGTATGCTGGTTCTCTAATTAAGGAACGTGTGTCACACGGAAAACCTCCCAGTATCCATACACTTGCCTGGCTGATATCTTTATGATGTCTCAAATCATTATCTCTTGAATATAACTAATTGTGATTATTGAATAAAGCATAAACTGAACGGACTCTATAAATCATGTTATTAACAAATTAAGAAAAATCCAATGAAAATATTGTACCTGATATAATCAACTATACCTAAATGACACTGGGTTGGGGGAAAAACTGAATGATGGAAATATATTCTGTTTCGACTGTAAACTTGTTAAGTTGTACAACTGAATATTTCGCACACCATGGGTGCGTGATGATTTGCTGGATCATACCTGATTATAATTCTTGTTTGCCTGACGGCAGGTCCGACTCAGCACCGGACAATCCTGTGACCATTTCCTGGGTCTGTACAGGAAACAATCGAAACAGTTGTATCCCATCAGTTAACTTTTCCAATTACATGACATCTTAGACAAAAATACCCCTGTTATAAAGTTGACATCATTACTCCAGACATCTCATTCCATATTTTCTAAAACTTGTATTATTATTATGTTTGGACATAACCGTTATATTTCACATTTTTTCTGCGTTTTTATTTTGGTCGCAATCTGACGACCTGGGTGTGCATGCCCAGATTTACCAATGGACACGCCAAAACTGATGCAGGATCTGGTGTATTTTAAACATCATATTGAAGCTTCATAACGGATTAGAGATTCCCTTCTTCCTTTTGTTTAATTTTATTATATTTTATTTCAATTGTATCTAAACTTCATTCCAATAAATGAAAAGTCAAACTTTTGTTGAATTTTTCTATCGTAATTACTGAGTATTATTGTGGCAAATTTATTGAGGCTTTAGCATATTCAAACTGAATATGTTGCCGGTACCTGTTACACGTGCTCGTATACCGTATATCAGGAGCGGGGCGTGACACTCATTGAAACTCTCACTAGGCTAGATATGTGTCCTCTTAATATTTCCCTTTCCTATAACTATGGCTGGAAAATTTAATTATTACTAAACAAATAAAAAATTTAAGCAAATTTTAGCTCCAATGACAAAACCATATAATCTTTCTTAAATTCAAAATCATATTCAAGTTGTTCAATGAAGACATGTCTATGTAATCTTTTTAAATTACATTGTTAGGAACTTTATGTTATATGTATAATTCAATTCAGTAAGCTATAATTTAAGTTTTAATTAGTTAAATTTGAAATTTCAATATCACAATTAAGTGTTATAAACTCCCCCCCCCCCCCCCCCTCCATCTCTCCCTCTCTCATACCTACCCCATGACTATTATGTTCACAGGAACTACCGTAGCTATGAATAAGAAGAATGCAATTTCACTATAGTACAAACGTTAAAGATACTTACTGCCAATGGAACAAATGCCATCCAGAAATAAGTATGCCAACCTGCACAAAAAAAAGGCAAAATGATGTGAAATTGTCGATCATAGATGAAAAATGATTAAGATCAATACTTTTTGTCTTAGAAGAAACAATTATCCCAAATTTCTCTAAGCAGCCCATACATGATTATCTATACTGCCGAACATGGATCTACGATGATCGATTGAATAAGCTAATATGTGGATACGATATGTATCTAATACACTATATCTTGTTGAGTAAAAAATATTCATGCAACATAAATTACCCCAATGTACTTGTTAGATCCAAGAGATGATAGACGTAATTCTCTTGCAATAAAAAGCAATCAATATTTTTTCTTTCAAATTTATTGTTTTGTATCCTAAGTTCACCTCTTGCTATAAATACACAAGCTGGATTTTTCTTCCTCCATTATTATCTTCCACATCTTATTTGACAACCAAGTGTCATTAACATTGTCCATACAAATAAACCTTTTCTTAAAACAATATTCTTGCAGGATTGGGCATTTAATTGTGATATTTATATTTATCTGACAAGTAATTTATGCAGTTTTCATTAAAAATAATCTAGTTTTTCAAAGATACATAGCCACAAGTAGCTATATTTAGAAATGTACTCATAAAATCTTCATATTTGCCAATTTCCTCCATACCACTTGTAGTAGAATAATTAAATCAATGATCCTAAGCTCCTTGTATGCATTGGTTAATAGTGTGAATACTAATGTAATGCCCCAAATCCCTAATTATCTTTATCTTTCCCTAAGAGTTAATTGTGCCAAATTAGGATTACTGGGACCGGTAGATGATCGATTTGCTTTCGGTAGACGTAATTTGAATTCTATAATTCCAAATGATATTTTGTCTTCGGGGTTGTCATTTTTTCAATATTACTGATTAATGGTAATTTCGCATATTTTTCTGAGAAGGTCTAAAAATTGACGAAAATACCGAATACCGAAATATATTGGTATCTACTTTGTTATTTTCATCTCTCATTCCATATCTCAGAAAATATGATGTAAGATTTCTAGCACTTCTTTCATCCATATCTATCTCCTGTATTAATTTGTTATTTTCATATAACATTCATAGGAATCAAAATCGGTAAAATTACTATTTTTCCAATTTCACTTTAAATAAACTAAGGCTATGCCTTTAACCAAATTCCTTGGGACCCCTCATGTAGATTCGGTGACTAAGTGTCAAACTTAGGTTTAACGCAGAAATGATAAAAAAGAAAAAGAAAAAATAAGTGTCAGTTTGAGAGAGATTACTTAGTTATTAAGTGTTTAGGTGTTATTAAATATTGAGGTGTCAGGCTAATATGTTAAATATAAAATTCATTTCTTCATGTCCATTTCCACTTCCTTTCAAAACAAAGTTTTCTCCTCCCATTAGCAGTTGAGAGAACAGTAGCAGTGACCAAGAGAAGCTAAAGTTAAATCAAGAAATAATTTCTTCAATTAAGGTTAAATCAAATGCAAGTAGACACTCTCTTTTCTTATTATCTCTTATGTTCTCAGGTTCGATTATTTTGTTTGAGTTTTAGTCATGGAATTGGGATGTAGATGTTATATTTGATAATACACGAAATTTTCATGAGCAACACAATCATCAGACTACCAAGTAGCAGGTTTAACCGGGTAGTAGCCTAATAACCTCCGATAGCTATGAAACTTGGTCTGGGGGTTTTAGAGATAGCTAGATTATTTTTCTGCAATTAGTTTGTTGTAGTATTTATTGTAATAGATGAATACTTAAGGTTTCTAAAATGCTGATATTTCGATAACTAAAAAAAGATATGGTGCTAAGGTTTAGAGGTAAAGTTGTGTACAGATTTCCTATCTATATTTTGCCAGCACAAAGATATTGTTAGATAAATTTTACACTTGGAGGAAATTTTCGATCATTAGAGATGATAGAACTGCTAGTCTGTAGAATTAACCTCCAAGTGGCGGTTCAGCCATCACTGATGGCACTAAATATTTGTCCGTAAATTGTTCGTGATACTTGGGTTTAGAAAATAACTTTAGGTAATTTATTCCTTACAATATTATGTTCAATATGGAAATAGGATTTCGAGAACCACTACTTAGAATCGAAAATGAAATAAACGATGATTTTGAGCAACTCCATGTTATGGTAACCATGTCTAATAATATTTTATGAAGCTATACTTTAAGATATGGAAATAGACAAAAAATAGAGACCAACTATAGCAGGAGAACCCTTAGTCGGCGGTTCGAACCGCCAGTAAACGGTTCAAACCGCTAGCCAGCGGCTCAACTATCACAAGTGACGGTGATATTTTTCCTACATGCTTAATTTATTTTCTAGATTTTTTTCAGCATACTTATTACTTGTAAAATCAATAGTAGCATAAATTGGTTATAAATAGGAAATTAGGGTTTTAATTTGACAATAATGTTTTTAAAATTTAAACTAGGGTTAGAGCTAGAAATTGTTCTAGGATCTTAAAAATGGAATATGTAGCAAGTGTGAATCCCGTGAAAAGGAAAATTAGGCTTGTTACAAGAATATACCCATAGGACTAGACACTTCTAGGTGGCAGTAGGAACTGCAAGCTATCAGTGGAACTGATGAGTTAAAGATTTAGGGTACATGACATGGTTCTTTTTTTAGGAATTTCCTAGTATTATAGAAATTATGGAATATGCAATACGTTTATGGATTCATAATAAATCATAAGCATATGTTATATTATGCATGACACATGGTATATCTAGCTCCCAATTATATGTGATATAATGATACATTATACATGACACATATACATGACAAGTTTACATGATGCATGACATAACATGATAGATAACATGGTTAATCACAATCATGATATATGATGGATGTGATATATCAGACTATGACATAGCATGGACAAAGAATTACATGGTTTATGGAGTAACTATGCATGGTCAGACTTAATATGGTATTAAATTCTCGGTTGGTAATGGATATGTGCATGCTTAAGAAATTGATGTCATGTTATCATGATAAATCATGCGTATCATGTATCTTTAATACAGAGATTAGCAGAAAATAATTGATGGATGAGAACCATATCATATAAGGGCAATTTGATTGCAATCAAGAGGCTGAGGATTTTTATTAAGCTACAATAGTCTCTAAATCTTTGTAAGGTACGTCTACTGCTTGTTTTTATAGTGCGGGGTACATCCAGTAGTGCCTTGCAGTATGTCATGGTTCAGCGCCATATGTTATGGTTGGGTCTTGGTATGTACAAATACCTATACAATAATAGGAAATAGCATTATCTTATCCGTCAATTGTAGTTGTTAAAATGAATGTTTACTTATATTGTTTACTTGCTTACATGCACCTGACACACCTTATTCATGCTTGATCAATTTATTCATGTTTCATGTTAGCATGACCAACACCAACATAATATATTCACATATGTCATTTCTCCAGTACTATGATAGTCCACCTTTCTTATCTCTTTATGTATAACTTATTGGGTTTAGCCCTCTGGGCTTCTAATCCACATTACAATAATACAAAACCTATTCCGACTGGAGAACCCTATTTCCTTGACCAGCCAGAATGACAATGATGGATAAATTACTTGGAATTTTGTACCAAGTGTTTATATTTTCATTTGTTTGGGAATGTTTTATTCTTTTGTCTTTTTGTTGTACATAATCAGAACACTGTATCTTCTTATAATCAATTTTTCATATTAAAAAAAAATCAATTGCAGACATATTATTTATTCATCTAAATGTAACGTAGTTATAGTTATTCTAAAATCCTGTGCCTGTGAGGTTTATATTTATAGAACACTCTGTTTTTTAGAAGCAGTTGAAAATAGGCGCGTGACAACTAGTTGTGTTACGCTACTTTAAGCAGTACATAGTGTGGAGGTCCTTTATGCTACTGTGTTAGGTATTATGCTAAATAATATTTTTTGGTAGCAAATGCTTGACTAAAATCTAGTTTTTTCGACTACTCTATTTTTTGACAGTAAGATAGCTAAGAAACAGAATATACCAGGAAAGTTTAAATTTTCATGAACAAAACTCAACCTATTTCTGTTGATAAAGCAAAGAAGGAAAATAAACAATACAAAGCAGTCATACAACACCGCTTCTCTGATTCTGAGGTAAAATTTAACACAGAGAGATTAAAAAATATTTGGTTGAGGTTAACTTACCATCAATATTCAACAATAGAA
Source organism: Dracaena cambodiana (assembly GCA_036321105.1). Classification (NCBI taxonomy): domain Eukaryota; kingdom Viridiplantae; phylum Streptophyta; class Magnoliopsida; order Asparagales; family Asparagaceae; genus Dracaena; species Dracaena cambodiana. The sequence continues at coordinate 63,546,430 of JAYEPQ010000002.1, forward strand.
ACATAATTCCGAAAAACCAAAGGTACCAGCTGGATGAAAGAGAAATTGTAGCGATTAGTTAGGATCAAATACAAATAACAAGCAGTAGCAAAATTTTTACATTGCAAACTACTTCTATTGTTTTCACATCTCAAGCTATGTAGAAAGCAAAATATAAAAATACATTGGATTAATAAATTAACTACGATTCAGAAAGTAATTATGTTCACCTGATACCAACAACTTTCTTGAAATCTGCTTCAAGAGCACGTACCATATACTTGTGAAAGTCAAATGATGGGTTCCCCTGGCAATGAGACTGAGGCAAGGATTTCAAAATGAAAGTAACCATTATGTTCTCTTAAAAAGAAAATAAATGATATTGAAACATATTTCGAATCAGCTGAATCACTTACCATGATGAAACCGAGCCTCAATGTAGCATAGTCTGTTTTGTTCACTGATCCATAGAACTGCTTACCAAAAGAATGCTGGGGCAAGCACAAAAAGCTAGAGATTTAAAACATATTAAAAAGTATAGGATGCTAGCAATTAATAGGGCATGCTCTTCACATAAAAAATATAATATAATTCATTAGATAGGGGAAAATTTCACGAAAAATAACTTTGGGCAAAAAGTGAGAAGAGAATTTTGAAACCTATCTAGCAGTCTCAGTAAATTATATTTACTCCTCTTTAATCTTTTGAGTGATGAAGAGACCATATGATGTCAGTCAAGTCGTTGTTGCCCAGATATGTTGATCAAGAAGACATCCCTATATCCAATTCTTGATTCAAAAATTAACCGGCCCAAGCCCACCGTAAGAAAGCCCATTATCTAATGATCTACAAGGCCTATGCAGTCCATAAGACTCAAAAATCCCTTTTCAACCTGGATCATTCCAAGATAAGAAAACTGGGTTCAGCTATAGCAAGGAAACTTCTCCCGCAAGGTAATAGAATCCATCTCATATCCGAAGACTATGTTAGAATTCGACTATGACTATTAGCGAATAACTATAAGTACATTCCTCCTCTTTGAGGAGAGGGGTAATTTGAGATTCGATCACCTCTTCTTTGTCTTCTCTACATACATTCTGTAACAAAAGAAAAAAGAGAGACCTAGAGATTGTAACACTGGTTCTACTATAAAGCATATGTCAGAATGGCTATCTTCCACCAAGGACGTAGGTCCAAGATCCATTCTTGATCGAACCTCGTCATATCTCTGTATACATATTTTATCAGTGCATTTTTTCTTTGTTATCTAATAATCTTCCTGCAAGTTAATCGAAGTCAGAATCTGACTTAGCTCAGTAATTGATTTTGAGTCCGATCTATGTGTGGTGCGCTAGTTTGGATTGGTGATCTTAACTTATCAAAATTGAAATCAATAATTGTCGTTGTCTGTGGAAATATGACGATATCTATAGTGAATATACGTTCCAAAGGTAATCAAAATAAGCTCTCCTCAAGATAAGTCGGTGCAGGTGACGAATACCATAAAGGGACTAAATCCAAACGCCGCGATCACTCAAGTATAACTCCAACTCTTGATGGACCAAATAGCAAAATTCGCTCAGCACTCATGGAACCCGATCTACTCGGATGGAGTCATTCCAAGGTAGAGGCCATGAGAAAACGCCAAGATGTCGATAAGATCAACCCATTACTCTCCAATCTAATGTGATCAAGCGAAATTTTACGACAATGACAATTAAGCCTTTTCTTCCTATCAAAAGAATGCCAAATTTCCAATGGTGACAAGCTCTTTGGTTGTCGTGAACCTCTCTAAAGAGCCATACTCTAGAAAGAATTTAAATTCAAACTCCCAAGTATGATGGCTCTACCAATCCTTTCAATCATATTGCCAATTATCAAGCCGCTATGCGTCTACAAGGAGCGAAGGAAGAAATCATGTGTCGAGCTTTTGCCATGACACTTGAAAAAGGGGCACATGTTTGGTACCACAAGCTACCCTCTACTTCATCGAGAAATTTGACCAACTCCACCAAGCATTCACCTAACAATTTTTTATGAGTAAAAACACATATATTCATGACATCTCTCCTAAGCATAGAGTTATAACATGGCCACTCTCTCCGAACTTCTTAAAGTAATTCAACAAACTAATACTCAAAACATAGAACACTTCTCTTGACATAGTGTCGACAGTACTACTCAATGGTGTTCGCCACACTCACTGCAGGATCTCTCTAGGCAAGTGCAAACCAACCTCTTTAGAGGCCAAAGACTCCTCTAGCCAAAAAGGGAAAGAATAGAGAAGAAAATAGAGTCTGCCGAAGAGGCATCACGGCAACAACCATCAGAAGGGCGAGCTTACCTCCCTTAAATCTTCCCGAATCATGTCATTAAGTAGATACGGAAAGAGGGCAATCTCTCATAGGCTCCTCACCCCCTCAATTGTGCCCGCTGGAAAGATAGATCCGCAACGATTCTGTGAGTATCACAATGACATCGATCACATGTGCATGCATTATTGAAAAATTCAAAAGTGTATTTTTTTTCCTATAACTAGTATGATATTCTAATATTACTAAGAAAACAATTATCCTAAATTTCACCAAGAAATCTCATCCATAATTAATGGAGAAAATTTATTTGTAATAACTTATCCAAAATTAAACATTTCTGGAGTTAGCATCCTTAATACTTTTAGTATTCCAACACAAAAGTATTTAACTTTTGTTGACTTAAATCAATGGTTTTATTATAAATATGGGAAGCATTATTATACATAAATCCTACCCAAACTTTTCTTATGAAAAATGTGCAAGAATCATAAATTCTTCTAAGGCATTTAAGGATTTATTTTTTTTCCTCGAACAATTCTGAAAGTTTTTGAAATCTTTTTTGAAACAGTTGAAGAAAATTCTATAGTAAATTAAACACAAAAAAATCATTATAGTTTGCTATTTTATTTTGTTTAGGTGCAACCAACAATAAAAATTGACATATCATGAAAATTATATTGATTTATTTAATTTGATAGAAGTGACTCTTTATAATAATTTACATAATTGATGCAAAATAAAAGAATTTAGTTCACATAAATAAATTTATCCTATAATGTAGGTTAACTCTTCTTGAACTTTGATTTTTTTTCTTTTCTTTTAGTCTGTTCTGTGCATCGTGCATGGATATTTTTTCCACGTGTGTAGCACGTGCATTTTGTATTTTTATTTGTATTTATTTTACATAACTAAAGATATAGAGAACCGGGATATCAGCATGCACATGACAAAAGAATTTCACCTTGATCCCTAATCCCAAATTTATATACACCTCACATCCTAAAACATATGTGGATGAAAATTAGTAAGGTTTAGAGATTGTTTACTTATGAACCATATGCTTACTGAAGTTATTCTGCAAAAAAATTATTCAATTTCTAACTACCTGAACCATGAATGGTCTCTAGCGTTCAATGATAAAAACCTTTGGACATAATAAATATAATGAATGGCCCGTATCACTAACTTACATTGGGATCTTGGAGTTTTGGAGCTCCAATGGGAAGAAAGGTTCATTCGGTAACCACTATTGTCATGTGTGTATAGAGAGAGTTCGACTAGAATCCTCCAAGTAGGATTTTAACTCGGATCATATTAAGCGAAAGCTATAGGTTATAACACTAAGATTTAAAATCTAACAAAATGAATGTGATCACTAACATCTCAACCCCTTAACAACAAAAACTCATTTGATTTAAAATGTCTAGCCCATAGATTAGTATCTTAAAATATTTACATTTCACCATGCTATTTTACACTATTCATCTTTAAAGGCATTGTTCCATGGGCAAAACTTCTCTTAATATATATATATATATATATATATATATATATATATATATATATATATATATATATATATATATATATATATATATTGTAATTAGGCTATTTAGATATCATATACCACATTGTACATTTGGGTTTTAGTATGATTTTCCTAAGGACCAATACCCGTACGATGGACTGTTTAAACATAAACAATACTTATAAATATATTCATAAAATACACAAAACGAATAACAATAGGACAGATAATTGAATTTATTAATTAGTTTATTTGTTTTAATACCCATGAGAATTAGCAAATAAAGGTTCTAGAAATAAAGATTCAGCATCATGTCTTCAATTTTAGGAATCTATAAGGAGTACTCACCAAGTACTGTAACATAAGCGAATCTTTGCCGGTACCCTTGAAACGGTCTTGAATGAATTCGAATTGATCAATGTGAGTAATTATTCCAGAACCTATAGATGATATATAGTATTTTGATGGCGTGAAAAACTATTGACAAAAATATTGCATAAAAATTAATAGTAGTAGGATTGAAATATAAGTGCGTATTTATTTTATTATATTATGAGTAAAACATACCTTTTCTTTTTTCATCAATTTTGTTTTCATTTTTAATTGAGTCCTCCCAGTATTTCCATTGTCTTATCTGCATTAAGGAGACATTGACAACAGTGAGATATCCCCAAAACAGTGAAAAAATACAGACGTGCTAAAAGTAGAAATTGCCAAGGAAAAGATGCACATTCACCTTTGCCTCTCCTAGAACCATGGTAAAAGCAGTGAAGATCACATGAGTGATTGCTAAGACAAAAATAAAGATATGCAATTGATGTAGAGCTTCAACAGATATCAATGGAACCTTTCCCTAAAATTTAAGAAGATAAATCAGTAACAGAGGAGAACAGCTTGAGAATGGAGACATGAGCTTTGTAAAAAGCGGTCTAGTGGCTGCTTAAGCAGGACTGCCTTCAAGGTGCTTTCATTAGCAGGTGCCTAGATGGACATAGGTACTAGACGCCTTTTTTGGCACCTATAACCGCCTAGCAGCTTTTTATAGACAGGATCAGAATTTATAATGAAAAAAAAAAACTTCTTTAAAAAATTGTATCAAGTCAGGCAAAAGTAAATTTGAGAGCTAAAGCATTGGGGGATTGATCGTGTGTTGAGTTTAAAAGGTAATCCAATTAGAATAATTACAATACCCAATTAAAGAAAATAAAGTTGTTGATTGCCTTCTAAATTTAACATTTTGCATGCAACTTCATATAGGAATCTTATGTTTTCCCTTAATATAGATGCCTCCTTTGACCTTTGAAATTTGTTTGCACACATAAGCTATCTAACCAATTAGGTATGGTATACTACCGTTACATCTACAACTTTCATTTGTACCGCCACCTTCTGAGCCCCAAAAAACCTTTCGAGCTTAATGGCATACGGAATTTGATCTATTTTTGTTTGCAAAGAATTTGACACAAAAGAGTGTTAAAAATTCTTAGCAAAAAAAAAAAAAAATGAGTGTTAAAGAGATTGCAAGCCATCCCACTTTGGTCTCTTCTTTTATATGTTTCTTCTTTTCATTTTGTTACTCTTTCTCTAAAAGGAAGTGAAAGAGTCATCAAATTTGTTGTGCTCCATAGCCGACCTTACCCAGTTTTAATGGAAAATGAATTAGATGATAGATTGACCAACTTTGTTCCTAGGTGACATGGCAACCAATTTGTTGGGTTTGGTTATGGCTCATCGTTTAATCCAGGGCTATATATGAGCTTGAAAGTCAATAGATTTTACATTGTTGAGCTCTTGCAATGCAGAAATTCAATGACCATTATTTCCACATCAGGTGTTTGGTCATGTTTATTGCACTGAACTAGATAAAAAGTATCGAGATCTCCAATCACTGCATTTGGAAACAATACAAAATGATTGCACAAGTAGATAACATTCCTATCTGAAAGTCTGCATTTCATAGCCTAGACCTCCTGAAATTCTTGTTCTGGTCCAATTATTATTATTTCATTGTAAATGCTAAACAGATAGCATCATAAGGCCTAGTTTGGCTATCAAATTTCACAAAACTATGGTTTCACGTGAGCTTTACCAAACTTGAGTTTGTATCCAAAATATGAAAACTGAAATTTCACTTAAGTTGGGCTTAGCTCAGGTAGGAGGTTTCAAAAAGGAATTTGACTTCATCTTAACTACTCATTATTACATATCTTTACAAGATTTTGCAAAAACCCACTCCAACTGGACTTCTGATTTTGGAATATTCGAGGATTCTAAACTCTACGAAATCGGAGTTTTGAATTGGTACCCAAACAAAGTATAGTTTGGAAAATACAGTTCCAAGTTAAAACTCTCCAAAACAGTGGTGAAACCTTTATCAAAACTAGATATCAGTGTTAGTAAGTGCTGATGATTATGCTGTGATAATTTCTATTCGACTTCTTATGTTGTCAATACATTTCATTTAAATTAGTTTTGGACGATAAAAAAGAGTACCCTTTCGCAGCTGTTTCCCGCAGGAGATTCTGACAGTAGTGACCGTCTGGGTCTAGTAACGAGAAAACGGGCATCCTCGGCCACCTCGTCCTCTTTATTGCAGGGAAGCATGTGGCTGTTCCATTCCCTGGGGATGCAGAAACTATGCAGGGGCTCTTGGGCAACCGTCAGAAACAGCGAGATGAACCCTAAAATCATCAATTCTGCCCCCAATTCCGTACAAACATCCACATTACATTATTTCATTTCTCAACCCTAAACAATCAGCACCAAAAATCCCCTACTTCTGCATGGCGGAGAAATTTACCTTCTTTAACTTTCTGAAGGGCCTGAAAGAGGGTTTTCTGATTCTTCCTCTTGAGAAGCTACATCAGAGATATGTATCTTTAAGCATCTAAAATTTGATCGAAATCGTACAGATTATATCGTTGTATATCAAAAAATCATACCTTTCCAAGGTAATGGAGACGGCGCTCAATGAAGAGGGAGATGATGACGATGGTGGCGCAGACGAGGGCGATGATCCACGTGGGAGTGAACTGGAGCTTCAAGGCACCACCACGGTGACCGCCACCTCCCCCCATCTTTCTCTTAGAGGGGATTAAGAGAGAGAAAGATAGAAGGCGATGAAGGGGACTGACTCTTTCTCTCTCTCTCTCTCTCCCTCCTGTCTCTCTTGATCCCCCGAGAGAGAGAAAGAGGAAAGATGACAGAGGGGGAGAGGATGAAGAAAGGGGAGACTCAAAGAAAAGGAGTCGCTGGGCATTTTGAAGGCCCTCAAGCTTTTTTGAATCGAAGATTGCGGTTCTTGGTTCTTTCCATGCTATATATAGGCAACCCCAATGCAAGAAAAGGATTTCGAATTCATCATATTCTAATATTCTATCGAAGAAAAAATAAAAAATAAAAAAAATCTCTTTTTTTTATTTATTTATTTTCAAAAGAAGTGCATGGTTGTTGACAATAAGCCTTCACTTATGTGGCATTATCGCTCTCTTTTTTTTTGGACATTTAAGAACTCCCTGTCTCTCTCCTACAATTTATATTGAAAATTTTTAAATAATTTGGTGGCATACTAGAAAACTAAATATGATGATACAACACGATGAATGAAAGTCACTAAGCTCGACTAGTGAGTCATAAAAGTAAAGAAAGTCACGGCATATATGCAAAGGTGGAAGGAAAAATATAACATTCTTGGAGAATCGTTTCATGTCTGTGTTGTTCCCAACATATTACAAGTAAATCTCTGTTGGAAGATGTGTTGTTAAAATCGCATATAGTATTTGATTTGGAAAATTTAAATAAATTGGTAAATCTTTAAACTATGCATGAGAAAGTTTAAATTAACTATATGAATTAGTTAACACTACTTAAAATAAAATATAAATTTCTATATTAAAAGAAATCCAATCCTTATAAACATTCTAACATTGGTTATTAAAGAGAGTTGCTAGATGTGCCCCGTACTTTTCCTAGTGAGCCCTAATTTTTTAGTGAGCCCAAGGGAACTTTTAACGAGCCCATTTTTTCTAAGTGAGCCCTATGATTTTTTCAATTTTGCCCATATAACCACTTGGGAGGGAAAAATGGGGCTCACTAAGAAAAAAATGGGCTCACTGGAAAATTAGGTGTTTCAACTAACATCTCTCTCCCTTCTTCTTCCTCCCCACTCTCTTTCTTCTTCATCCCCACATTCTCTCTTCTTCCTCCCGCTCGCTCTCTTCTTCTTGCACGAAGCTTTCTTCCTCTGTCTTCAAAAACGTTCGGCCCTATCACTGTGGCCATGCCCAGCGCCGTGAAGAACAACACGCGAAGATGCGCCGTTGAGTCCCGTTGAGGAGGTATTTTTCTTATTTCCTTCCTTTCATTCCAGTTTGAACTCCTATGTTGTTTAATAGTGCTAGGATTTAGGATTTAGAGTTTGATAATTTGGAAATCCAATTTTGAGTAGGATTTAGAATTTGATAATTTGAACATCCAAATTTCATGTCCTCTGATGTGATAATAAAATGCCTCATAGCATTCTTAATTTAAATGCCTCCTAGCATTCTTATTTTGAACTTTTCATATGTACTAACTGAAATACCTTCTAGCAATTAATTTGAATATCACAATTTTCATATCAGTTTTTCTTCTTGTGTGCAATTTCTAAACGAGAACAAGGGGTACAACTTTGACGATAGCCATATTTCCCCTATGAAAGAAGACGATATGAGGTCATCTGTTGCTTATGTGCTATTCTATCAGAGGGTTAAGGTGGAAGATGGCTCCCCAAGCAATGGAGATCAACTATATGGAAACAAAAAACACAATTTGTGTCGAGGATAGATGAGCAATGTCAATGTCATCCATGCTTTTCCCATGATGGAGGATAGAAATAGAAACAAAAGTAAACCGTACCCATGTATTATAAAAAAAAACTATAGATTTGCGAGTCCGTGTGTGTATATATTTGCTGCCCATTTTCAGGAAATTCTAAATGAGCCGACATTTTTTCTAAGTATGCCCATTTTCTAAGTACATCCATGGTAAAGTTCAAAAATAAGTTTTTTTTACTAAGTACAACTCCCAATATTTTCAATTTTTCCTTAGTGACAGAGGAGAAAAGAAACGCTTCCATATTAGAGTCAATAAAATGGTTATGAAAGAATGTAATACTACCAAAAAAAAAGAATAATTTACTTTAAAATTAAAAATGACAAAATTGTAAAACAATGAACTAGAAAAGTGAGCATATTTAGAAAAAGGGTGGACTCACTTAGAATTTCCTATAATTTTCTACAAAAACAAGAGAGTTGCTAGATGCACCCATACTTTTCCTAGTGAGTCCCAATTTCTTAGTGAGCCCTAGAGTAGTTTGAAATTATCCCATTTTTTCTTAGCAAGCCCCATGATTTTTCCAGTTTTGTCCCTATAACCATCTGAGAGGGAAAATGAGGCTTCCTAAGAAAAAATTGGGCTCACTAGGAGATTAGATTTGCAACTCTCTTGTTTTGGTAGCCCTTAACATCGGCTAGTGAACAACATAGTCCAGGGTGTACAATCCGACCGGTTGAAGGTCTGGTCGGTGTGCACACCCCGACTAGTGGAATTTGCTTTGTTTTTTGGAAAATTTGGAACCTTACTGGCTGGAGTGGAAAATCCGACCAGTGAATACTCTGGACGGGGGTTACAGCTCCGACCAATGAATACTCTGGACAGGATAGTAATCCCGACCAGCGTTTGCTTAGGTCGGCATTGCCATCCCAACCAGGGTTTCCCCTCCGGCTTCCTAAAAATAGTCGTGACAACTATACATATTACCAAAATCTTTAAAAAATTTTTATCTTCATTCATTATTCAACTTAGACTGTTTATTGAGCCCTTTAATATTTTAAACTAACCTATAAATAAGGAGATTCATCGATTTTTTCCAATGTTATAATATTGTTCTCCATCTTCTTCATTCTACTCAAAAACTCTCAAAATAAGATATCCATACCAAATTTGTAAAAAAAATAATCACATAAAGTTTAAGAAATCGTTAGAAATCGCATGCAAACGATGAGACGCATATTTAGTTGAAGATTTAGAGTTTTTTGGGTCATTTCTTTTTCTCCTATTTTTTTCCCTTTTTTTTTAGACAACTCACACAAAAATGAGAGGAATAGGGATTGGAGCTCACTAAGAAAAACAGCCTGAGAGAGAAAAGAGAATGGGGCTCACTAAGAAATTTATAAGAGTAATTTGGTCCTAAATTATAAAGGACAAACTTGTAAATTGTTTGACTCATTGTTCTGGGGCTCACTAGGAAAAGTATGGGGCTCATCTAGCAACTCTCGTTATTAAATAAATGGGTTATTCTGATCTATACCATTAAAATTTTTAATATTTAGAAAATTACCCTCCAAAACATTATATTAACTAATTGACCCCTGAAATCTTAGTAAGTCACTAAAATTGAGTTTCCCATTAGTCAACTGAAGAGAGAGCATGAATTCTCCATTAATACGGGTACAATGTAGAACTCTAATCGTTCTTAATTATATGGGGGGTACAATGGAGAACTCATGCTCTCTCTTCCCATAATGTTCTCCATTGTCCGCCACCTAATATTACGGCTACAATACTATGGTCCAGTCACACTACTAGGTGCTAGTTATAATGTTGGTTTCCCAATTATATTGCAAGGTACTATTATCCTGTACTTATTTAAGACCATGGTCTTCAGGTTGGTCCTTCTAGATCCAACTACACTGCTAGATGCTAATCATAATGTTGGATTTCTAACCACATCGGAAGGTGCTTTTCACAATCTTAATTTTTAAACCATACTACAAGGTGCTAATGTTCCGTACTTGCCCAGAACCATGGCCCTCATGTTGGTTTTTCTGGATCCAACCAAACCGCTAGGTACTAGTAACAATGTTGCTCTTACTAACACACCACAAGGTGCTATTAAAAATATCAGCTTTCTAACCACACCGCAAGGTGCTATTCATAACCATATTGCACAATATTATTCACAATGTTGGTTTTCCAAATACATTGCAAGGTGTTATTTACAATGCTGGTTTTCAACCACGTTGCAAGATGTTTCAAGAAGACGTACATTATGAGTAAGAAATGACTTCCACAATATGTATCTTCAACATTCAGTTTTCCATCACCTAATTTAGCAAGATTGACAAGTTATACTAGCTCAGGCAAGATCAAGTCAAGTAAAAAGTTTATGGATCAAGTTATTTCATATTATAGACGGTATCCTGCAAGTCAGTATCATAATCGTATAACACATAAGTTGGGTTACGTCCAAAGATAAAATATTCCATGCAAGTCGGGTCAACTACGTGTCTAGGCAAAGTGTATCATGATATGACATGCATACATGACCAAAAATAAGGGTAGTTATCATGCATATATACAATTAATGTGAGTTAGAAAATTAAAGAAGAATTAAATAATAAAAATAATATCAAACTCATGCAAATAAAATAAAGCCAAGTCCATAGATGACCCTGCCTTTAGGTGAAGCTCGCGATGGAAAAGGTGAGCCACGAAGAGTTTCAACAACTACATCATCGTTTAGTTATCTTACAATTATTAAGACTTTAAATAATCCTTCTGATTTTATATCATTGGAATGGATAAGTAAAAAGAGGATTGTACATTATTTAATTCTCTTTTCAACAAACCTAAGTTATGCTCGAATGGAGGTCGGATTCAAAAGTTATGGGAATTTTTGCAAGACTTTATCAGAATCCATGCTAGCAAGCCCATGCTTATATCGACAAAGATAAGGTGATTTCGGTAGGGATGAATGCTTGGTGGGGTTAGAATCTTGCCATGTGTTGGTGAGGCAACACACTGGCTGACAGGGTCGACAAAGGACTGCCCTTGCTGATAGTATTGATGGAGGAACCTCCCTCCTGACAATGTCAGTGAAAGAACCCTCAACAGTGATTGGTATTTGCACAATAATTGACTTTGAGCACAATCTTTTAGTGCGGCCAAAGGCAGAACTAGGAAAGATGTAATTTGAAAGTTGTAGGAAATTAAGTTCTTTCTACAACACGAGTAGAATGAGCTTGATTGGAGTTGTATTGTGAAAGCTTTGGTCAAAATACCGAGTGGGTATATAATGGGTAACCTAGTGGTTGTTATATTTTCTTCGACTTCACTTGAATTTTGACCAGGTTAAAGTCAAGATTGGCAAAAATAAAAGGAAAGTTGTGTAGAATTGAGTTCTAATATAAATAAAAGAAGAATGGACATGTTTAGATTAAGGAATAGCAAGTTATGACTCTTCTATCCAACCTTTTGTTCTAATCTGTAAGAATTCATTGTAGAAGGTTGGCCCAAGAGAAGTTCTTGATAGAGAAAGAATTAAGAGTTTCCTAGTTATGAACTTATTAATGATACAGAAATTTGAGGCTTTCTAGTTAAAGTGACTATGTAAAAGTGTTATTTCTTACCTATCACTCGAAGAAGAGTTTTTACGTTGCTTAGGTTCAGCTAGAGTCAAGCTTGAGTTTTGGGTTGCTGCTGGAAGAAGGTGAGGTAGACAAGAGAATTGACAAGAATGAGTTGAGAATAAGAAGGGGGAGGATTTTTGCCTAAATACTCAAGTAGGGGAGAGTAGGGAAAGGAGTGGTATGCATGAAAGAGGTATGGAAGGATATACTCTCCCAACTACTCCCTCTTGCAATTTGCAAGACTGTCATGGTATAGTTTGATCTAAGCCAAGAGAGTTTATCATGGAACAAACCAAAAATTAGAGGGGAAGGACATAGTATGTTTCAAAAGGACAAGATCTTTACCTTATATCCACTCTAAAAAGAATTTGGATCTCAAAATTTAAAGAAGGAGGTGTGATAGAATATGGAATGCAACTATAGGTATGTGGGCACGCTTGAACCTTAACAAGGAATAGGGGAGGAAAAAGATGCAGGTGGTCAAGCATGATATGGAAGGATGAGACCAATCAAGATATACCTTGTGTCATCCCATGAAAGTCACTTGACAGCTCTACGACTATTCCGTAATTGCGTGCCACACATTGATATTTATTAGCACATGACCTAGCAATTCTCTATTATAGTTGTAACTATTGTTGGTGTTCTGATCTAGCAAGCCTTTGGTGGTGGTGGTATTGTTTTTCTACTGGTCTAATATATCTCATGGGTGGTTGAACAATTTTCCATCTGGTATCACCTATGGGTCTCTTGTACAATCTTCATAACTTCAGTGGCATGTTGCCCCACAAATTAGACAAAAACCTTGAACCCTTTTGTGTTCCATTGCATACACAAACTAATCCATATGTGGACACTCCCTCAGATGATGATCTACTGCCTAGTAGTCAAGGCATAGCCCCAAGACTTACTGCAAAATTTTTAAAATTTTCGAGTACATCCTAATTTCTAGCAGAAATTGCACACAACAGACAACCTGAATCCCAGGTCAGTAGTCTGGAATTTTGTTGGGGACTCCTTGCTGGCCAACGGTTATTTCATGGGATCAATGGGATGCTTCTGAGCCCGGGGTTTCTCCTCCTTCTCAAGAACCTGTTCGATATGCTAAGCTTCTTCCGACACCTCGGAGTAAATCCTCAGAATTGCTATGACCATATGTTGTTGTATATCCAACTTTAGCCTTTACTAGAACCTTCTAATTCTGCCTCTCCCCACAATGACTATCTACAGGGCAAACTGATTGAGCTTTAGAAATTCAACTACATATCCATCCATGATTTGTCTCCCTTTCTTTAGCTCTATTAATTTGTATTTTATCTCATGTTGAGCTCTGGTGGGGAGGGTGAAGAACCTTCTAGAGAAAATATTTTAGAGTATCAACTTTGCCAACCTTACTTCTTCTACCTGTCACTATGTTCTGGCCACATTAGTGAGCTAGATCTTAACAACATCTATCCAGCTCTCTGGAGGTATATGGGCGGCCTCTATGAGAACTATCCATTGTTCTACTTCCAACATAGTTATGACTCCCAAGAAAGTTGAGGGATTTGGATCGACTTCTCTTGTGCTTGTTGCGCTGCAACTATCTCAACAACTGTAGTGCTGGTCTACTATGGTGCCTCCTTTACAGCTTGGTGTAGCTTTGCTTGTGTCTGTTATTGTCTTTGTGACTCTACCAGAGTCTATAGGAAAAATTGTATCTCATGGTCATTCCTCCTCTGTTGCCACTACTTTCTTCTTCCCAAATGGTAGTAACAGGGCGATGTCCAGTTAGTTCTCTGAAATCTGATACCTGCTTGCAACAACCACTAGTCATTATCACGAGAAAGGATAGAGATAAGGTTGGAATGGAAATTAAGTAATGGAATAAGGAATTAAGGGAGATCGTTTAATAATGTATACATAGATGTGCTAGATCCTCACAAATTATCTAAAATACATAAATTAATATGTGGGAGCATTTGTTACCACTTTGTTAGGCTCTAAACTACACCATAAAAAGTTTTGATGATATTTCTCATTTCTGGACAAAACATTACAGGTGGGCATCCCAAAAATGGGTACAAAGGGCTTTTTATAATAAAGAAATACGCAACCAGAGTACTTAATAGAAAGAATTGAATATTATTACAATCCATGACATAACATAACATCATTCATGTTACAATACTGAGGAAATATAATCATAAACAATAAGAAACTGTAAGTAGCTCAGTTGGATTTATATACAAACGCCCAACTAAGAAAATGGAGCTACCAGGTACAAAGGATTACAGTTAATGTCAAGCACAATGACTAAAAAATAAAAGACACTTGCAACAAAAAGTAAAATCTTCCTTGGAATTCAGTAGTAGGCCTAAACCTAGAAGAACGGGTTATCAATCGACAAATCAACTTGATCCTCTACTGTGTGATCTTCGATACCTAGATGTGTAGGGAAAATTCAGGGGTCAGACCCAACAAAAAAATAATTTGAGTACGTGAAAAGTAAAACAACTTGAAAATAAACCAACATCAGAGTAAAGAAACTTCAAAACGAATATCGAGATAATGTAAGTACACAAATGGTCACGATTATATAGCATAAAGCTAGATTATTGTCAGTTGTCTCAATACAGCATGATGCGAATTTATTAGTTATGAGTCCTTATTAAGAATTGACTAATTGATGGGATCACATATTTTAGAAGTGCACCGTATATATTTGATACTATAACCACAATACTGAGCTCCACCCACCACCTAGGTACTAGTCACAATCTATCAATGTATTCCGAGGCATATACATTAACCATATCCTTGTAAATTAGGGTTTCATGGCCCTCATATTGGCCCCTTTGGATCCAACCACATTGTTAGATTCTAATCACAAATTTGGTTTTCCAACTACATAGCAAGGTGCTATTCACAATATTGGTTTTCCAACCACACCTCAAGTTTCTATTATCCCATACCTACTCGAGACCACAACCCTCATATTGGTCCCCTTGGATCCAACTATACAACTAGGTACTAATTACAATATTGGTTTCTCAACAACATAGTAGGTTACTATTCAAAATATTAGTTTTCCAACCACAACACAAGGTACTATTTATAATGTTGGTTTTTCAATCGCACTGTAATGTGTTATTCATAATATTGGTTTTCCAGCTACATTGTAAGGTATTACAAAAAGATGCACATTATGAGCATGACATGACTTCTTCAATACGTGCCTCCATCATTCAGTTTTTCCCACACCTCGGTTAGCAAGCTCTACAGGTTATACTAGTTTCAGGAAAAATCAAGTCAAGTAAAAAAATTCACGGTCAAGTTATTTCACATTATAGGCGATATCATGCAGGATCAGTATCAGATAGTATAGCATGCAAATAGGGCCCGAAGATAAATATTCCATGCAAGTCAAGGTCTAAGTACAAATTCAGGCAAGGCGTATTGTGATATGGCATGCGTACATGACCCGAATTAGAAAGGTGGTTATCATGCAAGCATACAGTTAATACGAGTTTGAACAATTAAAGAAGAATTAAATCATAAAAATTGATATCAAACACATGCAAATGAAGTAGAGCCAAGTTCATAGATGGTCCCATCACTAGGAATGCTCGCAAAGGGAATGGCAAATCATGAAGAGTTTCATCAACTCCGTTATTGTAGTTACTAAGACTTCAAATGTTTTTTTTTTAATGATTTTACATAATTGGAATTAGGATAAATAATATAAAGGAGAGCTGTAGGATATTGAATTCTCTTTCCAATGAACTCAAAATCAACTCTAATGGTGGTTCGGGATCAAAAGTCATGAAAAGTTTAATGAGACTTTATCAGAACTACACCAACAGAACCACATGAGTGTAACGGAGATATGGTGATTTTGGAAAGGATGAAAGCTCAGTGGGCTAAAACCTTGCTAATGTGTTGGCGGGGCATCACCCTCGTCGAAAGGGTCTGCAGAGGATCATCCTCAATAGTGTCAACAGAGGAACCCTTAAAGTGATGGGTTGATATGCAATGATTCGATTTTGAGCATAGTTTCAGTAGGTTAGAGACAGAATTAGGAAATATATAAAAATGAAAGTTATAGGAAATTGAGCATGTTTTCAAGCATGGTCATAATGAGTTTGATTGGAGTCTTGTGGCAAAATTTATGGTCCAAATACCGAGAGGGTATATAGTGGGTAGCTAGTGGTTGTTGTGCTTTCTTCGACTTCAACTTGAATATTGTCCAAGTTAAAGTCAAGATTGGCAAAAATGATATAAATAAAAGTTTTTGAGAATTGAATTCTATAGTAAATAAGAAAATAAGTTTGTTTGGAGTAACAGATAGAAAGTTTTACTCTACTATCAAGACCTGCTGATCTAATCAACAAGAGTTCATTGTAGAAGGTTGTCACTTAGGATTTGGTAGACCTGATAGAAGTTCTTGATAGAGAAAGAGTTAAAAGAAGAGTTTCTAGTTAAGAGCTCATTAATGTTACACAAATTAGAGAGCTTTCTAGTTAAAGTGATGGTTTAGAAGCGTGATTTCTTACCTGACATTTGAAGAAGAGTCTTTGGAGTGTTTAGGTTCAGTTGGAGCCAAGCTTTGAGAATTGATGAAAATGAGTTGAGATGAGGAGAAGAGGAAGGATTTAGGCCTAATTACTCAATTTGGGGGAGTTAAGAGAGGAGTGATATGCATGAATGAGGTATGCAAGGATGTACTCTTTCAATCACTCCCTCTTGCAATTGCAAGATGCCTTCACATAGTTTGACCTTAAGTTAAGGAAATTTATTATGGGACAAAATAAAAAATTAGCATAGATGAAAGGAATGGATTTTAAAACGATGGGATCCATCTGATGTTGCCGAGACGGATGTTGGAGGTGGCGCTTACACTTGGTGGGAGGGGAAGCAGATGTGATATTGGAAGAGGAGGCGACAACGATGGAGGTGGGGACAGTGTGGTGGGAGTTGGTGGGGTCGCATGGGTTGGTGACTTTGATGGTGGGTTGGGAGGGGGAGGGTGGAGAGGAGGGAGCATTCGAGGGTGAAGGAATTTAGGGTTAGGATTATGGGAGAGATGTATTGTTGTTATTGGAAGGAAATGGGAGTATTCTGGGGTTTAAATAAGTTGTTTCAAGGCATCAAGGAAACATTCCATGTTGTTAATGTCAGACTAATAGGAGAGAGTTATTTTCTTGATTTTTCAAGATTTGGAAAGCCGATTAGCTAATATGATATTTTGGAGGATAATTTTCTAAATATTGCAGACTTGAAGGCATACATTAAAATATTTCTAAATAAATATAGCTTAACAATTTGGAGAGAAAAAGAAAAACCGGGCAAGACACAACACTATGTGTATAAATAAATATGGCTGATGGTTTTGATTTTGTGTGTGAAAAAGCCGGAAATTTATTTATGTAAATATCGAGTGTATTTACTAATGCCAGGGGCTCATTACAAAGAAAGAAAACCCATACACCAAATTATAAATTACTCCGACAATATATAATAACTAAATAGTGGGCGACTTGCTGACTGCTATGTTATGAAACGCGGCCTTCACATGCTTATAGGATAAGAGGAGACTTTCATCCTTCTTTAAATATGTGCAGTGATGAGCTCCATTATGCAGTTAGCATCACTGCTAACATTTGCCATGCACACAGCTAATCGTGCATCATGGTCTCACACAATCAACATGATGAATCAGGAACCATCGATGCGTCTGTGTTAACATCGAACAAATTCTGGTCAGCATTTTTGGCATGCCATTCAAGACTCAGTGTGTCTAAATAATGAGATGATGCGTCTTTAAATGAATTTCAGTTTAAAAACCAATTGCGATGTGACTTCTACATTCTCTCCACAAGCACGGTTCACAATCTAAAGTTCTCTACATCTTCCTATCCGTTAGCATGTTGAATTCATGTATGTTTGAATATTAAATATTTGAGTCAATTTACTAGTTCAAAAATAAATAAATTAGGTGAATGAAATATGACTTCAAAGTGGAGTGCGTAAAGAGAACAAAAGGAAAGAGGAAAAAATAGTACCACATCGGATAGAGTGTTGCTAGAATGTGAGTTTATATATGATTGTTTGTTCCATGTCATTGCTTATGTAAGAAGAGGAGACACCACACGCGCCTGTGCGAGCGCGAATGGGCGCGGTGGAGGGCGAATCGGTTATAAGGAGATAGTATCAAACACTAGTCTCGATCATCTTCCATTCATTTTCTGCATACACGCTTCTAATCAAGTAAAGTATTCTAATTCTTTTTTCATTTTTATTGGATAACTAACATATATATAAATATATATAGATATTCTGCTACTTTCTAGTATATAATAAAATCAATTTTGATTGAGAATATGTTAACTATGTCTCTAGATTTAATTAATAACAGTAGGTAATAAGATATAATTTTATTAGTTTTATTGCAGTATTTATACCTATATACAGTTCTGAATCTTTTTTACATATGAATCAATTGGATTTCTTCTGTAATATTATCTTTCTGGTTGAAATAGAAAACATATCTTTCTAATTTTTTTGTAGTAACAATTTTGTCTATATCATTCTAAAACAACCAACATAGCAAACACTTCATTGCAAATATTTGCATAACCGCATCTGATTCAATTGGGTGGTTGAATCACGAGTTGGGATGGGATGGGGTCTACCATGCGCCACTTCCGATACATGGTACATACTACTATAAGTACTGGCGAAATATTCAGTTTGGATATGATAAGCCAAATTACAATATTACAATCGCCGAGCGCAAGAAGATAATTAAATTGAAATTCATTACAATACATAGTTTATTACATCACATGATAGGAAACAACAGAAACAATACATGATAACATAAGATAATTCCTAATTGGAGATGATATTTATGAAGATGTAAAAAAAACAACATATAACAAAGACCAATATCATCATAAAATAACTGCTGGTTTTCATCCACACCAATGAAATATTTCAAGTCACCAGTGGTAGATTTGATGGGGGTCCATACTGGAGTCTAGACATGCATATCCAAATCGCCAGATAGTAACAAAAATAATATATATAGTAATAAGAGGAAGAATATATAAAATAAATAATATTATTTAAACATGATAAACAATATAAATCTTAGAAAATATTATATTAATTAATATTTCTAATAACAACAATTATAGGCTCTATCATAGTCAAGATTATAAATAGAGTATTTCTATTTAGGATGTCATATAATTAGAAAAATTAATAGATTAGATACAATTATTTCAATTATCTCTTATACATGCCTAAGAAATAATTATATCGATTGTCCGATTCTGACTTGTACTGCCGTTAGGCAAACAGAGATAATCAGGTGATCCAGCAAACTACCTTGCATCCATGATGTATTGAAAGATCAATCATATAACTTAAAAAGTTTATAGACAAAATAAAGTATATTTCTGACATCAAGTTTCTCTCCAACTTAGTGTTTTCTGTGGTTTATTAAGATTCAAGTCTGATTCAAGTCTTGTTCATATAGTTCATGTGTGATTCATATCAAGTATAATATTTCTACTCATTTTGGTTTGCCAACAATATAATTGTCTTATTCAATGATCTCATTAGTATACTTTATTCAATAGATTAAGATATAGCTAAATTAATGGTCTAATAATTTGGGATAGATATTTTAGAGATATATCGGTTAGTTAAGAGCAATATAGTTGGAGGTTTTCATGCAAACACATTTTTCAATTAAAAACCACTTATTCTTTCTACATTTGCCATCAAACTCTTGTCTAAACACTGACATTGAATGATATCACAACTAATATTTTCCATGATTATAGTTTCTATATGATTCCATTAAATAGTATTTATCAATCGCTCATCGCTCATGAATTAAACTATACTACGTAATTTGACAATCTTAACAACAAGAACATAACAAAATTAATTTAATTTTGATATCACGGATGATAATTACAAAATTGATAAAACATTAATCCAAGATAAATAAGTTGATTAATTTCACAAAATTAAAAATTTCAAAACCCCAATTATTAGATGGTGAAGATGATTCAATCTTAGATTTTGGAAGAGAAAGAAAGACTTACTTGGTTGAGGAGACTTTAAATTCATGAGGATTCGCGGGTCAAAATTCTTGAAGGTTGTTGGAGATGAGGATGGTAGCTGTCGAAGGAGAGGAGAGGGATTTAGAGTTTGGAGCGGTGTGATTGAGAGGAGAGTCACAGGCTTTGTTGTTGTGCTTTCATTGTCGACAATGACTTCAACAACGGAGCTCTGAATATACCAATCGTTGGCCCTTCTGAGCTGGTGACAGCAGTTTCAATAGTGAGGCTCTGGACGGCTTAGTTTAATGCATTTCTAACGCCGCGGCTTCGACAGAGGGGTCTCTGTCTAGTGCAGTGGTGCTCCTTTTTAATTTTTTCCCATTTTGCTTTGAAGTTAGTAATTTAAACTAAGAAGAATAAGTACCTATTCTAAAAAAACAAATTAGTAACATAACAAAAGCAAATACTTGTGCAGATGTGGTGATTAAAATTGTTTACAATATAACCAGAATGTAAATTGCATAAATTACAGCCTCTACCTATATATACGTATTATCCTGAATAAAGTGGTGTGCATGAGAACAAATATAAAATAAGCGAGAGTGAAAGAAGTACACCCGATTGTTTCTAAACAGCATACCGTATCTAAAAATAACAGTCATTAAACTAAAATAAAGGAAATAAATAATAAACATGGTATATATATACAACAACAACAACTAAGCCTTTTATCCCAAGTATTTGGGGTAAGTTACATGAACAAAAAAAAAAAAAGGAAACCTAGTGCTACATTGATAATCCTTCTCTATTCATTTCTATCAAGTAATATCTCCTCATTTAAACCTCTAAAATCCATATCTTTTCGTATCACCTCCATCCATGTTTTTTTCGATCTTCCCTTCGTTCTTTTAACTTGTCCTACATTGATAAACTCCCCTTGTCGAAGTAGTGCATTTGTAAACCTACGTTGCACATGACCAAACCATCGTAAACGATTTTGTCGCATCTGCTCATCGATGGGAGTTGCACCTACCTTAGCATGAATATATTTATTTCTCATTTTATCTCTTATAGTGTTGCCGCATATCCAGCGAAGCATGCGCATCTCTGCTACACTTATCTTCTGTGAATGACGTTTCTTTATAGCCCAACATTTCGTGCCATATAATAAAACTGGCTGAATAGCAGTTCTATAAAATTTTTCCTTCAATCTTAACAATATATTACGGTGGCATAAAACTTTCATTGCCCTCTTCCATTTTAACCAGTCAGTTTGTATCTTATGATTAACATCATTATCGATCTCTCTATCATTCTGAATAATAGAACCCAAATACCTAAACTGACTGCTCATTTGTATCTCTTACCCATCCACTTTTATAGTATTATAGTTTATAGTCCGTCGTTTACTAAATTTACACTCCATATACTCTGTTTTAAACCTACTTAATCTAAAACCTCTAGATTCTAATTTGTGCCTCCATAACTCTAATCTGACATTTACCTCTGTTCTTGTCTCATCAACTAAGACAATATCATCAACAAATAGCATATACTAAAGTATCTCATCCTGAATAGCTCTAGTAAGCTCATCCATCACTATAACAAATAAGAATGGGCTCAATGCAGATACTTGATGTAATCCAATTGTGATAGAAAAATTACTTGTTAAACCACCACATGTTCTGACATTGACCACTACTCCATCATACATATTCTTAATTATATCGATATACTTGATGAGAACTCTTTTTTTCATCAATATCCACCCAAATATCTCTCGTGATACCTTATCATAGGCTTTCTCTAAGTTAATGAATACCATATGCAAATCTCTATTTCTCTCTCGGAATCGCTCTATAAGTCAATGAAGTAAATGAATAGTTTTTGTCGTCGATCGCCTCGGCATCAATTCAAACTGGTTCTCCGATAT